>OV651813.1:64946440-65328940 GCA_927349885.1 Psylliodes chrysocephalus | reverse complement strand
AATTAGTATTGGATGCTGATCCATATAACACACTTCCATAGTCCATAATTGACCTAATATAGCTCTTATAAAATATAAGGGCCATTTTGGGATCTGCACCATATTTGGGTTTCGTAACATATCGCAGCATGTTAATGCCTTTTTCACACTTATTTTGTATATGAGCAATATGTTTTGTCCATAACAATTTTGTGTCAAGCACTATGCCTAGATATCTGTACTGGTTTACAATTGGGAACGTTGTATTTTTTATGGTAAGGGTTTGATGGAAACTACTAATTCTATGTCTTGTGAACCACATGACTGACGATTTTTCTGGGGAAATAGTAAAACCTAAGTCTTCCAGCCAATCTAGTACATGACACACTGCATGCGATAATTTACTTACACCTTGCTGATATGAACTTTGGATAGTGTATATACAAATATCATCTCCATATTGAATTATTTTAATTTTTTCATCAAACATACTATGCAAATCTGCTGTATAAATGTTAAAAAGCATTGGAGAGAGCACAGACCCTTGTGGTAAACCATCATAAATAACTCTTGGACCATCGGGACGGTGGTGTAGTGGTCTATCGCGCTTATATTCATTTATAGGCAAGTTTATGAGTCTGAGACTGCTGGGTTTCGAATCCCAGACCAGACCATGTGGATTTTTAATTAAATTGCATGGTTCGGTTTAGGATTTGATGTGTGGCGTATTAATAGAAATTCAATTTCTGTTGATATGACATGCAGATTAAAAAAAAATTCGCCATACATTACCGTCTCGATGATGGTGGGTGAGGTTTTCCGGGTTTTCCTCACCTGTAAGTCAAATGGCACCATCAATCATCTTTAAGTCGCCCCGGAGCGCCACGGCAAATAATAATAATAGCCGTCCTTTCCCCTACACAAGTCGTTCAGTCGACTTCAGGGGTTGAAATTCACTCGTAAGGGGGTGAATTAGGGAGAGTATTATTATTATTATTATTATTATGTAACACATTTCTATGATCTCTTATATATATTTTTCTATTTTTGTAAATTTCAATTATACTTGCGGCTATATTCGCGTCTATACCTAACGAAAATATTTTTTTATGAAGCAAATCCAAGTTTACAGAATCATATGCTCCTTTTATGTCCAAAAATAAACATACAACATATTCATTTTTTGTAAAAGCGTTTTGTACATCATTTACCAAATGTGCAACTGCATCAATTGTTCCGCGGCCTCGTCTGAATCCATATTGTGTATTAGGTAAAAGAGAGTAGTATTCTAAATACCATTCTAGGCGAGTTTTTATCATTTTTTCTAGTGTCTTTGTTAAACAAGATAAAAGAGAAATAGGCCGATAAGAAGTAACAAGGGTGGGATTTTTTAACGGTTTCAATAAAACACAGATCACTATTTCTTTCATCTGTTCCACAAATTCACATTTCAACCACCAGTTATTTAAAATATTTAAAAGATATGTCTTTGCAAAAGTGGGCATATAATTTATTATACTATATGTAAAACTGTCGAGTCCCGGAGCTGTGCTTTTTGAGGTTTTCATAGTCATAAGCATTTCATTATAAGAAAAAGGTTGGTTAATTGTGTTGTTATTTTTAAATCTGAAATTATTTACATAATTATTTTTTTTAGGTGCTGAAGCTGGTGCAAAATAATTTAACAAAGCTTCGATCATATCGTTATTTAGTATTGTTTTTTTAAATTCTACTGAACTATTTTTTATAGCCTTCATATATTTCCAAATTTCAGATACAGGAGTGCTTTTATTTAGTTTATCTAAAAATTCTTTCCATTTATTGCGTTTTTTTTTGTTAAACATTAATTTAGTTTTCGCATCTATACTTTTATATTTTAGATAGTTGTCAAAATTGGAAAGAGTTTTATACTCAATAAAAGCATTTTTTCTCGAGTTGAATATTTTAGAACAATCTTCGTCCCACCATAAAGGTTGCATTTTAGTTGGTGTAAACGGTTTTTTTTTGGGCATGGAAACAACAGCTCCTTTACAAATAGCGTTGTACAAAATAGCAAACTTTTCTGAATTGTTCATATGTTCATAGTTAGATGATGTTAAGTCTAATTCATTTTGAATAATGCTAGAATACAGGTTCCAATCCGATTTTTTACTATTCCATTTGGTTGTAGGTGTAATAGAAAAGGTATTAGCGTCGTTGTGATAATAATCAATTATTATTGGTAAGTGATCTGAACCCAGTGGTACAGGTAAAACATTCCAGGTAATTTTATCTACAATGTCCGTTGTTGCTATCGTTAAATCAACAGCTGAAGGGTTTTCGTTTGGCCTACTTATTCTTGTGGGATTTCCATTATTAATTACAATCAATTCTGTAGTATCTAAGGCTTCAACCAAATTTGTGCCTTGAGCATCATTTGTAATGGATCCCCACAGGGTGTGGTGACTATTAAAGTCGCCGGCATAAATAGTTTTATTTTTATTAAAATGTCTAAATAGGTATTCCCAGTCTTTTTGAAAAACTTTATTATCTGGTGCTTTATAAATAGAAATTAAAGAGAGATTTAAGTCAGTTAGTTGTATAGCACATAATTCAATATGTTGGTTAATGTTTGCATTAGCATTTAATTCTATATATGTTAACGGGTGTTTGATAAATATGGCAACACCGCCATATCCATCAGCCCTATTTTTCTTAACTAAATTGTATCCTTGAAGATTAAATATTTTTTTTGAATCTAACCATGTTTCTGATATCATAATGATATCTGAAGGGTAATCAACTAGAAAATTCATGAGATTTGCTTTTTTATTATTAATGGAACCTGCATTCCATTGTAAAATACGTAATTTAGTATTCAGATCGTTCGCCATCACTAATTTCTATAGGATCATGATCCATATTGTCAGGGTTATTAGTGCTTTTGTCAATTGCTAGAGAAGTGATGAAGTTTTCAATTTCTGTGATATTTAGGGGATTTTTGGTAATAGAGCGAACGAACTTGGAAATTTCAAATATCATTTTTTCCTTAAATTCCATAAATTCATCCCTGTAGGGGTTGGGGGTTACTGGTTTTGAAAGAGGTTTAGATATAGGGGTGCTACTAACAGATGTAGGAGTTTCGGGCGGAGAAGAAGGTTTTTTTCGTTTAAGTGTGTTAGAAACAGGTTGAGATTTGGTGAGCGGTGGTGGTTTGGGTTTTCGAACATAGGTTCCTGCATTCGTATTTGGTAGTTCGGGGTAATTATTAATATAACGTAAAAGATCAAATCTGTTGTTAGTGACAATTTTTGCATAACTAGGATTTTCTATAACTTTTTCCTCATCTTTAAATGAAATATTATTTGATGCCATATACTTTTTGATGTTTTGTTGTTTTTTATAAGCGGGACAATTTTTTGATACACTAGAATGATCACTACTTTTACAAAATACGCAAAATATATCTTTTTCACATGATGTCGTTTCATGTTCCTCGGTACACTTTTGGCACCTAGTATTTCCTCGGCATTGAGATATTGTATGTCCGTAGCGCAAGCATTTGTAGCACTGCACCACGGGATACACATATGGCTCAACTACAAAATTACACATGTTAATTTTTATATTTTCAGGTAGGGTATTGCCAATAAATGTTACAATTATAATTTGCCTATCAACATATTCGACTGTTTTATCAGGTTGGACTTTTTTACGTTTCATTCTCCTAATTTCTACTACTTCTTTTTCAGAGACAATATTTTCTAGGATTGTTTTTTCTGTGAAGAAGGTATCTACATTTCGAACTATTCCTTTTTTTTGAGTAAAGAATTTTGGAATGTAAGCAATTAAATTGTTTTGTAAAATGGTTTTATGATTTATCAATGTATTTGCTATATTAAATGATTTAAAGATAACTTTTACCCTGTTTTTCCCTATAGTTTGAATGTCAAGTATATCTTTTTTGAATTCATCAGTTTGTTGTAGGTAGTGTCCTACCCTAACTGGAAATAATCTTCCTAAATTTTTGTCTTCATGTTCTACATATACTAGGTATGGCCCGCGATCGGCAAAGTTGTATTTATTACCAAAATCATAAGGAATTGGTTTATTCGTAGTATTAGGTATATCTGTATTTACCTGGGGCGGCCCTGCTGGGCCGCCCTCGATATTATCCATCACCAAAATAAGCTAATAAAGTTGTTGTAATAATCACTTTCTCGAAAAATTTGGTATCGTTAAAAATAACACAATATTTAAACACTTTTTGTCGTTTTGACTTATCAACACTGGCAAAAAGACGTTTGACCACGATGAGCGTACACTCAAGACTGCCATTATATGTGTATTAATAAATGATCAAAAATCTCCTAAATTAGTTATTAAATATTTTATATTGTTTCGACTTATTTCATTGGTACTGCAGCACCATTGAATATCAGTGGTGGCTGCACCGAGCATATAGGGTTGCCAGATGACAGCTATTCCGATTTAGGTGGGAGCCTTCAAGCCTCCAGCCTACCGAGTTTTGATACTCCGTCTGCCGCTTCAATCCTCAAAACTCCAGCAATTGGACATGTGACAATACCTTTTTTTTTTTCAAGAATATTTTCATAAAATTAACGCTTTAAAATAGCTTTTAAAGTGCTTTTAAAAAACCGGTGGTGAGGTGTGGAGGGCGGAGAGGGGATTGCCCCCATTTACCGTATAGAAGCCGGGCACCCAAAGCAATTTTTGAGTTCCGGCGCCTATGAAGGTATTCTATATTTAACGTTAAATTATCTTTGCCACTATTCAATAATTATTTATTGGTATAAGAATAATTTACTAATTTATAAAAGGAATATCACTTTAAAAACTGTTTTAAGACTGTTTTAGATTATACAAGTTTTTGATACAATTTCTTGTACAATTTAAATTGTATATTATCAAACCTGCAGTAAATTGTCTGAAAAATTAGATTGGATAATCATTTCTCAAACAATTTACTATGTGATCCTATACAATTTAAATTCTATAAGAAATTGTATCAAATCTTGTACAAGAAATTGTATAGTCAAAACAGTCTTAAGACGGATGCCCTACTCCACTGGTTCAAATGAAAACAACATATCTTAACCTAAAAATACTTACCGATTAAAGGATAAATTTCGATTTAAATGATCTACCTTATTGAACACTACACATGCATATTCTTTATATTTCTCACAAAAGTTCACAAAAATAGTATTTTATAAATGAATATATCAATAAGTCACACAGAAACTGTCAGAAACACAAAATAGCTATTAGACCCGATTGGCAACGTTGCGGCTGGTTACGGTAACTACATTTCATTCTAACCCTAATATTTTGTTTGGATTAATATTGATTTTTAATAAAAAAATTAGCTTCTATTAAAACTTTAAAGAATAATTTGATTAAAAACATATTTTTATTTATATAATATAAAATTATAGTTATAGAATACATCAAATTTTATTTTTCGAAAGTAATTTCTTCAAATAATTTTTACAGACTGACAAAACCGGCAAAGACGCAATAAACGAGAAACTGGTGGGAATAATGATTTGCCACATAAAAATGTAAACAATTTGGTCTCTTAGTTGTAATGTCTTTGATTATACCAATCCAACAGAGGCGTCTTCTCGGTGATCTAATTACTCTTTTCCGTAATTTTGGCAATTTAAATCAAGGTTTTCCTTTAAATAGCTAGCCCGGCAACAGGTTTAACGTATAAGTATATAGCGCGTCTACTTTTTTAAGGTCTAGTGGCTTGATCTTATATGGAGAAAGTGCAAAGTGGTCGTCCCGGTCTGACGTTGTCAGAGCAATATATATTTAAAAAGTTGATTTTGACGTGTTTTCTGTATCACATTTGAGGCATTTAATGCCCGACAAAAGTAAAACCGAAACGAATGTAATACCGAGGCAATCGTGGTCTCAAGAAAGTATTACAAAAGAAAAAATCATCTTAAGAAAATTTATTAATCCGGCCATCTATGTGGAAAAAGAAATGCTTCCTGCAAGAAAAACTAGTCCGTTGTCTGTAAATGGAAGTGATGAGGGTTATCAAAGCATTGATAAAAGGCGTCCAACAACTACTGTGCCAGAATCCATAAAGAAAAACTCATTCTCTGAATCAAGCAGTAAGCGACGCTTAAATAAAGTCAGATTGATAAAGAAATGCACTTGCAGCAAGTCTAAATGTAATTGTCAATGTCACCCATCAGATAAAAGACAATCATCGTCAGATTTTTGGGAAGTAAGCTCCACAAGTTCTACCTCAAGCACGGAAACCCAAATTACAGTGAAAATACAAACTTTGCCTACGGAAATTCCACCTTTTGAAGTAAATAATATGTCGATAGGATCATTAACGTCCCTCAGTAATGAAAGTACCATCTTAGATCCAATAGAGAAAGAAGAAAGAATCAAACAATGGCTTAAGAGAAAAGAACAAGAGCAAAAACTTAGGAAGCTCGAAGAAGAAAAAATTCAGAAACAGAAGGAAGAACAGCTAGCAATGCAGAAGGAACAAAAGAACGAAATTTACAAACAATGGTTGGAAAAGAAAAAGCAAGAAGAGAAGCATAAGAAGAATAAAGAAAAAGAGGAAGGAGAAAAGAAAAAACTGGACGAGGAAAGATTGAAGAAGCAATCGGAAGGCGAACAGATGTTTCAATCGTGGTTGAAGATTAAGAAGAAGGAAAAAATAGGTGAGTATTAGTTTTAGTCAAGTAAAATACAATATGATCTTGTATAACGCTAAACATATTCTAATTAGGTACCATAAAAGTAACAAACAAAATAATTAGGAACATCTCAAATGTTAATTTTTTCCTGGACTTGTCTGATTTTGCCTTAGATATAATTGCAGCTTATTAAAATTCGTTTGTTAAAGAACAGTCCAGGTACCTCATCAATAGCGCCCCGCCTACGACCGTTTAATTGGTGGATCACATCATTGGTATTATTCTACCAACGCCAATGGCAAAACAAATTCATAGGCATGCATTTGTTTATTATTTTTAATAATAATTTGTTTTGCTTCTACACTGTGTATACATTCTTTCGAAATAAAGATGAAATGATGAGATGCTTAATTATTATAGTTGTACGTAAGCCAAATAAAGAGAGCCTCTCGTAAATCGGCTGCCTATCTGCCGTGATTGGACAGATGTATACACCTTTACAACACTGGGCTAGCGCGCACTGTTCTACCTCTGTCTAGTCAATGGCATCGCTTCTATATAGTGTTTTCCTGGCATATTTATAAGCCGCTGCTTTTCTGTATGTCCAGTCAAAAGGTCTATGAAGTACCATTTTATTCAATCATTAAGGGATAGTGTTGTACTTTTTGGTTAAGTAGCTGTCATTTTTTAGTTTGATGGCAAATATAATTAATTTAACAAAAACACATATCTTATTGTTTTTCAAATCAAATGTTTAATACAAATTTTAAATTAAATAATTAGCTACAAAAAATGACTTATGTAACTTAGTATTAAATGGACCAAGGTACAATATGGCCATGTACCTCGAACCAGACAGCATTGTACCTTGGACCATAAAAAAAGAAATAAATACAAAGTAAAATCTATATCTATTCTACTTTATAAGGTCCAAAATTCACTCCAAAACATAAAATACTTGCATTCCTAGCTATGCCACCTACTTTACTAGGTGGAGGCAATTTAGCAATGATATCCTCTAAGAAAAAACTATATGTGGCTGGTGCGTCATTTATGAATTTGTGTCTTTAAACCTTCGCAGGTATCTCACTTCGTTTTCGTTATTATCTTCACAACGCATAATTTCGCTTATGTAATAATGATGATTTTTGTTACCATGAACTTTCACTAGGACATAATCCCCACTTTTTAATTCCCCATCTTTAAAGTTTCGTTCTAAAACATTTTTTTCTGCTCCTCTCTTTACATTTTCTCTTCATGTATTAAATTACGGCAAATAATAATAATAGCCGTCCCTTCCCCTACACAAGTCGTTCAGTCGACTTCAGGGGTTTAAATTCACTCGTAAGGGGGTGAATTAGGGAGAGTATTATTATTATTATTATATTATTAATCTTCACTAGATTCACTGTTAGCAGATATAATAATCTTTATTCAGCATTTTTGTTTTTTGGTTACATCATAGTTGTAGGTACATTTTAAATAATTTTAAATTAATAGAGTAATTGACATAGGTACCTTATTCATTAAAAGTATTTGCTGCCCATTTATGACCATGTGGTTGCGCATGGGCTACCGAATTACTAACTATTTTTTGAAACCATTTTTTTCAAACAATTTTTTTTTAAATATATGTAGGTTACATTATAAAGTTTGACTTGGTATAAGTTCATAAAATCTAATTAAATTAATTAAAGAATACATATTAAATTATAATTACTGAACAATAACAATATAAAATTAGCTAAAAAAACATAATTTAAAATACATATGAAATATAAATAATAGTACAAAATAAAAATATCAAGTAAAAAGTGTACAATTACAACTAAATTATAATATATATAAGTTCGAATACTTGTATATTTAATCAATTATTTCTCTTTGGGATTTTCTATCCGAATTAATAAGAAATTTTTTGATGATAGATTTAAAGAGTTCAACGGAATTTATGATTTATAAATATGCCTTGTACATATCTGGAAGATAATTAAAGGTTTTTGCACTTAACTAAATATAAAAACGTTCTGCTGTTGTCAAAATTGGGTAGTATCCGGATACTTCTGTATCCGGATACTTTATGTGTATCCGAAAGCTGTATCCGGATACTTTTTGAATTTTGTATCTGGTATCCGTATCCGTGACCAAATTTGTATGTATCCGGATACCGGATACTTTTTTCGGCATTCGGATACTTTTAAATTATTTACCACAATCGTCAGTGATTCAATACATATTATCTCTAGATATAAATATCGCACATCCGGTGCAACAATGCAAAAATATTTTTTTTTCTAGGAGAGCTATTCGAAAGTTTTGCTTTTAAGGAATATGTGCCCTGCCCCCTGCTGTAATATTTTATTTATTTCTCAAGCGATTTAAATACAAGTTTGGAAGAACATTTTATAGGAAATTTTTTATTCATTTTTATTTATAAAACTTACAATTTTTTAATAGTTGATTTAAATAGACAATTTTTTTTATTTATACCACTTTTTAAACACTGATTTTATAACCTTATTTTATACGTTAAGAGGAAGTAATACCCTTAAAAAATACTTGATTTATATTTCTCAAGCGATTTAAATGAATTTATTTATGCCTAGTATTGTTTATTGTTACTCGTAATCAATCTTATCTCATAATTATAACTATTGGTATGAAAACATTATTTTAATTCACTTTAAAAGTATCCGTAAAAGTATTCTTTAAAGTATCGGAAAAAATTATCTGGATTCTTGTATCCGAGTACTTTTTAGGTGAAAGTATCCTAAAAAGTATCCGGATACATTGTAAGTATCTGTATCCGGTAATCGGATACTTTTTTCCTGTATCCGACCCAACTCTGGCTGTTGTTTTATTTACAAGGTGGGTACCAACTTTTCCTTTATCCTTGCTTCTTGTATCATAGTTATGGGTAATTTTGTTTAATAATTGTTTATTTTTGTAGATTAGAAATTATAACTGAGTATATGTATAATTGTCGTATATCCATTGTTTTTACTTCCTCGAAGAATGCATCTGTTGGGTTTCTAACTTTTTGTTGTGTATTATTTTTAGAATTCTCTTTTGTAATATTTCAAGTTTGGTTAGGTGATTTTTGGTTGTAGCACCCCAACAGACGATTGCGTATTGTACACGACTTTGGACTAAAGCATAATAAATAGTTCTTATGAGTAACTTGTAAAATATTTTTGAGGTATTAAAATTTAAATAAAAGAAGTCTTAAGGTATTTGGTAATTTATTTATATGTGCGTCCCAACGTAAATTACAATCTAGGGTAACTCCTAATTATTTTATTTCATTTTTTTTCAATGTTATTTTCTTTTTATTATAAGTTAAGCTAATGTCTTTAAATTGAGGTAGATTATTAGAGAAGCTGACAAATGGTAAAAAGAAAGTTTTGCTGTAGTTTATGGTTAATTTTTTATTTGAACACCAGTCTATTTTATTTTCTTAAAATCTCTTAGTTTTCCGTTTTAGATCGTTCCAAATTTTTGCTTCATAAAAAATCGCAGTGTCATCTGCAAAACTTACTAATTTCCCCTGTGGTCTGTAAATTATATAAATTGTTTACATATAATGTAAATAAAGTGAGACCTAATATAGTTCCTTGAGGAACACCGCTTTCTATTGGCCTTTCATCACTGATTTCTTTATTGATTTTAACTCTTTGAAATCTATTGTTTAGAATATTAAAAAGGTCAAAAGTTTTCCCACGTATCCCTATATCTTCCAATGTCTCTAACAACTGTCTATGATCTACAGTGTGTTTTTTTGCAATCAACAGAACTATAAACTTTTTTCAACAACTCACAGATCGCAACTCGAATTGTTTGTTTGAGATTATCTTATATTTATTGAGGTAATCTTTTAAACGTAAATTTAAGTTTTTTTCTGCTATTTTTGTAAAAGTTGTTATTAAACTAATAGGTCTGTAGTTTGTAAACATACTCTTTTTTCTTTTTTTAAAGACTGGTACTACTAAAGATTTTTTTAATTAGGCTGGGAACTCACCTTTATCAAACATTTTATTAATTAGATCCATAAAAAGTGGTGTTAATGTATCAGAATTTTATTTGACTAATTCTGACGAAATATCTATTCCAGGTGATTTTTTGTTCAAAAGTGAATTAATTTATTTCTGTTTCGGTTACTGGTAGTAGCGCAAAAGAGTTTTTGTGAATATTTCTGACCGGAGATGACGAGTTTGGGCATCTATTTTATTTGCAAGTGATGTGCCTATTTCTGAAAAAAAAATGATTAAATCTTTCTGCTATATATTTTGCGTCTGTAATATTTTTTCCTTTATCTGTAGTTATTTTACGTATTTCTCTACGTATTACTTCTACTATCAACTTGTATTTGTTTCAAAGTGTCCTATAACCTTTTCGAACTATTTTTATTTTCATTTTTTTTGTGTACAAATCTTTTTTAACTTGTTTAATTAATTTATCTGTAAGTGTTCTATAATTTAAATATCGCATTCTTTTTCAACATTCTCAAAATCCTTTTTGTGAATACTGTATAAACGGTTTCTTTCTTTTATTGACTTTATAATTCCTTCTGTTATCCATTGTTTTCTTTTTTAGGGTGGTCTTTTTGTTTTATTACTTTTGTATTGTTTTCTAAAAGTGAATTTAGAGTTTCTGTTAAGTACTTAACTTTTTCATTTACATTTTCTATACAGTAATTAGTTTCCCAATTTTGATTACTTAATTCTAGTTTTAATTTATCGTAATTAATTTTTTCAACAAATGACGTTTTTTGACACACATCAACTTTTATTTTTGCATCAAAAATTACCTCCGTATAATTGTCTAAGGTAGGTGCATTGTAACTATAAAAAATGTGATCTAAACAACTTTTTGAGGGTCCCTATATTTATTTATCAGAGATACAAAATTAAATTCTTCCAGCGTGTCTAAATAAGAGGAGACAAAATCAGAATTTTGTTTTATATTTATAATATATTAATGTCTCCTACAAAGATATGTTTATGATTTTTTAGGTTATTTTTTGTTTCTTCCAGATATGTCCAAAATTGATCAACAAATTCTTTCTCCTTGATGGGTGGTGGTTTGTAAAGTGATGTTATAACAAGTTTATTTTTTACTTTTTAAATTAATTATTGATCTTATTGCTTTACACTGTCCTATTTGGATTATATCAGAGTTAATTGTTAAGTTTTTTTTTACAAATATTACCACTCCATCATTACGATTTATATCTCCCTCATTATATATTATATTGTAATCTGTTAGCTGAAATGTATTTAAATCTAGTATATTTCCGATAAAACAATAAAATCGAAATCATAATTTGACTGTAATAGAAATATTTTCAACTCATCTAAGTTCTTGTTAATGCTACATATATTCTGATAGAATAATTTAAACGTACAAGTATTAACATTTTTATAATAATTATTTATTTTATCTTCTCTTTTAAATTCTACGGTATCATAAGATTCATAATTTACGTCTCGAATATATGGGTCCATTTTTGTTTAGCAATTTATCGTTGTCTTTTTATGTGTTATCTCACTTTAATACTTTTTTTTTATAAGTTGTGTCTTATTAAATAAAAAATATTTTCTAAAGGGCCCCACTCACCTCGTTCTTCTCCGTTGTTTTTACCCGACGGTTAAAAACGTTGGAAGGAAGAACGTTGACTGATATGTCCACACACAACAGTTTTTTCTCGTCAGTTTATCACGATGGACCGTACGTGCTTGTTAGCAGTGGCAGCGGTTTTGGCAGCGGAAAAAATCGAGACAAAAGAAAATCTCGAAGGAAATGGACTAAAGACTGGCTACTTAAACGCAGTACACTGTCACATACAAATTTACTGAAAGAGCTAAGATTGGAGCCTGGCGATTGGCACAATTACTGAAGGACTAGTAACATCGTTAATTGAGACATAATACCCATTTACGTGAATGCATCAGTCTTTTAAAAGACATGCCCAGCCCAGCTACTGGCTCATTGCAAAGATTTGGAAGTAGTTTTAACTGATGGAAATTCAAGCGATCTTAACGCCCTGGAACTAGCTGATGAAATAAGCATTGTTTCGTCATTATTAACAAAAAAGGAAACCCCTGTTAAAGTTCTCAATTTTATCGCTACACTTAAATTCGCACTAAACCTCAGCATAGGATTAAGAATCCTACTTACATTGCCAGTCACTGTGGCTTCAGGGGAAATAAGCTTTTCAAAACTAAAAATAATACAAAATTATCTCAGAACGACGCAGACGCAAAATCGTCTCAATGGATTGGCAATGATAGCTATAGAACACCAAATTAGTGACAAATTAGACTTAAAATCACTGGTTCGTGAGTTTGCCAAAAGAAAAGTTAGAAAAAGGGCATTTTAATTACTTTGGTTACTTAGAATGTATTTATAATATGGGAAATTAGTTTAGTTAGCAGTACTACATTTTAATTTTTGTTATTTTGCTTTAAGTGCTAAATTGCTTATCTTATCTAACGATTGAGTTTTTAATAAAACGTTTTTTTTATTTTTTTTATGTTTTCTTGACTTTCTGATATGGTCGCATAAGATTTACTTAAAAAAAACGGTGGGGGGCGCAAAATTAAGGTTTTACCCGGAGCGCCAAAATGTTTAGGGCCGGCCCTGCTACTGGAGCACCCCTAAGCATATGTTCTTTAAAATTTACTCCTGAGGAAACCCATCGTTGTAATTTTCAGATGCACTTATTGCTGAAATCAACGTTATGTTTTGGCCTCGCTCTCTAGTGGTCATCTGATGTCCAAGTAGCTTTATTTCCTTGGGTTTAATTATTTTTGGTGGTACATATACAGTTGTAAAACCAGATTCATAACAGTTCCAGATTCAATGTGGCGGAAATTCGGTTCGGTACAAAACATTTTTCAAAAAAGGATGACATAGTGGTTTTATTGAATGATGTTGACCAAGCCAAACTGCTTGCCTCTTGTTTTCGAAGTGATAAGTACCTGCTGTAGCGTTTTAGAAAATTCCTAAGCCACTCTTTACCGGTTTTCTTATTTTCACTCCATGTAGATGGAAACTTCTAATTTTAATAATCCCTAATGTAGTCTTGCAGCTGTTATTAATTTTTAAGGTCTCTTCGTCCACAGAAAATACTTGTTTTGTATTATTACTACATACATATTTGTACTCTATATTTTGTCCACTTGCCTTATGCTGTTTCAGATGTATAATTAAAGTAGTTTTTGACAAACTGTAAGTGAGTGAGGCTTCGCGGATAGATAATAATTCATTATTCAAAACTCTGTTTACTGCAGTATTTATATTAACTTTATTTATTGGTGTTCTTTTAACTCCTGTTTTGCTACGTGGCATATCTGACTTCTCAAAAACTGCAAGAGAATGCAAATTTATATTATGTTTTTGTTTCTATTTATTTTTTAAAGAAATGTACCTCGGGCCCGTCCATTGTACAATTCCTAGACATGATCCTAGGTACAACTAAGCGATTGTAATTTAATTTATATATGCCAAAGCAAACCTAAAATAGTTAAAAGAAAGCTACGTCTGGTAAAAGAACACCTAAACTATATTACCCATCCTAGAATAATTAAAAATTTAATTACCTATTAATGCGATGATAACGGATATTATATTTACTAAGTCATGAATAAAAGGAAAACAACAGAATACTTATAGATCTTAATAAATTCTTCAATGTAGGTGACCGGGTACAATCTAGGAACTATTTAACACCAACTAAATGAAAGTATAGCATAGTAATTCAACGTTTAGACCGACTACATTATCTAGTGGAACTAACTAGGTAATGGATATAAAATTATACGTCATTAGGACCAACTTGGTCTCAGCAATGTTTACAAGTGAAATTATTTTTAACATTTTAATTGATGTAGGGTCAAATTTTTCACCTCTGAGTAAAGTTACTCGTCGGATTACTTGGCATATTAGATAACTATAACTCTATGGCCAGATTATCTTTAAAAATTACTAATTTATCAATTTTTTTAACTTTGATCTCTAACAGAGAATTCTGCTGTAACTGTTGCTAGAGCTGCTTATACCTCTTCAGTAGAGAAGAGTGTTATTATGGTTTGTTTCCTCGTACCACAGCTCACAGAAGCACCATAAACCTAAAGCAAGTATCCACAGGTACATTTTATGGAGACGTCGTTGACCCAGTCGGCACCAGCACAAGCTCTGGGAGTTATATTACACGGTTTAGGAAAGAATAATATGTAGTCTACAGTACCTTTGATGTATTTCAATACTCTTTTCAGCAAGGTCCAGGATACTCAGTGGCATTAATAATAATAATAATAATAATAATAATAATAATAATAATAATAATAATAATAATAATAATAATAATAATAATAAATCGTCCTTATTATTTTCAAATACACAGTAAACAATTATAAATTACAATAATTATAATAATTATATTCTTTGGCGTAAAATGCGTAAATGAAAATAAAGGGCGAAGTTTATTTTTATTGTCGAGTAGACAATAAAAATATTCTTCCACTTAACCCTAGATAAACCTGTATTTTTTGTAAGTACCTAAAATTACCCAAAATACAATCAATAAAAATTATAAGAAATATATATTATTTATATGAAAATATAAAAATATGTGCAAAAGTTTAACCTAACAATCTAACCAAAGAAATAATAGGTACAAAAGTTTAAATTTGAATTGAATCTATTTAATTTTACAAGACTAATGTTGAGATGCTAAGAGATAGTTTTTATACACAAGTCTTTTTTAATGGTTCTTTGTAGTCCAGTTTTATACCATCTATCATTATACAAAGTTGCTTAAATCTACCGTTGCTTATGTGTGTCCTATCCGTTTATGCCAAATGTCAGTCACATTTTCATCAGATTTTGTACTTTCTCCATAAGCTAAGTTTGCATTTGAGTAACAAGCCAACAAATAAATTTTATTTGTTTTATGAGCAACGACAATTATTGTTAGTCCACGAGAAATGGTCACTTTATCTTCTTTAAATTTTACTGATAGACCATGCGAAGAAAGCGCCCTAACTCACAATAGATTAAAAAAAATTAGATCTGGAACAATAAGTACCTCGTTAATTTTGAGATGCCTACATGCAGAATTTACCATGTGCCGAGTTGCTCCAAAATCAAGGTACCAAAAAACTTCTTGTTTATTTTGAATACCGAGAGCAATACTCTCAGAAGATGATGTTGAAACAATTAAAGTGAATTCATTTTCGGCTATAATCGCTTGCTATACCAAATTGCTTCTGCCTCTTTTCTTCACTTGCTTTAGTTTTCTACACTGCAACCTTCTATGCTCCTCTTTTTGACATAAATCACATACTGGTCGTTGTTATGTAGATCGTGATTGTGAATTCTGATGTCCCACATGACTTGAACGTGCTAAGCTGCGAGAGCTACCTGGACTATCTTGCTTTACAAATGAATTTCACTTCTTTTCCTTACCCAGAAGTCGCGTTTTAACAAATTTAAGTGTTAGTTTCTCTAAAGACAAGGTTTACGGGGCTTTGACTATAACATCATATTCAGTTGGCATGGTTAACAGAACGTGACATACCATATCTATTTCTTCTAATTTTGTCTCAGACCATTTCAATTCACAAACAAGCTTGTCGAATTTTAGGAAATGAAGTTCTAACGAAATATTTCATTGTTAGCAACTTTTTGGTAGTGGGTTTTAAACTTTCCAAATAGCATAGACGCTCTTTTTGGTCTTTGATGATCTCAATGTTGTTGTCAGTGGATAATCAGAGATATTCATTTCTGTTCTTTTTCTTGTGAGCAATAAGTTCCTTCTTTTTTGTCACCTTTTGTGCTACTGAATCAGCATATTTAACAGTTACAATGCTTTTGTAATTAATATCAACATTCTATTCTAAATTTACATCGAATAGGGGGAATTTATACTTATCCTCACACCAAATATATAGTTTTTTATTTTTTGTGGAATT
Organism: Psylliodes chrysocephalus; assembly: GCA_927349885.1. NCBI lineage: Eukaryota > Metazoa > Arthropoda > Insecta > Coleoptera > Chrysomelidae > Psylliodes > Psylliodes chrysocephalus. The sequence goes on along the minus strand of OV651813.1, from coordinate 65,312,313 downwards.
ATATAAATAACTTACTGGTGCTCTGGACCCATAACCTTCTATTCAATATAAATGAAAGATACATTTATTCTGTTTGATAAACTACAGAAATGTACATATTATATCAGAGAGCTAAATTAAAACTAACACGACGATGCTTATCAAAATCAAGTATAATGTAGAATTGTTTTCAACACATTTTATCTGGTTTAAAAATAAATAGTATGTAACCTGTAGAGGCAGTAATTATCAAGCTTTAATTTTTTAGAAAAGAAACTACAAAGTAAAAAAAAGGAATTGAAAGAATATGAAGAAAAGAAGAAACGTTTGGAAGAAAGTCAGCGCGCTTTTGATGAATGGTTAAAAAATTCTAAGTACAAACAGAAACCCGTACCTTCCAATCAAGGTTTGTCAAGTAAGTGTTAACAGGTTACAATCACTTCACTTTAAAGATATTTTTCAAATACGTACTTGAAGCCTTAAAAGAGCTTCAAATACTTTGTAATGAGTAGATACTTGAAGCCCTTAAAGGGCTTCAAATATTTTTCCATAAGTATTTGGTTCTTGATGCTGTAGTTTTCAAATATTGTGATTGGTAATTGATACTTTAAATCGCTTTGAAAAAAGGATTGGCGTCTGTTAATTGTAGCACTTTGCAAAAGTGCTTTACTCAGCTCTGGTTGACAACGCCTTATAAGTGTAGATAATTTTACCAATTTTCCAATTTCACGAAGGAAATTACAAAAGTACCTAGCTTTAATTCAATAACCTAAACTCAACTGACAACTGTCCGGTTTCACCAACAGTAAATAAATCACAGAAATTATTCAATGAATAAAATTTATTCTGAGGTTAAATATTTTGACGTTTCACCAACATGTTTATTAGGTATTCCAAACAAAATGGCTGCCTGTTTGAAATGACAGGCCACTGATAGGCACATGACAGGTTACAATATAGCAACCACATACTTTGATTTTCTCTTACTATACGCAGAATGGTCGCACTGGGAAGCTTTATGAGTGCCTTTTAAAAGGAGATAGAAAACTCCGCCATTTTGAACCCTTATTACGTGTTGCCTACATCTTGGCGCAATATTTATAATGGGTGCGTTTTAATCATCCACTTCTGCTTCGGAATTGTCGGTTTTCTTGTTTTAATCTGACAGGTTAAAACGACTAAACCGATAATTCCGGAAGCAGAAGCGAATGATTAAAACGCACCTGATATTTTGCTTGCTGCTGTCAGTGTCAGTATATATTATTTTTGGAGTCAGTTTATTGCTAAAGAATTAGTTAGCTCACTCGTACCAGTTGAAAGTTCCAAAATAACATCCATTCTAGGGATACAAATTCAGGATGCGCAGAAGACTGCTATTTTATTATAGGCGGTTGTCATATATTGTATTATCCGAGTTGCGCAGTGTATAAACTGGAACATTGAGATCAAAAGTACCGACGCAGAGTGAGCGAACTGATTCTTTAGCTATAAACTGTGGTAAAGGCATCAAAATGGCCGCGCCCTATGTTGGGCGTGTCGGACCTCTCTCTTGCACCGTATATAAATCAAAGTATGTAATAGCAAAACTATCAGCCTGGGTGCGTATGCTTGAAAACATGAGAAACTGAAACTCTCCGCGGAATATATTCACTTTATTTGACATAACGTGAAAGCCAAGGGAGGAGAAAGTAGATGGTGAAAATAAATACAGAGTTGCCAGATCGTTTTAGGTCATCTGACTAAATAGGTTCTTTCGTTCGTCCCCAGGAATGAACTACACCAACGTACACTAAACCTTTCGTTCGGCCCGGTGTAAAATCCACCAAACCTTCCTGTCGGTGATGTGGTGTCCACTGGTGGATATTTTCTCCACCAGCTATTTAGCAGAAGTGAATTACACTCATCATGTGTATAAGGAATAAGGAGGGAAGTAAACTAAGGTAAATAAGGTGGTGTAACTGGTGTAATTTACACTGGTGGACACTGCACCAACAGCGAACGAAAGAACCTATTATAAACTACGAACTTTTGACAGCTAATGACACTGCTGGTCTTTTAAGTTTTTATGATTTGTTTTTGTCGACAACGGAATTTTGACTTTTTTACGTATAAACATTTAAAAATGCTATTGTTGATTAAAAATAATATTAACTGTCGTTTTAAATAATTATCAAACTAGAAATTTAAATCTCTTGGCAATAATTCAAGTTTGAATATCCTTCTAGTGTTTTAAACTCTACGATTCTAGAAGGTAATTACTTTTCTAAATAATTAACCATTTTAAAAACATGAGTCAAAGTCCAAACAAATTTAAAAGATTTAAAGGAGTTATTACTATTGGAAAAGGGAAGTGTTATATAGTGTACGGGGATAGTTTTACACTACTACCCTTTATAATTAAACAAGTTGTTGCTCCATTTTTGTCATTTTATCTAAAATTCATCTGTAATGAATAAAAATTATTCTTATTATTTTTGCGTCTAAATCCATTTTAAATGGAAAGTAAATACCGCAAATATTTGGATTTTTATTTATTTAAATTCTGACACGCACTGCGCATGCTTGTGAATTGAATTCTTTTATTATTTTTATTCTTTCCACCTAAAAGTAGGAGAAAGTTTTGAGAGAAAATTATCCACCAATTTTGGTGAATTCGATTTCAAGAATACGAATTTTTACAAAGGAGTAGAGAGTGAGAATTTTCTCTTAATATTTCTCACTTCCCGAATTCAAGAATAGGCACCCTGCTAGATTAATAGGGTCAGTGATATAGACAGTTATATAGATTGAGCATCCATGGTTTTAAAAATTAACATAAGCCTATGCCTTGAAGTAAAAATGTAGGCAAATATTTTTTTTAATATTCAAAGGCTGAAAATTGCTTTTAAAACACATTTTTGCTAAACCGATTCAAACTAATGAATACTTGCCACGCAATGTGGCCGCTCGCAAACGACCCGCTTATAGCAATCTATATAACTATACAGGGTGTTTCAGATTTAAACACACAGCTTAATAGGAGGTAGAGTACACTTAGCTGAGTTCAAAACACTCCCATAGTTAGCCTTAAATCTCACTCGTAGGCCATTTTGTTTGAACGGCTAGAGATATTTTGACAAAATTTTGTACAAAAGTTACACTCTCTTAGGTTAATCAAAGCCATAATTTAATTGTAAAAAAAATCCAGGACCGGAGTCTCTTTTTTTATATTGCTCTTCTTAGCTAGACTATCACCCTGTATATCGGATTTTAATAAATGTTATTGCATATTTAAATAGTACGTGGATCAATAAATAAAATAATGTAATAATATTTAATGGCACTATCTTCATTTTCTTACAGTAAATTTTTATAATGGCGACTACAATATTATAAATCAGTATTTACAAAATTGAAATTAAATATTTTACTCTGTATTTTTAAAACTCTACACAAATTAGGTACCATCTTCATTTATTTTTAACTACTGCATTTTCCAATAAGAAATTGAACATCTACACAGGACCGGGCTCACTTTATTTGATAAAGTAACAAAACAAATTAACAGAAACAAATAATTAAAACTAAAGTAGATTTTCAAAATGAACACCGAGAACGTCAATACACCTCTGCTAACGTTTTAACAGGTTTCTCACTGATTTGTCAATTATTTCCGGTTTATTTCTAATGTTGTTACATACATTATTAATTTTTCCAATAACTGTGCAGGAATGTAATTTTATTAGGACATATACAGGGTGTTTCTTAATTCATGCGACAAAATTCAGGAGGTGATTGCTCGTATGAAATTAAGATGGGTCTTTCCTATAACAAAATTTCCTAAGCCCACCCCTTTCCGAGATATCACCCTTAAAAGGTGGTGACTAAAATAGAGTTTTTATTTTTTTTTCTAAAATTTCAGTAATGTACTTTGGCTACAGGTGGTCATTTCCAGCATTTATTATGAATCGTATTACATTTTCCACTCAATTTATTTAATTATTATAAATTATGGTGTTTATTTTTTTTTTCTCTGCAGCTATTGGTTTTGGGAAAAAAATTTAAGAATAAAAAAAAAATTTCAATGAAACAAAGATTTCAAGTTATAATTTTATTTCATAAAACTTCATCTCAAAAAAATGTTTTGATATGAAATAAAGTAAGGGTTGCTAATTTCACCTCCCTATAATGTAATAAGAATATTGAAAAAATATCCGTGGTTAGTCCTTTGTGAGTGCACGAAAATTACAAAATTTCAAGTTTCTAGCTTAACTGAAATTTTAGAAAAAAAATAAAAACTCCATTTTAGTCACCACCGTTTAAGGTGTGTGCTGAGGAAATTTTGTTATAGGAAAGACCCATCTTATTTTCATACGAGCAATCACCTCCTGAATTTTGTCGCATGAATTTAGAAGCACCCTGTGTATTAAAATAGGCCTATCTTTATTGTTGATATGTACGAGCCCAGACGCACATGAATTGGACCAAAACAAATAATAAACACAATTTTATTTTTCTGAATTAGAATTTATTTTACTATTATAAATTCAACGGATACGATTAAGCTTATTTGATACCATGTGGTTTTGATAATTATTCAACAATATATAATATTTTTATCGACTACAATAATTATAAAATAAACAAAAAAGAAAAGTAATGTCTGGCGCAAATTAATTGGACTATCACCCAATCGTAATGATAAATTTATCCAATAAAATCTCTTGTATAATTTTTTCTGGAAATTATATTATCAAGTGGGCGTTGAACAAATAATTTATAACGTTTGTTGAGTGATTCAATTTAGTTACTTGTCAAAATGGTTCGCGGAAAGTGTTTATCTGACGATTTAAGAAATTCTATTGTTGCGGCCCATAAGAAAGGACTTTCTGGACATAAAATTGCTCAAAATTTAAGTATTCCTCAAGGAACTGTAAGAAATATAATTTAAAATTTTAAAAAAACCGGAAATGTCGAAACAAAAGTTAAAACTGGCCGTGTTTCAAAGATTACCGAAAGAGATGATCGTGCTCTTCTGACACTTATTAAACAAGATCGCCAAGCTTCTTCTCGAGAATTGGCTGTAAAATGGGCCCATGCAATTGGTAGACCAATTTCAAAAGACACTTGTTTGAGGAGAATGAAAAAATGGGATATGGATTCTACAAGGTAAGTTTTTACAAGAAACACTTATCTCATCTTAAATATTCAAATTTATCATCTCACTTTAGGCAAAGGAAAAACCACTTCTCACAGAGAAACAAAAAAGAAACCGATTGTTATGGGCAAGAGAGCACCGAAACTGGGTTCAACGTCAATGGGATTCAGTTATCTGGAGTGATGAAGCTAAGTTTGAGGTCTGTGTTGGCGATACACGAAGCAAAGTTATCCGAATGTCAGGAGAAGAATATCACAAAGATTGCCTCAAAAGAAAGGTTAAGTTCCCGGCATCTGTGATGGTCAGGGGCTGTATGTCCTCACAAGGAGGTGGACATCTCCTTTTCATTGAGGGCACTGTCAATGCTATAAAGTACAAAAGTATTTTACAAGAAGAATTGTTGCCTTCCATTTATGAAATTCAACTGCTAGATGGAGAATTTATATTTCAACAAGATGGCGCAGCCTGCCATACAGCGAAATCCATAACATCATGGTTTCAGGAAATTAATATTCCTGTTTTAAACTGGCCTTCAAGCAGTCCTGACCTATCTCCTATTGAGACTCTTTGGTATCAGATGAAAAAAGCATTTCGAACTACGCCAGTTCGCACAATTCCTGAATTAAAGGTTAAAGTTCAGGAAATTTGGAATAACTTTCAACCAGATTACTGTCAAACATTAGTAGGCACTATGCCACAGAGAATTGAAGCCATTATAAAACGTAAGAGTGACGTCACACAGTGGTAACGCTGACTAAATATTTGGTCCAATTAATTTGCGCCAGACATTAATTTTCCTTTTTTTTTCATTTTATAATTATTGTAGTTGATAAAAGTCTTATATATTATTGATTAATTGTCAAAACCACATTGTATCAAATAAGCTTAATCGTATCCGTTGAATTTATAATAGTAAAATAAATTCTAATTCAGAAAAATAAAATTGTGTTTATTATTTGTTTTGATCCAATTCATATGCGTCTGGGCTAGTACTCTGCTTCCGCACGGTTTACCGAATTTAATAAAATTATGCTGAGTGATAAACAGCATTATTAATTTCTGTATTTTAGAAACGAGTAAGATTTTACTCAAGCATGTTTCAAATCATCTTATTTTTAATCAGCGAATCTTCAGTTGTTTTATGTCCCATTCTTAATGTGATCCACAAAAAAGTATTTCTAAAGTAGACCATGACCAACAAAGGCAGATAATACACGAGTTATGTCCGTGATAACTATGCAGGGTTCTGAATTAATTCATTTCTTCGTTGTACACCTCTGATATAAGGTAGCCCCATAAAAAATAATCCAGAGGTGTTATATCTGGAGATCTTGGTAGCCAATTGACGGGACCGCCTCTATCTATCCATCTATTTGGGAAACGATGATTTAAATGGTCTCTGACCAGTATTTGAAAATGAGGTCCAGCACCAACGTGTTGAAACCACATTCCTCTGGTATTAATCCCTTCTAACAAATGTGGCAGGATGTCTCTAAGGATATTTAAATAAACTTCAGCTGTTAATCTGCCTTCAAAAACATGAGGGCCTATTAAATGATTTTTATAAATAGCACACTATACATTTACCACACCATACATTGGGAATGTTTTTGTGATACAGTGTGAGGATTTTCAGTTGCCCAAATATGACCATTCCTAGTGTTATTGATCCCATCACGTGTAAATTGGGATTCATCAGAAAATAAAATTCTCGATATTGTCCTTCTGTGGGCCAAAGTCTACAAAAAGATAAGCGAGGTACGTCGTATCCGTGTTCAAGTCGCTGTACTTTTTGTACATGATGTGGATGCAAATTTTCTTTTTTTAAAGTTTTCCATATTCTTGTTATCGGTACTGCTAATTTATTACTAATTCTCCTTTCACTGATAGAAGGACTATTTCGAGCTATCTGTATCTCCTCTTCTTGTCGAAGATTATTGCTCGAAGCATGTTCATGTTTAACTGTAGTTGGAAACTTTCCATGTTGCTTACTGAATTCGAAAACCTGTAAAAATGTTTTAGAATTTGGTAAACGGTGATTAGAAAAGCGTCTGTGATACTCTCTCACTGCTACTCTACTCTTTTTATTACAAAAACTGTAAACAAAAATAATGTTTGCATATTCTTCATTACTAAATAGAAACGGCATCCTGAAATACTTATTTTCATACCATTAGAAACTTACACTTATGAACACAAGTAATTTAGCTCAAAATACCGTACAGAAAATAAATGATATTATTTGATACAAGTCTACTGGTATTATACAATTTTAAATTAGTCATGTTTAGGACGGAATGAGTGATGGTGTAATTTGGCGCATATTGACAGTTGTCAGCTCATTTATAAAATACCTAGTTTTTTAAACTTTTAAATTTGATTTTATCATAGTTTTAGTTCGTTTAAGTTTTATTTCATTTTAATTTTCAAATATAATTACCTAAAGATGAACGTGGAGAGGGGAATGAATGAACTGGTTCAAAATCATCTTTCTGTAAGTGTAAAAATTAGTAATGAATAAGCAGTACCTAGGTACCAGAAACAAAAGTGTATGGAGAACTTAAAAAAAAATTAAATTTATATCTATTTTATGTACAAAAAGTACAGCGACTTGAACACACATAAACTGTTTGGTGTAGAATTTATAAAAAAAATTTCTTAATATCCAAGCACAGTTATTAAAAAAAATAATAATAATGTATGTAACAACATTACTTACTTTTGGGAGTTACTAAATTATTTAAAATTTGTATATTTTCATATTTTACCAAAATCGGGAAGTGGTTTGAACCTAGCGTATCTGAAGTGATACTCCAGGAGAGCTTATTTGCAATATCTGAAGAGCAGAGAGTTATATCTATCATGGAAACATTTAAAGTAGGCCGATTTAAACAAGTAGGTTGTCCATTATTTAATACAATTAAATCTAGATCAGTTATTGCAGAAAATACTTGTTGACCATAAGTATCATTTTTATGCGAACCCCATATAGCATTATGAGCATTCATATCACCTCCTATTATGAATGGTGAACTTACTTGAGAAAAAATTCTTATCCAGTCCTCAGTTTTAGTTTTAGTAATTGGATATCTGTAGACTGATAAGAAATGTACGGAACTGTTATTTAATTTAACAGTACATCCACAAATCAGGATATCAGTATTGAAATTTTGAGTTATATTTAATTTCATAAAGCAAAGGGTGGTTTTGATGAGGATTGTAACGCCTGCATATCCGTCATCGCGGTCATTACGAATAATATTGTAACCTTTAAATTTGTACACAGTATTTTTCTTAAACCAAGTTTCGCTAAGTAATGCTATATCGATATTATTATGATATAAGTATTGTAATAGAGAATTTTTATTTGTAACAGCGGAACGAGCGTTCCATTGCATAATATTTAAATACTTAGTATTGAAGACTATTTCTTTGAAAAAGTACCCTCCAATACCAAATTTATATCTCTTTTTATTAGATCATTATCAAGTGATTTAACATCTTCAATTGATTGAATTTTATTACAGATAGGTAGTAAAAATATATTCTATTATAGACTTAGATAAATTATCTTTGACTTTCTCTATATCATTATATTGAGGTTTGTATGGGTTTGCGGGAAGTGGTTTGGAAGGTCCAAATTGAAATGGGAAAATGGGAGCGATATTAGGGGATAATGCAATAGGTGAACCAGCTTTTCTTTTTTTTTCTATTGTCGTCAAGACTGCGATTAGGTGTAATCTTCGGTTGGGACAAAAAACTGTTAGTATGAGAATAGAAGGTACTTGTGCTTGGTTGTGATAATATTGGCGGATTCCGCTTAAATGTTGGGAGGGGGGGGGGGGGATTTTTCATCTCTATTTTCTAGAACAGAGAAGGTGTTTCTAGTAGCGAGACCTGCAAAAGATGAATCACAATAGGCTTTAGCTTCTCTAAACGAAGTTTTCTGATTTATCATAATATTTTTTATTTTCTTTTGATTTTCATAAAATGGACAAGTTTTATCAACGGATACATGTCCACTAATTTCACAGTGAATGCAGAACTTATCTTTTGCTTCACAATTGTGATTTTCAAATTTATCTGAACCGCAGTTAATACAGATAGTACGCGAGCTTTTACATTGTTTAGAAATATGTCCGAATTTTAAACATTTGAAACATTGAGTAACTCGTCCTATAAATTGTTCCACGGCAAAAAATACTCTATTAACTGCTACCTGATTAGGTAAAATATTACCTTCGAAAGTAACCAGAATCATCTGTTTCTGTTTAAATTCCACTTTACCATCTGATTCAACCCAAGATAGCCGATTTTAGTTTTGGCAAAAAATCATGAAACGCTCTATATCTCAGAAACGAGTAAGATTAAAGGCTAATTATGGGGGTGTTTTGAACTAAGCTAAGTGTACTTTACCTCCCATTAGGCTGTGTCCCTTTAAATCTGAAACACCCTGTATACGTATCATTGACCCTGTTAATAACAGCATGCCAACAGGGTTGTCATATCTAAACTGTTAGATCCCCACTGGTAGCCATTTGGACAGGTCGTCGGAATGCCTAATATGATCGGTTAGTTATTCTTTGAAATATGTATTTTAATCAGACAATCGACATGAAGAACAACCATACTGTCACTTTTGACAATCATTATCAATGGGGTTTGAATATTAGATGTTCAACTAATCAGTTTACATTTTGTTTTAAAAGCTTTAATAATAACTACCTTTCTAAAGAAAATAAGCAAGCGCCAAAGTAACTTTGGGGCGCGTATAGTGACCGTAGAAAAAAAATTATGTATAATTTAAATGTGGCACGTTTTTCAATAAAAAATAAATACACTGAATACTGAAAATCTGTAAATATTGAAGTGAATATGTATAATTTTCTGATTTGCTTTAGGTTTGTTTTTATCAAATTTGGTGACGTACGTAAATCCAGAACCCTGGGTGGGAAACTTAGAACACAAAAAGAGCAATCAGGTTCAAACGACATTAAGCGATGAGAAAGATAATTTTCCAGTGATCGGAAGTGGGCAACTGATAACTAAAGGCCTTAAAAATTATTAATATTTTTTATTGTTTTTTTTTTTAAGTAAATATATCATGTACCTACCTAACTAGTTATCTTTTATTTCTATTCAATTATTTTTAACATATTTTTTAGAGTTTATGAGAGGGATTTCTGGTAGGCATAGTTTCTATATTGACTTATTGACAATTTTGAAAACAAGATTTGAGACAAGGTACCAATACGATCGGCCTTTTAACAGAGAAAGACAAAAGGTCGGTCTTATGGCAAGCGTTTAATTGCATTTAATTTTAGTTCAAAATGAATTAAAAACTACACAAGATAAAGAGCTAAGATATGGTAGATATTTGTTAATGCTAACGCCAATATAAATATTGAAACTTTGAGAATAATAAAAATAAAAGTTTAAACAATTATTAAAAAAAAATTAATGATTTTTTGAAGGAGTCAATCAAATACTCTATTAACCCATTTGTGCCCTTGGAAGTTTTTTTTTGAAAAAAATGACAAAACCAACAGTTTTGTAATGAATTGCATTTGTACAACACAAAATTTTTTTATTTTTGAACATTTCGAAAATCCCGCAGGAAATAAATAGGTGTACTCATATGAGTACAGTGGGCACAATTGGTAGCTATGTTTACTAATAGTTCAAATCTACTAAAATTGCATTTTTAACTAATAAGAAAAAATTAAACTACAACCTCAGATGCAAAAACACTATTATATCTAACTTGGATACATAGTAGTATATAAAAAGACATAGCCACTAGCGGTTAGTGTAACATTGAATGAAGCATTGTCTCTCAATACACAACGTGACATTGCATTTTATACACCTCCAACGTGCTCTCAAATGGCATTGCTTGCAACGTAATTGTTTTTCATTTTTCCCAGGGAAATGACCAACTTGATCTTGTACGATACTGCGAGGAACAGAAGTAGAAGGTCTTGCTTTAGAATAAGTAGCCTCTCTAAAGCAGCTTAGATAATGACAAGTGACACTTCGAATGAATGAGAGCAGATCAACGTTTTTATTGGCACTGTTGAGTATATAAATTCTCCAGGCATTTACAAGAGCGAGATTTACTGTATGGGTAAAAATTGCCCACCACCATTTTTTGCCATGGAAAGAAATCCTATAATTATTGTTGACGCTTTGATCGAGAAGGTCTACTCCTCCCACTGAAGAGTTATATTTACAAAACTGCGGCTGAGGTACATCTATTTTTTCTTTTTTCACCGGAGACCAACGTTTGACTTTTGCTTGTGGTTCGATTTTGTCGTAATTCGTTGCCATGGTGACGATATTATTATCTTTCCATTTGACAAATAGTAGAGAGTTAGTTGTGTCGAACATATATCGAAAATGTCCTCGTCCTTTTTTGTTCATATAGTTTTTAGATGGCAACGGTAATTTTTTTGTCCTATTCTCCCTAATTGTACCGGTTGCTCTAAATCCTTTCTCTCGTAGCATTTTCAATAAACTATGGCTTGTAAAATAGTTGTCAAAAAATAAGGCGTGATCTGATGGTTGTTCAACACATTCTAAAAGTTTTAATACAACTTTAGATCCAAGAGGTAATGTAGACTTGCTTTGGTTCTCAGTTGAAACGCTGGATGGTTTTGCACCGCAGTAAACTTCAAAATTGTAACAATAGCCAGTTGAGCTGCAAAGCATTCATTCTTTATAACTAAATCTCACTGGTTTTCTTCTAATGAACTGCTTTGCGGAATGGTGTCCGAAGTACTTCACCATTGCCTATAGAAAGATCAGGGTGGAAAATTCTCCACTGTTGGAAGTTTTTATTGAGCATCGTTATTGGAGGTCTTATTTTGAACATTTTATGGTTTTTATCAAGTTTCGAATTGTCGGCAAAATGCAGGTACTTTTTTGTTTTCATAATAACGATTTCGGCATATAGCTTTGGATATACATGGTACTGCTAAATCATCATATAAGTTCCAGTGCAAACGCTCCCTTGGCAGCTTGTGATAACCAACATAAAAATTCAACCTATGATAATATGATATGATAATATACAGTCCAGTTGTCTGGGTACCGAAAATCCATAAATTAAAATCCATCTGCAAAATAGAACAAATTTAAATAACAGCATGTTTCAACATAACATGAGCCATGATAACCACACCAACCAGAGCCATGTAATTCGTTCTTAGTCTCACTCCCCTTGATATTTACATCAAGGAGGTTGCTCTTCCATAAGCCATATGAAGCTATAACAGAACAAATAGAAGAGCCGGATGTGGCAGGTACGATTCATATTCACACCGACGGTTCTAAAACAAAACAATACTCAGGATGAGGAATCTACTCCAATTCCTTAAACCTCAACATAAAATGGGCTGTGAGCAATAGTGCTAATATAGTTCACGGAGGTTCTCATGGCAGCAAACGAAATTACCAGAAACAATACCACTGGTAGAAAAACATGCTTTTTTATACAGATAGCAGATAATCACTACGAATTTACCCAGGGTTAGTACTAGAATGTCACGAAGATTTGGCAAGAGTATCCATCCAACAATGTGATCACCTTTAAGATGAATCGAAGGTGACGTCACATCGAAAATTAGTCTTCTTGCTGATTCACTAGCCAAGAAGGAGGCCAACCAACCTTTTCAGACCTGACCCTTCAATTGGACTGACAACATTGGTAGTGACAGACCTAATTAAAGAATATTCCCTTGTGAACTTGATGGAAAGATGGGATGAAACAAGAAACTGCTGAGTTACCAGGGAGCTTTTAACCTGACAACACTACAACAAACAAATACTTGACTATTACTAGACAACATCTGCGTCTGATTACAGGCATTCTGATTGGTCATTGCCAAGTACGGAGGCATCTCCATCTCATGGAGCTGTCAGAATCCGCACCCTACAGGTGGTGCGAACAAAAAGATGAGACCATTGAACATATCCTCTACGATTGCCAGTCGCTCTCATTTATTAGAACATTTGTTTTCGGCGAGTATTGCTTACACCAGCCAATATGAGGGAAGCACCTCTTGGCGACGTTGTCAACTACTTTCAATCTGTAGGCTGTCTCACGAGCTAGGAAGTGCCTATCATTTTAGGAGGATATACAATGGGCCTTGTGAGGCCTAAGTGCCGTGGGATAACCCACCCTCTACACGTTACATATCCAAAAGTACTGTAGGTAGCTCTAAATGCATTTCGATTGCATCTTGATAGCAGCGACTTGATTCCTCGAAGTGAGTTATTTGTCATATGTGTTAATTAATGTTTTGTATTGTTGTTTATTTACTGTTTTAATTCGAATGGTTTGAAAATCAAGAAAATAACATATTTAAATAAAAGACTAAGAAATTAAACGATGCATAATACGTAGGCGTAAATTATCATTATCTGGTAATACTGATTTAGAAATTAAAAAAAAAACATTGACAGCCAGATGCAAGAACGTTTAATAAAATTTACGAATAACGCAATGTATTTTTTTTTGTAATACAAATTTTAAAATTATCTACATTCTTATTACTACTTAGTTAAATACAACTACTTAACTATGCTGCAATTTTCACAAGACGCTAATAATAATATACCAAATGTTGCTCTACATAAATTGACAGCTATATTTAACGTTAAACCACCTCTAAAACACCGAGAAAACTTGGCAGTTTTTTGTCCACGAATCGCCCATTTAGTTTCGCTTCTTGGGTAGGTATTCTTTGCTATAGTGTTTCGACAGAAGTGTTATTTTAGTTCATTTTGAATAATTTTAGGAATTTTTACTATAGACAGTTAATGAAATGGAAAAGAACTGCTTTAGTTTTGGTTGTATAAACAACGAGGATTCAGAAAACATTACATTCCTCTAACAAGACATCTTTTCTACCCGAACCGTATTCTTTATTTATCACATTTTTTAGACTATAATATTTTCTAGAAAACGAAATATCGTAGTACAATAATAAACTGTATGTATGTATCTAACGTAGATATTGTTATAAATTTTTTAGATTGAGGAAAAAGCGTATGCTTCTTGGTTCATAGCTATTAAAAGAAATCCATTAGAAAATATAAGCGCAAATAACGCTATTTGCTCCTCCCGGTTTTATAAAGATGATTTAATCGTTTTAAAATGAAAAGTTACAATAAAAAATAATACAATATCTTCTATAAATCTGCCAGAATTTGCAGATTTTTATAACAGTAGTGAATATCTATACACAAAATTATGAATTTGTTTCTTTTTATAATTTATAAGAACGTCATAAAAAAATTGTTAATTATTCTTATTATATTTAGAAATATACAATCTTAAACTTCAAAAAATATTAATTTAGAATAAGGGAATTGAAAGTTTTCAATTGGTTTAGATGGCAATGAAAGAGCAAATGTGGTATTGTAGGCTTTTATAAAATTGCATAAATATAAAGTTATTGTCACCTCTTTATCATTATTTGATGGACCTAGAGCTAATTTTACATTGATGACAACATTAGGTATAAACCTTTACAACTTAGATATTGAAGTTGTAACTCCTTATTTCTTGCACTCGCCATAGATAAAATTAAAATTTTTATAAATTTAGATGTATGTGACATACCTACTTAAGTTGGTTTGGAATAACTTTGTATATTTTTATTAAAATTCTAGACATGATGGCAAAATTATTAATTTTAATTATATAAAATTGTCGCATTATATTTAACAAACAAAAGTTTTATGTTTGGTTAACAAATTAAGAGTGGCTCATATGGATTGGAGAGAGACATAAATGAAGGTTTGTACGCTTAAACAATTTTAGAAATTTTACTGGAACTATTTCAGTTCACTGTAAAATTACCCATTTTCATACTATAAAAAATGAAATAAAAAGAATATTAGCTCGAATAAGCTTTATTAATACGGCTCTACAATCAAAATGTGTCAAACTTGACAATCGTATCCAAATACCAAATCTTTATACAGGATGATCTTCTACAAAAAATAAACTATTTAAGTAAATAATTTTATTTATTTTAGGTCATTTTGGCAATCCAAACATTAAGTAACAGTACTATTAAATGTATAAGGACGTTTGATTTACTAAATTCTTCGAAATTCTTTTAGAGTACAATCATATAATCACATAAATCATATATTATATAAAATATATAAATAGAAGGCAGTCCATTTAAAGGATCGTTTTATTTTAAATTGACAATAAAACGAACGAATTTCGTTAGTTGGGTTACGTTTAGTTTTTGATTGGATACCCAAATCCATTCGAGCTTCGGATTCGCAATTTGTCTTGGAAAATCTTCCAAATACCTAACACTAAATAAACTATAACATTCACAGTAGAAAAATAAGTGAGCACATGCGCTTTGAAAAATACGTTAAAATTTTTTTTGTAAAAATTAGTGTTTTATTATATTAAAATAATGATTTTCAAATTTATTTTAAAAATTACGAAAAAAAAAAAACTAATATTTCAAAATAATCATTATTTTAAATAAAAACATAATAATGTAAACTTATTTTGTCAACATATTACAATAGTGTTAGAAGTCAGCGAATTAGGATATCGTCGCCACTGGGGTCGATGGTACCACGTCTGCCCTATTAGTCAGTGAATTAGAATATCGCCGCCACTGGGGTTGATGGTACCACGTCTGCCCGTTGCAGTGTTTAGGACTAGGAGAGAGCGGGGACTTGACTTTCGACCAGCCGAACGCTATGAAGTGATAGACAATATGCCGTTAAAACATTCCTTATTTTGTTCTTTAATTAATTACATTACAAACATTGTTTAAAAGATATTCAATAAAACATTATAAAACCATGTTAACACGTGTTTTATGAAGTGGCTACACAGGGTGTTATAGTATATAGGGTGATAAATCATTAAAAAAACAATACTTTTGAAGTTAATTCTTTTAACTTCTAACAATAGAATGAGATCCAAATTTTCTTTTTTTTTGTTTTTAACCAATATTGCGAAAAGTTTGTGTTCCTTTTTACTGAATAAAATGGCTGAAACTTCTTATGACTAAAAAGTTGTAATTAATACATATAAACACCACGTTAAAATTATTTAACTTATTATTTTATAATTTATACTTTCGCCGCTTTTATGTGCACAACATACGGTTATTATAATTTAATGTAAGTTGTATTTACATGTATCATAATATTATTTATTACCACTACGTTTTAACTTATTTCAAAGTTATATCAAAACTCGTTTACCACTGTCAAAAAATAAAAACATTTTTATAGATTATGTTATGTGCTGTGTTTACTGTTACTGCTTACTAACATCATTATTTAAATTTGCAATGGTTTAGGAAGATTTTAATCATTTATAATATTTGTTTGCAAGGAATAATGAAGGAAGGATCAAATAAAAAGTACTTATTGTAAGCAAAACATGTTTTTAAGCCATATGGTTTATAAATAATAATGAACCATTGGGTTCTGGTCCCACAAAAACTACTTTTATTTTTTAGGAAGTTTGCAATAAGGTTCTTGCATCTTTTGGTAGTTGTTTAATTTTATTTGTACATTTAATTATTCTTACTAATTTATTTCCAATTTTATGTGATATTATTTATGTGATTTTATTTTTTCTTATTGCCCATTCTTTTAGTTATTGGTCCCCATTTTCATGTCAATTTCTATGTTGCAATATTTTCTTGGCCTTTATTGGCTATTTCTTTTTATATACTCTCTTAGAAATTATTGTAAAAAGCACAATTCCCAATATTACTGTTGAAAACAACAGATGGTTTTATTGTATAGGTAAGAACTACGGATCTGTGTTTGAAATGTTCTCAATATTTTTTATTTCTTAAAGTTCTTCAATGCGTCCAGTTTAAATAGTTTTTTACTTATAGAAGAGCCATCTCTTTTTCGGATAATTGTCTTATAAAATTTATAAAGCAGTTATTCCTAACTCCTAACCTCAGAAAGATAATATTAAATTCTAGAAATACAATAATATTAAAACCATTGCAAAACTTTTGTAGTAACGAGGGTGTATTATAAAATTTAAAACAAAAGAAACACTTTAACCATATAATTTATGGATAAACTTAATAGTAACTTCAGTTTACAGCGGTATTAAAACGGTATTATTAGGTAAATATGTCTATATTACAGTGGCGTGCCGTGACATTTTTGGAAGGGGAAGCGATTGTATAAAAATACAGCAGGCCAGTAAGCACAGCGCCGCATTCACCATTTTGTCAAAATCTTGCTTTTTTTCCTCATTACTAAGGATATTCGAGATTGAGATTTTTGAAGTGTTACTATTATTTTATTACCTAGTTTAGTACTAGAAGCTATAAAAAAACTTACCATTGAAAAGCTTCCTTGGTTTATTTAAACGTAAAAAAAACATGTAACTGAAGTTTTTTTTTTATTTTCTCCCGCATTTTTCGCACAGTTGACACAGCAGTTGACATTTATTTATACTTTCCGATGGAAATTTTGATGAATCGTAGTTACTAATATTAAAATTGCACAATTCAATAAATTTTAATTCGTTAAAGTTTTGAAATCGAGAGTTCATTTGTTGTAGTATATTATCAAAAATTTCGGTGTATAATCAGTAGTAATACTATAAGTACTTCAAAATAATCAGGTTATACATCGATAACTTGTTGCATAATTATAAAGAGTGTCAGTTTGACAGTTTAAATAATCCGACCGCGAAGCGGGAGGATTATTCTGTCAAACTGACACGATTTGTAATTATGCAGGAAGTTTGAGATGTATAACCGTATTTATTTTGTGGTACGTATTGTATTTGATACGATTATTTTTTGAGTAAATTAAGTAAATATCAACAATTTGCATTTAATGATAATAATTATATTGGAGAGTTCTAATCGATAATATAGATTGCGACCTCGATGTTGGATTAAAATTTATTTTTGGTGTAGCAGCTAAAAAATTAAGTCTGTTCGACTTTTAAAATTTTACATGATCTGAGTTTAAACCGGTGTAAGCCAGATTGGTTTCTATCTTTAAAAACGACTCATTTTAAAATAATTATTGATAAACGTCAAAATTTGACGGTCCTGTTAGTTAGTGTATTGTTGTCGATGTGGTTACTACGGAAATGAAATTATTGTAAATATTTTTGATTGGTGGAGCTACTCTATGTATAATCAGGTATTATCAAAATTATACGAGGTAACTTAACTAAATTGAACGTTCTAATTGGTTAAAAGTTATACGAAAAAAATAATCGACGATAGGAGGTCTCTCTGTCGCCGACATAATCAATTCTAATTACAGTGAACGAAAATTGCATGTTTAAACTTTTCTTTCACTTTAGATTGAAGACCTCCTAAATGACCAGCCATTACGGCAGCACCATCGTAGCTCTGGGCAACAAGGTTAGAACCACATTCTAAACTTGAAATAATGTCACAAACAATTTTAAACAATGCATCTACAGTTCGTTCGCTAGTGAAGTCCAAAAATCCTAAGAATCGCTCTTGAGGAATGCCATCCAATAAATATTGCACAACAATGGATAATTGACTTAAGTTTGCTACATCTGTGGTTTCATCAAGCGCAATTGATACGAAAGGTGCTTTTTTAATTTCACTTTTAGTGTGATCCATCACAACGTCGGCAGTGAATTTAATTAAATCATTTTGGATTCTGTTTGAGGTACCCTAAGTCGTCGAATCAATAAAATGATTTTTTAGGGTATTATCGTATTTTGCTAAAAAAAACTTAGAAGTTCCATGTAATTTTCTCGATTGGCGGATCCACTTGCTTCATTGTGACTCCTAAAACTTAGTTCATGCTCTCCCAGGAAACAAGTTACATCTATTAATCGTTGTAAGACGTCCCTATTTTTTTTACCCTTTCATTGTGAATTTTGTTGCTTATTTTTAAATGATTGTCCAAACTATGTTCAATGCGATAGGTCCCGAATGTTTTTTCTTTAATTCTAGCTCTTATATGAGATTTGCTATTTACATGTCGTTTTACACTTTTGTGAAAATTATTCAAGTCTGTAATACCGACTGAGTTCCAATGTGTTTTTTCGACTATATTAAAAAGTAGGCAAGGCCAGCAAAACAATTTCTTCAAAGTTTTGCAGCCGGTTAACCATTCATACTTTTCATAGAACCCTACGTGAAAATGCCTGGTAAATTTCTTCGTTGATTTTTCTACTTTCGTCTCTAAATTGATAGGATCCTTTAGTCTATTAGAATTAATGTCCGTTTTCTCTTCAAAATTTTTACTTGAAAATCCTTTTTTCAATAAAGAACACACACACAATAGACACAATTTACCACATTATTATTGTTCACAGGCACAGTACATAGTTCCTCCATTTTACAAAAAGAAAAACAACTACGAAAAACAAACCGAAATCTACCTAAAATCTAAGATTTTCCTCACACGTCGATTCGCTGTGCGAATTGCAATAAGCGCAAGGCGACGTAATAATCGCTGCCTTTCGACAGTATTTCACGTGTGAAAACAGACTGAAACTGTCGCTGCAAAGCAGGGTCAATAACACTAAGCGAAATCACTTGCAAGATGAACAGGTTATTTCAAGAGGCGCTTCCGCTGACAGGCCGTTTGTACGTTTACACAATTAATTATCTCATGGGTGGTTCGTGCGTTTACACACCAATGAATTGTTAGTACATTTACGAAGTTTACGTAATGTTTCAGAGAAAATATAGTACCTAATTTAATATTAATTTGTATGCATTGTAAACTGAAAAATATTTATTTTTAAATCTCAAAGTGTAGAGAAGCGGTGCTTCCCCCGCTTCCATGGACGGCACGCCCCTGATATATTATAAGTACCTAGTTGTAATTCAAAAGTTATAGAAACGTTATAACAACAACATACTTATATTGTACATTTTAAAACAACTTAATTTAGTTTTAGTTTATTATATATTAACGTTGTTACAACTCTAGTTAAATCTTACTCAACAAATTTTTAGTCCAGTAACTGAAGACCTGAAAATATGCAAAGCTGTCATTAAGTCGGTCCAGATTTCCTTTGGGGCTCAATTCTTAGGTCTTGACGGTTTCTTTCAAGGGCGAACGCTTTTACCAACTCTGCTGCGTCGGAAAGGGCCCAAAATGGACCCTAAAACTGGTTTCCCGCCAATATCTTCCACAATATGCAAATTAGGTAATTTTTGTTTAAATAAAAAAGAAAGATCTTATCATTATCTACAAAAATGATCCCTATCATTTTTGTCGGGAATTCGACAGGTTTCGAGATAACCGCAATCAAAAGTACCCTCGTTCAGCCCCTGCTTTATCTCTATAGCAATGCTGATTAGCTTGTAAAGGGGTGGACAAATTGTTTCAGAACTCGGTCAAAAATTGATATTTTTCGATGATTTAAAGTTCATTACAATGGGAAAACCCATAGGTATCGATCCATGTACATTAAAGCTTAGAGTGTCTACTTTTCGAATATATTTTTTTAAAATGGTGTGCATTGAATAACAATATAATGAAATATGAGTTTCTAATTACTGCTTGTTTCAGAGATTTCTAGAATTCCGAAAACGTATGAAAAATACAAATAAACAAATCAATTTTGTTTTAAAACGCCAGGAAGATACTGGAAAAAAATTTCTGAGATCATTCGAGACATTTTAAGATCCCATTTAAAACAAAAATGGGATAAAAAACTATTAAAAAAAAAAAATGAATGAATTACTATAAAATGGTCCAAAATAGTGTGAAAACGCAACTTTGACCCCTTTTTCAATGTTTTTGACAGAAAATAACGGGCTTTAAGGCACATGGATCGATACCTATGGGCTTTCCCATTGTAATGAAGTTTGAATCATCGAAAAATATTAATTTTTGACCGAGTTCTGAAACAATTTGTCCACCCGTTTACAAGCTAATCAGCATCGCTATAGAGATAAAGCAGGGGCTGAACGAGGGGACTTTTGATTGCGGTTATCTCGAAACCTGTCGAATTCCCGACAAAAATGATAGGGATCATTTTTGTAGATAATGATAAGATCTTTCTTTTTTATTTAAACAAAAATTCTCTAATTTGCATATTGTGGAAAATATTGGCGGGAAACCAGTTTTAGGGTCCATTTTGGGCCCTTTCCGACGCAGCAGAGTTGGTAAAAGTTTTCGACCTTGGAAGAGACTGCCGAGACCTAAGAGTTGAGCCACAACGGAAATCTGGACCGACTTAATGACAGGTTGGTCCCTTCAGTTACTGAACTATTTAACAAAAACGTCCTACTATTAGATTCTACACCATTAAAAAGTTGTATATCAGTTATTTAAATTTAAGTCATTTAACGTGTCGTTTACGTTTTACGTTTTAATTAATTATACCAACATTTTATAACTTTGTGTGTTACTTGGGTAGGTATGCCTCAATTTTATTAGAAAATTATATATAAATCCGGCGTGTTATGATAATTTTGTATTACATTTTAGTTTGGTAGATTTGTTTCACCAGATTTTGTTTTTGTTTAATGCTTAAATTTAAAGGGTAAAGGTTAAACATTTTTAATAGAAAAAAAATCTTTATTTATTTATTCTCTGATTACGAAGACCATTACAAAATTCCAAAATGTATATTTTCCAAATAACTTTTTTTAGCCATGTGAAGATCCTTATGGATGAATTTTTAACTATAATTACCTTATATATGGATATCATAACACACAATCATGCGTTTGTAAGCCACAGGAGTTTCCTGTATGTAGTATGAAAGTCTCTTTGAGTATTTTTGTAATTGGTGGGTATTGTTGTTTACGACATTTATACATACCTTCATGAAATTATTAGCCTGGAATAATTGTCTGTATATTGTTCTTTCTCGTCTATTTGAAAGTCCACTCTGCGATCAGTCTATTTGTTTTTATTTTAAAATAAAACACATTCGCAACACACATAAAAACGATATTTACTACCAGTACAATGAAACATTGTTTATTTACATAAACTATAATCATTTAATGTAACAAATATCAGTTAAAATTTTTTATAATTCTAATTTAACACTATAATATTAAAAAAACCTATATCTAGCATACTCATATAATATATTTATATACCTATTTCTATTTTTAACAAATTAATTCAAAATCAATGTCGAAAGCAGAAAATCGGAGGGTAAAGAAAAACAAAAAATACCAATTAAATTTATTCATTTTGTGAAAATTACTACTTAAATCTTAGTTACCTTCCTGATTTCTACTTTCGGCGCACATGCTTTAAAATATTAATATTCTTAATTTCTATTATCATTAAAAAGTATCGTGTGAGCTTATTTATTTTATTTAGTGTCAGCGCTATTAGGACAATTTTCTATTCTTTTTTAAAGTTAAGAGCGAATAACAAATTTGCACAATATTCTTACAAACCAGATAAAATGAGTGTTTCCAAATTCATGCCCCACATTGGAGGTCTTAATTTGGTTCTTTGTTGGTCCGGCACTTAAATCGGACGTCCACTGTACTTTCGATTACAGTAACGTCTTATTTTGGTCTCGTTCCTGAAAATATTGTTTCGAGACCTTCATAAAACGCCCAATAGTTTAAGAAAAAAACGTTCAGTCTTCGATCCGAATCCAGGATCATAATGGAACGTCCAAAGGACTTTCTATTGGCATCGTTGGTCCTTGAGTCGATAACGAGAAATTCAATATTGAGGTTTTGCGAGAGAAGGAGAAGAACAAGAAACGACAGTTAAAATATTACCTAATAAGTATGAAGACTAGAGATAAGGAGGTGAATCGGCAATGGTCAAATTTCAAATTTACGTCCTTCTTTTTATAAAATTCGCGAAATTAAGTGTAGTTAGCATGTCGAACAGCAGCGCTGAAAATTTTTTATGTAAGTTTGTCATTACTTTCTCGTAGTGTTTTTATTTGTCTTTTTATATTATTTATTTGCCATTATTGGAACTGTGGTATACCGAAACTAGTAAACTTTATTAATAAAAACGGTAAGTTAATTTATTTGCTTTTACTCTCATAGCCTCACTTTAATAAAATATATGCTACGAAGGCATTAGTTACAGACGCTTTGGCTTAAATTAATACCATAAAAGAAGTTTTCAAAGCTATTAAATAAAAAAAAAAAAAATAGAATTTCCGGGAATAGTTTCTCATAGCAACAAGTACCTACTTGAAGTCCTTTTCTAATTATTTTATCCAACACTGTAAAAAAATATTTACTCTATGTGATAGATTTAATAGTTTAATAATGTATTAGTTATTTACGATATAAGTATCGTAAAGTTTCCTATTACGATACGCGATGGAAATATTGATAATCCATCGAGTATAGTAATATAAATTTACGATACGAATATTGTACAAAATTTTATCTACCAGATTTTCTGTACATTGATATGACAAAGATGAAGTTAGCCATCTGTTAGATATTTGAATTCACCTTTAGCGTAGTCATAATTGACATTAATAATTTTTGTGAGACAAAACATAGTAGCCTTGTGTAGTTGCTAGGTAGTTGCTAGGTATTGTTTGTTGACTAAATAATAATTCAAAATAATAATTATTATCATGAAAATTCCACACCTGTAATTTTGAACCAATCAAAATACGTGTTTTTGACAGATCATCATGGCAACGGAGGTATTTTAGTGGAAATTTTTTTCTCGTGGGGTACCCAACAGCGAATTATACTGGAAATTTTTTGACGTTTACAATAACAGACCATTTTTGACAGACTGGTTTTTATTTGTTCACTCAATAGGTTTAGTTTTGATACATTTTAGTTACAATGCTAAGGTGTTTTCTATATTCTTCGGCCACTTCTTTTCTTCTTAATGGCGAAAATGCAGGACTTTGGATGCTTTGAATTATGTGTCTATGTCTAATAAAATATATTTAATATTTAGACACTAATTTATTCACCTTTTTCCCATTCAGCACTTTGAATTTTGCGTAGTTTAGGTGCAAATATTCGTGGACAATTCGGAACAAATTTTCGGTTTGTCTTAAAAACGTACAAAACTGGATGTCTTAAAGACGTTCAACATTGGATGTCCTAGAGACGCCTTGTTTTGTAACAATGTACGTCCTATAGACATATTTAAAACATCTTTTGGATATTAGCGTACATCTTCAAAACGTCATGACCATCGTGAACAAATGTCTTTAAAACGTATCTGTGCTATCTGAGAGCATTCCAGGGGGCGACATAGAAAATTCACTGGGTTGTCTGATATTACACCAGATGTTACTTTGTAGTGTCAGGCGCCACCGAACCATTGTGTTCTTTTGTATATTTTTACGTTAAAGTCAGTAGATAACAGATTTAATTTTGAACTGGGCTGACCTGTTTTTTGCCTATGTCAACCAGTTTTTTTTGTGATATATTCGTTAATTTTATACAGTTCACTTTATTTAAAAAAGAATTAATAGAAAACATATACAGAAATAAGCCACTTTGACAAAACAGAAAATTGATTGTTATTTTCAAAAATGACATCACAAAATAACTGAATCTATTAGAAGTAAGTAGGTAACTATTTCGAGCTTCCAAATAAAAAAAATATCTCGATTAATAACGAAAATAAAGGGGGGGGGGGCGTTCTTTTTATAAGTGACCCACTCTGCAAAGTGAACAGTATTAGCCTAAAAACATATGGAGCGACTAAAATATGTGGTGTGCAGACTACCTAAGAAGGAACAATAATAATATTGCTTTGTGTAACCTTTTTCTTTCTTTCATTTATAAACATCCTTCATACCACCCAGTTATCAGTATGTATCGCATACTTAATATGCATCACCAGCAGTGGCGTAGCCAGAAATTTTTTATGGGGGTTCCTGACAAATATGAGAGGGGTTATAAACAATTATTAGCGATCAGCGCCAATAAGATAGCGGAAACGGTGAGGCGAAGGCCCTCCATGGGGGGTTCTGACCCCCAAACCCCCATCTCTCCATGGCTACGCCACTGATTACCAGGATGGTGTTAGTTTCGAATATTTAAATGTTTTTAAAATAGCTAAATAGGGATTTGAAAATCAACCTTCATCTCTATCTATGAACAATGGTACTAGTAAAAAGAACTTATAAATTAAATTTAAAAAATGGTTGTGCCGAGCTGGAGCGTACTAAAATAGATTAAGTAGGTATAGGTATTTGACGAAATGGGCAATTTTAAATCGTCCTACCTGTATTATGTGTCAAGATGAAATGAGCCATTAGGCAAAAGGTAAAATTAATTTATTTTTCATTTCTGGACTAGAAATATTTCAACCCCTAAAGAAAGTTATCACAAAATCTGGTATTTGTCGCTTATTGCCTAGTTTTATTTAAGGAAATTGATTATAACTAAATTTCGAAATACTTAGGTGACTATTTCGACGTAAAACTTATGAATGTAAAAGAATAAAAATGGTTTGTATGTTAATTATCAAAAAATTATATTTTTTTGTAACTGAATACCCAGACAGCACACTATATCCCTGGCATATGCCAAAAATCTGCCTATTTGCCAAAATATATTGCAATATTTATGAAATATTCACAGAATATAATCTACATTATAGAAAGATATTCCAGGCATATGTATTTTTTGATATGCACAGAACATTCATTTTTTAAATTTTATATATATCTTTGTAGAATATTAAGACATAGTAACCAGGACCACCTTTGTTTATTTAATAAAGACTTAAACAAAAACCTGAACTTAGAACTCCGGAAAGTAACTTTAAATCTTGTTATTGTAAACTTATTGCAATTAATAAAAAAATGTAACAAAAATATAACCGGTCTCTGATGAAACCTCTGAGATCGAATTATCTTTCCTTTCATAGATAAAATAAGTATGTTTAGTTCTCTTATAATGTAGACAAGAAAAGGACAGAAGAATAATTCTAACAGTCAAAAGTATGTATTGGTAGTAAAAATTACCTAATAGTGTCTTATTGGCTTCACTTATAATCTAACCTCTCGTCGAACGTAAGTCTTGGTTACACGGGATATTAGAATGTCAGGATAATTTTTGTCCATGATATCCTGGCCAAATATTCCAAATGGTGAAGGCCATTGATAAAAAAAAGAAGAAAAATATGACACACAACTAGAGATGGGTAAACCAAGCTATTTTTAAGAAGCAGTGACAACCGCTTCTGCTACAACAAAAAAGCAGTGACAAAATACTGCTATTTTTTGGAGCAGCTTTTAGATAATTTTCATATTTCACACATGGTGATAACGATACGTTTTTTTATGACTATCTGTATTTGGTAAAATTGTTCTATCTATCAATTAATGATTATGGAGTTTAAAATTTCGTATAAAACACATTTAATTATTTTCTTGCCTTGAAGATTGATTAGAACTTATCAAATAGACTTTACAGCCAGGGCAAAAGTAAATAAGAAGATGATCGATATTATTAATTTTGTCTTTAGTTATATCGGGGATTCACTTAAGTCCGATTTCACCGTTGCGTTAAACGGAGATTAAAATGACATTGTTAATGTAAAAATGTCATTTTAAACTTCGTTTAACACAACGGTGAAATCGATTGAGTTACAACTTAAAACTTAACATTTTGCATTCTGTTTCTATTTCAACAAAAGTATTTCTAAGTTTTGAATGCCATCTTTTTTATATTGAATATGAATAGACAAAATAAGTCTATAAAAAAAAGAATTTAAAAAAATAAGAATGTATATTGTTTTCCTTTTTTCTCGGAACCTGCTCCGAAAAGTAACAACTTTTTGGTGAGTCGTGGAGCATTTTGCTCCAGTGACAAGAGAAAAGCAGTGACAAAACCTGCTACTGTGAAATAGCAACCCATCTCTACACACAACCAAACTTATTCTCAGGTTGACGAGAGAGATGCTGGAGAGTATTTATTGTTTTTATAAGTAATTCTCACGATATACCCACCGAAGGGATAAGTCTGATTAACTATAATATATATGTTCCTTCTGTAGTAACAGTATAGTGCTTAAAATTATAAAAATTTATAAATATTTTATAAGAAGTGAAAATCAGTTGGTACAAGAGTTTTTTTTATCCTCAAATAATGATAAGAGCATTTGGCTTCAGAGGAATGTAATTCTTTTCACAAAAAAAAAGTTCAGTAAAATTCAAGAATCTGAGATTATTTTAACATCTCCCTATGCAATGAAAAATATTAGTTCAGAGACATCTAATGCCAATGAATTACCTATTTCATACAAGACACTATTTAATCCTATTTTTTTTTAGAGATGTTTAGGAAAACCCAGAGTAAACAAACGGCAAAGGAAAATGTATAGGAAGCAATTACTATAACTAAAGTGACCCAAAGATTCTACAGCAGTAAATATTACTGTAATGTTTGTCTCAAGATTTCAAATATTTCTGTTATACTGATATTTTTATCTCAATTTTAACACATTATTAAAAGCTTCAAAATGTAAATTGAAATAATATAAAAATATATATTTTATATTTAATTTTTTAGGAGAAAAGTACGTGAAGAACTTCAGCAAATAAATTTAAATTTATAGTTTTTTTGTATGTATGTATTGTTTTTATTTTTAGAATACATGCCTTATTTTTTAAAATAAAATTTATTTTGTATTACAAATTTGTATTTTAGTATGAGTTTTATTTTGGTATTATGGTACTGCATTACAGAAAACTAAAGATATCAATGTGCCATAAATATTCAAAATACTATGAATATAGGCATACATAGATATCCTCAGTAAATCCAGAGAATACCTATGCCATACATATATTTTGGCAAATAAAATTATAACGTGGGCATATATTTCATGGTGACCTTGAATAAGCCTGCAATATGGATGTGCATTGAATATTCATGTAATATTTTTGTGCTGTCTAGGTAGTTACTTTTACCTATTTTTTATTCATATATTCTAAAATATAATACTTTTTTTTTTTTTTAAATCATACCCATTGATAGGTGGACGGATTCATTTTTTGATAAAATATCGTCATATTCTAGAGGAAAAGCACTAACTTTTAATTACTTTTTAGACAATTCAATTTAAAGATATTTATCAGGTTTTTAAATCGGTTTTATATATATTCTTATATAAATTGTGTTTCGAAATCAAGCTAATCAACTATGTAATAATTGATTTCGTTAACGTTGGTTCATCTATTCTATTTTAAAGTCGTAGTTTTTTAAAAAACTACCAGTTAATGAATTTTTAAAATAAAAAATTCAAGCTAGAAATAATTAGTGATTTATTCGCTCACAAACTACAACTACATAAAGTTGTATTTTTGAACAATCAGGTAAACACATAAAAAAATTAGCAAAGTACGTGATTAAAAGAAATAAAAAAAATAAAATTTGCAATCGGGTTCTCAATTGACCACTATGTTCCGCTTCTTCTTCCTCGTTATTGGCAGGTTCCATCACACGATCTAGCACGTCAGTAGTGATTATTAATGATTGATACCATGGATGAAGTTCTTCTGGTATAATGTTTATGAAACATAATTTTAATCAATCTTGCTTGAGAACGCTTATGGGGAGAGGCTTTTGATAAGATTTTTTTATTTACTTTATATTACTTTGACAACCTTGTTTAAAAACGTTTACAGTATTATATGGTCCACTGTTGCTATAACGAAATTTTATTATGCCTTGGGTTTTGTTTTTCATATCGTAAACATTTGATCTGAAGCATTTGACTGTATTACCATTGTCGTCTTAAAGGTAATTTTTAATAATGAGGTTACTATGAGATCTTAAAGGTCATAGATATCAGAAATGTTAATGCAACTTTTTATCGTTATACATATCAGGATTCAAATAGAAATACGAAAGTTTACAGTGTTCCTCAAGCAACCTTGGGAGGCAAGCATTAATGAAAAATAAACTGACGAAGACTGGAGAATAGCAGCTTGGCAGATTTAGACCCACGTTTTCTCCTAACGTAGAACGGTAACTAGTTGAATATATCAAATTACTAGAGTCAAGGTTTTTTGGACTAACAAGAAAAGAAGATCTTGAACTAGCCTACCAATTAGCTGTTAGGAATGGGTTTCAACATTTCTTCAACAACGGGAAGAAAACAGCAGGAAAAGATTGGCTGCGAAAGTTCAGACGAAGAAATCCGGATATATCCTTGCGTAAACCGGAAGCCACATCGGCAGCGAGAGCTTAAGCCTTTAACAAGCCACAAGTTGCTAAATTTTTTATCCTTCTAGAAGATACATTAAAAAAAGAAAATATGGACCAACTGAGAATATATAACGTAGACGAATCGGGGCTGTCTACTGTGCAACGTCTTTAAAAAATATTTACCACAGCAGGCTGAATGCAAGTTGGTGCTGTTTCGAGTGCCGAGAGAGGAAGTCACGTATCTGTGATTTGTTGTATGTGTAGCAACGGTAGTTTTGTTTCATCAGAATTAATTTTCGCAAGAAAAAATATGAAAATAGAATTAATAGATCATACTCCACCAGGAACTCTAGGCATACCTCAGGAATCTGGTTGGATGACAGAGACAATCTTCCTAGATTGGTTAAAATACTTTCAAAAATATTCGAAGGTTTCCCTAGATGAAAAAGTTCTTTTAATTGTGGATGGGCATTCAAGACACAAATACCTGGATGCCCTAATTTATGCCAAAGAGTAGACAATTGTGCTTCTATGTCTACCTCCACACTGCACACACAGAATGCAGCCACTAGACGTATCATTTTTTGGCCCATTAAAGGTTTATTATGACCAAGAGATAAGCAAGTGGCTTAAAACACATCCCGGTAGAGTCGTCAAGCAATTCCAAGTAGGCGCTTCATTCAATGAAGCATAATATGGAAAATCAGCCACTGTGCAAAATGCAATTCATGGTTTCGCGAAAACTGGGATATGCCCAATGAACGCCGAGGGTTTTCCAGATTATATGTTCCAGGCATCAGAAACAACAAATATTTCAGTGACTGCTGAACCACAGCCTGAAACAAGCCAAGAAGATAATTCTCCCATATCAAAACCTTCATTAAATAATTCTATTATTGATGAACTGCAGCCTGGAACAAGCAAAGAAGATATTTGCCCTTCAGAAAATAATACAAATAAAAGCTCCTTGAGTGTTAGTTTGGCATAATTAAGTCCAATGCCAGTTGGGTCATTTGTTTCAAGACAAGGAAAAAGAAAACCCAGAAAACGACAAGGATCGAATATTTTAAATTCTACTCCCAGTTTAGAGAAAGCAAAAGAGAAGAGCAGGCCAAAAAATACGGTCGCAGAAAAAAAAACGGAGAACGGTAATAGAGACTGACTCAGACGAAGAGCCATTTTCTGAAGACGAAGATGATGATTGCTCATGTATTTACTGCACAGAGCAATACAAAAGATCGAGACCTGAAAAATATGGCTTCAGTGTCGCTCTTGCTTGCTGGGGTAGACAAGAAAACTAAAGCTTTTATTTGTGAAATTTGTATTATTGTTTAAAAACCTTAAAAAAAGTGTGTGTCATTTTACCCGCATGGGTGGGTAAAATAAATTTTTCGCTGTTCTGTGTCTTTTATAATTTTGTTAAAAAACGGTGAAGTAAAGTTAAGAGAAAATTAAAATTAAAATGTTTATTTTTTAATAAATTTTTCAATTTGGAAAAACCCTATGTCATTTTGTATACCTTTCCCCTAATAAAGCAGAGATTCAAAATATCGGACAAAACACGAATGAATTTAAAGAAATGAAAAATTGTTTACTTATCTAAGTGTAAGTAAACACTGGCCAAATAACCGCTATAAACCAAATATATATCAAAAATCACTAACTGCTCTCAGTGAAGTTTAGAATTTATTTGCTTTCCACACTTTTGAATTATTTATGCGGAAACCCATTAAGTCACTTAGGGATCTTTTGTATAATACATTTTTTATTATATTTTTATTACTTAGTGACGTTTAATGAGACAA
The DNA here is from genome assembly GCA_927349885.1 of Psylliodes chrysocephalus. Taxonomy (NCBI): domain Eukaryota; kingdom Metazoa; phylum Arthropoda; class Insecta; order Coleoptera; family Chrysomelidae; genus Psylliodes; species Psylliodes chrysocephalus. The sequence goes on along the minus strand of OV651813.1, from coordinate 65,281,261 downwards.
TATAATCTTGAATATTGATGTTTTGTAGTTAGTAACTTTATACGCTAACAGAAACAATATGTCGTGAGCAGTAGTTAGTTAATTTTAGCACCGAGTGTCAGTTATTGACTTTTCGCTGGAATATGACGATATATTACAAACATATATTTTTTTCGGATGTTTCAAGCAAAGATGAACAGTTTGGCGATGAAAACACAAAAACATGCATATTTTTTTACAAAATTTTTTATAAATGAATATATTAAAATTTAGAAATTTTTGATTGGGAACAGTTTACATTTTAAAAAATGTTATTTTTGTGATAAAACAAATCTTATACCTCAATCCTTCTAGCGTTGCCACTTTTAGAACATCTTTGTTTTAAACATAATTGCTTTATTATTATTATTTTTTTCATTTTCAGTAATCAAATGTTTATCCAATTTTGCAAAATATACAAAAAGCATATTTTATTTTTTAGAAAAGTGTACAATTAGTGTATGTAAATAAGTTATTTCAAATATCTAGTAAAAAATCATCACCAAATTTTATTTTCTAATATTTTTTATTTGATTAATTTGCCTTACGTATTGTCTATATTTACTTTTCACATTATTTATCTTTTTATCTTCTTTGCGTTTATAAACAGCGTTAAAAACAACGTCGACAAATTTGTTGGCGCTAATCAGACTTTGCTTTGATATTCAAAACGTCTCTTCCTCCTCTTGCAATCTCAAAATGTCGGACTTATTGAGGAAATAGTACGTCGGTTGTCTCCCTTTAAGATCCTTGACTACTCGAACTGCTCCTGCTTTAATTAGGACTCTACTGATGCTTTCCATTTTTTCGACGCCCATTGCGTAGTGTAGAGCTGTTCTTTCCAACTAAAAAAATATGATTGCGATATTAAATTAAAAATAGCTATAGTAAACTAGTAATAGTACTTTATAGGAAGTCAGGGTATCTGCTTTATTTTGTATTAACTTAATGCACCTTAATTTATAATTTTTGTGGTAAGTTCTTGGGTTTTTAGGTACCTGTATGAATTCGGAAGGTTTTAAAATGAAAATCATATGTTAGAGCTTTCGGCACTGACCAGTTCCTTCTTCATATATTTGCTTGTTAGTTTCTTATTTACATCTGTTTTAAATTTCTTTTTTTTAAGATATTATATTGCCTTGGGCACAAGTAGGGGTGTCTTTTACGATTTATTCTTATTCTTTATTTTTGATATATTATTTTATAAGTTAGCCGGGTCGGTTTTGCTTAGATGTTTTGATATGGTTCTGGTGTGGATACCAATTTTTTACGCTTATGGGCCTTCCTGGAGGTCCGGAACAAAGAAACTTGTTTGGTTTTTATTACAGAGAGAAGTTTTTAGTTCTTATTACCATGCACTTTTTTGTTGGAATTCACTAATAATATAAGTAATAAATACCATACTGAAGAAGGTGCTGATCAATGCCAAAACATATGATTTTCATTTTAAAACCATCCGAATACATACAGGCACAGGCAAGGCACCTAAAAATTTAAAAACTTCCCACAAAAAATGTAAACTATTAAGGCCTATTATCAAATTGACTTATCGGGACTGCGAGTTTCAATGCGTCATCCCTAGTTCTCTTAAATTCATTTATTTGAGCCTGGAATGGCAAATCGAAACTACGTAAGTGTAGTTTTTATGTAATCTGGATATTAAATTAGATTAGTTTTTGTTAGTTTATTATATTTTACGTAAACTTAAGAGGCTTAAACTAAGAGTTCACTCTTTCTGTTCTAATGAACTATACAATGCACACGCGCACTGTGCTCTGCATTAACACATTTTCATATCACTAATTCAAATGGTTTGGTCCTTCTGGGCCTTCTCATTAGGTATCAGTTGTCCAGAAACTGTAGAACTTTAATATTGACGTGGTCATGCAATCTCTTTTTTTGCGATGGATTTTCTCTATTCTTCGACTGTAGGCACTCTCAGATCTCTATAAAGATCTGAGTTCCTTACATACCAAGGGGGATTTACTGCCTTTAATATTTTGTTGAAACATTGTAATATATTTATGTTATTTTTACTGGCATTATGGCGTAAGTCATACTTGCTTCAGTACTTGTTTGTATATTAAATATTTATTTTTAATTGAAAGTTTTGATTTTCTATTCATCAACTAGTATAATTTTCTATATTTAATAGCCAACTCTTCCCGTTCTCCTTATGTGTTCTTTCCACTTTTATATTTAGGTTCATGCCTAAGTATTTCGCCGAATATTAATATTTAATATCACTGGATGTATTCTACTGGTATTTTATTAGTGAAGTTATCCTGAACTGTTTTAGTTTTGTCGAGCTTAATATGTCATCTTTTTGTCTACTCGTAGATTTTATTAGTTGCCTGTCGTCAGTAAATGTGGCTACTTTCACATTTTGCATTTGTGGTATGTCCGGGGTAAATAACAGGTACAGAACTGGCCCCAGAACACTTCCTTGAGGTACCCCTGCTTTAGTTTTTTCAGCGTGGAATATACTTCTTGTTTTACTAGAAAGTTTGTATCAGCCAAGTAAGATGTCACAAAATTGCTTAGGAAAAAGTTTATTTATTTTATATTCAAGGCCCTCTAACCATATTTTATCGAAATTCTAAGCAACATCTGGAAAAAGTGAGGTGCATATCTTCTTTTCTTCTAGTGTTTTCTCTATTTCATTAGTTATTCTGTGGACTTAATAAATAGTGGAATGCTTGTTCCTAAATCCAAATTGGTGGTCCGGAATTATATATTTACTGTCTATTATGGGTTTCAATCTTTTTAGTAAAAGTTTTTAGAACAGTTTAGACAGCACTGGTAATAGGGATATAAGTCTATACAACTTTACTTTTTTTGGTGGTTTTCCAGGTTTGGGTATCATTGTAATTTCAGCGACTTTTCAGATGCTGTATTTGAAATGCAGCGTCTATTATATTAGTAAGTTTAACCACAGCTTTTCATAGCGAATGTTTTAGTAGTTCACCTTAGAATTCATATTTTCGTTGATTTCGTTGATTTCGTTCGCTCTTTATGCGTTACCTTAGGAATTTCTATTATGTTAAAATGTAGATTTTAAAAATATTTTTTGGTTTATAAAGATGTAGCCAGAACTATAGTTAATATTATATAACCACACGTGGGGCCATCTCGAAGAAATACGGAAATACCAATTTATTTTAAAATACTTGCAAGTCTACATTTTTTTTGGAACAGAAAGATACCAACTATTTACAAGACAGGGATACCATTTTGCTTCTAGTCAATCAATTCTGAGTAGAAATATAGATGAAGTAACAAATAAAATTTACAATAACCTGTTACCCAATTTGTATTTCAAGATAAATATAATTTTCCTAGATGAAAGGTGTGGCTTGTATGGTGAACTATAAGTTAGTCATGAACTACAATAGATCCAACTTGGTCGCAGTGTCTAGATATTTGGGCCCAATTTCGTTGTATCTACAGGATTTATTTTTCCACCGTGAAGCAAATTTTGCTGTTCTAAGAAGTTTATCATCATGCAACTCTTTTTGTTTTTAAGTAGTTCATGGTACGCGAGACATTTTTTATTTTTAACGTATGTAGGTATGTTTAGGTTTTGAATTGAAAATTATGGGTTTGTATGGTTATGTTTTCAAATGTATTCTTCTAATCCTTCAAAATTAATTCATATGAATTTTAAATATGATGTTGTCAAGTGTTCTCGTGTCATTTTTAACAGGCCTCTAAAATTTGTGTATACAGAATGCCATTTTTGGTTAAAAAAATTAATGGGCAGCTAAAAGTTAAAATTTTAAAGGCCTCTAAATTTTAATGAATGTTTTACAGAATAGACCCCATTATCGGTTATAATTAAAAAGACTAGTTATAAATTTCGTCTTAAAGCATTTTTCAAAATTTCATATTATTATGGTAATTCCTGCTTTTTGTTTGACTTTTAAATATGAGGTCTGCATTTTTTATAAACTCTTCTTCATTCACCATATTTGAGATTGAATAAAGTAGAGACGACATAAATAGTTTTTTGCGATATGACATATGGACGCACTTCGAGTGACCAAAAAGTATAATGAAAATGGTGATTTCAGTCGTACTTTGATTTATTTGAAGTTAATAATTTTATATTTGAAGTCTGACGAAATAAAAATGATTTTATTTCATTTAAATAAAGCTTTTTTTTAAAAAAATGGCATTCTCACCAAAACTGACTAGCTTCAATATTTCGAGTTTGAAATATGACGTAAAAGTATAATGCAAAGATGCGAAAACTTTAGCATCGTCATTCTATCTCAATGGCCACCATAGACAAATATGTATCGAATTTCATTTCCTGGTTTTTCACTTGCAATAACCATCTTTCCATCTTGCCAATTTTTTCTGTCATTTCCCTTGATATATACCCACGTTTCATCCATAATTACAGGCCTACTCATCTCCATTTTAATTGTTTTCAAAAACGATATTTTTTTAACTGAATTGATGTTCGTTCCAATAAAAAACTGTCTGTTGTTACATCTTTTAAAGCAAAAGCCAATTTTTAAAAACCATGTATTAATTGACCGTGCAGAACATTTCACTCCAGGAAACCATAAATAGTCGGCATTCGCTCGGCTTGACACCGGCATGTACGGGATTGTCGTTGTCGGAATTTCTTCTGAGCCGGGAGGACCGTACCATTTGAAGTAATTTAGAATTAGAAACCGCATATGGTCCATATTTGGCGTTCCAGATATGGGAAGCATCCTTACGGGCCAAACGCGGTTAATATTTGGCTAGTCGGGCATGGGAGGTATCCTTACGGTCCGAATTATTATATAGATATATGAAAGCGGCTACAATTTAGTGGGCTGCCGACATTCGGCTGGGCGGACATGCCCTACCTATATGCCGAAGCCTCACCCGTATATCGGGCCGAGTCCGGCATCCGGCAAGCCTCCTTCGGCCCAGTTACGGCGCCGATAAACTGTATTTATTGGGACATCAGACATTTCTTCCAAAAATCGTTTGCATTTCTTCCGAAAATCGTTTTTGTAACGATTTAATTGTTACATGTTGCGTACCTTCGTACATCTTATATTTGCCCCAACTTACCTAATATTAAAGAATTGACTTTTGTTTTACTTTGGCTTACTTTTTTAGACATTATTTTCACACACCCTGTATCAGAATTTGTTTGTTTACTAAGTCTACAGATAGTTTTCTGCAAAATATTTAATGCCTCTGCAGTCATTAACCGACCTCAAAAAAGGAGGACGTTCTCAATTCGTCGCGATATTTTTTTTTTTATGTATGTATGTTCAGCGATAATTTTTTTTGTTAGAAAGGGGGGTACTTTAGGGGTCGTCCCATATAAATTTGGTCAAAATCTAATAATTGGGTCTATCAGAAAATCCTCAAACTCTTCATTTTTTATGTATGTTTAGCGATAATGCTTCACCAACTTGTCCGATTTATATGATTCTTTTTTTGTTAGTAAGGGGGTACCTCAGGGGTGGTCCCATATAAATTTGGTTAAGATGTGGTGATGGCATCTGCACGTTTTTGAAGTCGATTTTTTTTAATTTTTAATTTATATTACTTGTTTGATTGTACCTCTTTCAAAGAGCCTCGCAAATAGATTTTTATCTCTTAAAAAAGGGTATTAATATAAAAGGGCATTTAATACAATGTATTAATACCCTCTTATATGGCACTTTTAAATAACCACATATTACACGTTACACAGTATTGTACGCGCTTATTAGTTTTTTCTTAGGTATGTACGCTCTTTTCTCTTTATCTTTAATTTGTAACATCTACTTTCTTCCTTTTAGATCTGATGATGGTATATTGCCGAAACCAATTATTTTTTAACAATAAAACTATATTTATGTGGGATTGGTTTTGAGTAATCTTACCTTTAAAATGACCACATTTGATCAGTTGAATACCGTTCTTCAGTTCTAGATTTTTTCCTCGTCATCGCTTACTGTTGTTTGTTTGTTTTCTCTACACATTTTAAAACTATTTTTATTGGCAGACTTTATTTTTTGTTTTTAAGCATTAATTTTAGCATTATTTTTTTTAACGATCAAAATTTAATACATACGCGATTGATCTTGACCTAGATTCCAAGTAGTCTTTTGAAATTTTCAACCATACTGTGCGATAGTTGAACGGATTTAAATTGAATTACTTATAATATAAAATTCTCATCATTTTAATTTTTTAATCGCCTAGCCATTTATCAACCACACCTCGAACAAGTTTTCCGCGGTGCCGTTTTTGACTTTTCCCAGAGCCAACGATGGCACAATGGGATCTATTCAAACCTAGTCGGTGGTTAAGAAATATAAATTTAAAAATATGTTTCAATGTCGGTATATAAAAATAGTAGTTAGAAATAAGCCGACGTTTTAATTTTTAGAGGAGAATTGAAATACCAATTTTCACATGTGACCAAGAACCAGAAAATCAGGTAACCTTAGCACTACTAACATTAAGGGGGACAAAAATAACAATAGCTGCAATCTATTACCCACCAAGATACAACCAGAAAAAAGAAAATTATCTCAATGTACTCAAAAAACTAGGTAACATATTTATAATCGGTGGCGATTACAACTGCAAAAACACCATCTGGGGTTCAAAATTAACCACATTCAAAGGAAAAGAACTGCACCGAGCTGCATCAGAACTTAGTTGTACATACCAATCTTCTGAAAAACCCACCTATTGGCCCACCGATCCAAATAAGATTCCAGACCTTTTGTAAAAGTAGAAGAAAACTATGATATGGATTTAGACCATTCTTCAGTAGTCCTTACTCTAAGTGATAATGTTATTCAAAAAGCAAGAAGAAAACCGGAAAACTTATTGAGAAAGTTTTTAAGAGGACTTAACAAATACTGTTCAACTGACTATAACACTAAAAACGAAAAATCAGCTAGATAAAGAACTGGAAAGGTTTATAGTTCAAATGCAGCAAGCTGCATGGAGGAACACACCAAAAGTAAGAAGATTAACAGCTGGAAAAATCTATCCTGTCGATATAAGAGCACGAGTAGCAATAAAAAGAAAACTAAGAGAAATGGCAGATGACAAGATCACCAAAAGATAAAAATATATTTAAAAAGGCTACCCAAAAATTGAGAAGAGAAATACTATATCACAAAAAAGAATCGTTCAACAGATACCTAGTAGGGCTAACAGATGCAAAAGAAACTGTATTGGCTCTGACAGGCAACTAAAAATATGAAAAATTCGTGTAAACACTGTCCTCCTATCAAATAGCAGATAACAAATGGGCAAGAGACAACCAACAGTAAGCTGATATTTTCGCTGACCACATACAAAAGACGTTTTAATTAGATGAAAATCAGAACGATCCCTAATATGGAACAACTTGAAATTAAGCTAGTTACAATTAAGTTACGAAATAAATTCAGACAAACATCAATTCACAGAAAGCCCTAGGACATGACACCTTATTACTGGAGAAATATTGAAGAAACTGCCACAGAAGGCTATCGTTAAATTGATATACCTCATAAATGCAGCATTTCGCCTTAAATATATACCTGATGCGTGGAAAATGACTGAAGTTATCCTAATTTTTAAGACAGGAAAACATCCGAATGAAGTGTCATGATACAGATCTATATCATTGTTACGAATAATATCTAAATTATTTGATAAACTACTACTAAAACGACTAAAACCAATATGTAAAAATAAAAAACTGATCCCTTCGCACCAATTTGTTTTTAGAAACAAACACTCGACAATAGATTAAGTACACAGGATAGCCGATATCATCGAAAAAGCTTACGAAGAAAAATACATATGCTCAGCTATATTTCTTGACGTAGCCCAAGCATTTGACAAGGTTTGGCACGCTGGTCTGATCTTGAAAAAATACTCCCTAGACAATATGTCGACATTCTACAATCATATCTAATGGGAAAAATGTTTAGAGTAAAGCAAGATGAGGCATACTCCGAAATAAAAGAAATTAAAACAGGTGTCCTACAAGGCCGTGTAGCAACATTTGCGGATGACACTGCAATATTGGCAGTTGGCGGAACTAATAGAGACACCTCAAAACAACTTCTGGAAACCTGCAACAAAATCAATCGATGGACAAAAAAGTAGAAAATAAATGAAACTATATCAGTGTATGTTGATTTTACTCTTCGACCAAATGATTAAAAACAAATAAAAATAAACAATAACGTTATTCCTTATCATGATTCGGCCAAATACCTAGGAATGAATCTAGATGTACGACTTAAATGGAAACAGCACATAAAAAAGCGTAAAGAACATGAACTTAAATTAAAAAAAAATGTATTGGCTCCTAGGAAGAAAATCCAAATTGTCAGTGTACCACAAACTGCTAATTTATAAACAAATCCTAAAATCAATCTGGATTTATGGCATACAGTTATGGGGATGTGGCAGCAAAAGTAATATCAACATGATACAAGTTTTCCAAAATAAAGTCCTAAGATACATCGTTGATGCACCTTGGTTCTATCGAAACGATTATATTCATAGAGATCTAGAGATGCCAACAATCGAAGGAGAAATAAAGAGGTTTGCTGCGAAACGTGAGAACCTACTCCACTCCCACGTCAACGAAGAAGCGCTGCAATTTTGGACAACTATACACTCAATCGAAGGCTCAAAATCAAGAAGCCATTTGAGCTAGTGCAGTGAACGTTATTGTTAGTGCTAGTGTAAAACAGTGTAATAAATCATCACGCCAACTTGTGATGCTTTCCTATAGAAACAATTAAGACAACCCAATAAAGACTTCTTAGATAAGTAATTAGTTTATAAAATTTTTAGATTAAAATTGCAGTTTAGTCAATAATAACTAGTAACAATACTCTAACAACAAAACAACATGTGACTGAATTGTCATTTTATTATTTTTAACGAAGCTTCAATTTAAATACCAATTTATTTCAATTCTTTTTCAGAAAAGTATTTTACTTACGTTATCTCCTAACTTTAAAGTATCCGCAAAAGTATTAGCTAAATAATCGACAATTTCCTCCTGTTGACATAAAACTGCGATATGCAGTGTACATCTGCCATAACTATTTTTGCCAATAGCCAATAGTTTTCCGCTCCCAGTATCATTTTCATCAGCTAGAAGAGTAGTGACGTCATTGAGCGATCCTTGACGAATTGCGTGATGAACTCTTTCTCTCTTTTCCTAAAATAAGTTATTAGGTTTAAGTATCTTCTTTTATAATTGCCAGTTAGTAATTATTGTTATTTAAAAATTATTGTTTTCTGTACCTCAAAGGTCAATATAGACTGAAGGAAAGAAACTGTATCAGGTTGATCGGCTTTAGAAACTGCTTCAATAATCGGAACATCTTCATTATCAACTATATCTGTAATGTGGTCATAACCATCCAACAATAATTCTACCAATTTATCGGTATCTCCTAAAAAAATGTATACAATAGTAGGTATGGAGTGTATCACAAAAACTGTTTTTAAAGTACGATATGGAAAACATCACGAATTTCGGAGGGTATATTTATTCTTCTTTTTAAACAGAAATTTGGATTTAATTCAGAGGCGTGTGAACTTATCACATACATGACTTGAATCTCTGTATTCGTCAGTCATGGCCTACTTTGGAAATATTCGTAAGTAAGCCAAAATTTCCAGACAATAATTTAGGCACGTGTGGTATTAGGTAAGAAAATTTTACACCGAAATATAAAAATTTCAAGACTTGACAGACATGCATTTAAACGACTAAAATCAAATATATATAAAAAAATTGGCCATGCCAACTATACATATTTATCATATGCGCTAGTTCAGTGTGATGTCATTTTGGTTCCACTGACATTTAATTCTAACCAAACTTTTAACAAAAACATTAATAAATTTGACATATACGTTTTTACTGTTTTTATTTTATTTAAAAATATTGTTTACAGGTCATAAAAAATAGTTTAAAGGTATGTAATTGGTAACTAAACGATTGTATATTTGATACATGCTATCTACTTATTTTAGGAATATATGTCTATAAGTGAAAAAAACGATATAATTTAGGTAAACAAAACGAACAAAACGCACTCAAAAAATCTACTGTCACTTTAATTGTCAGTGGAACCATAAATACATCATCACTGAACTAGCGTATTTGAAGTCGTTTAGCTGACGCGAAAATCATAATTATTATTTTAAATTAAATGTAGTGTATTTCTATCTAGTTATAATTGGTATTAAATAAAATATTAAGCACTGAAATGGCAAATTTTTTAATCACACTATCGCGTGGAGTAGTACTATCATTTGAGGGTATCTGATTAAAGACTCTTAGCGACTGTATCTCGGAAACTACTATTTCCTACAGCTTAAAAAAAATTATAACCAAGTCGGTCAAAAGAAAATGCTGCAAACTATTTTCAACTTCCTATTTTTACCGTTAGAGGACGTAATTCGCTATGGCAATTCAAAAAATCACTTTTCACCTGTAAATGTCCAATAATAGTATGACAATAACACGGCATAAGAAACAATCGGCAGGCTCACTTGCCGCTGATCGCATACAAATATCATGCTAAGAAAATTTGACCTTGGCGAAGCCATTCGGGGGTCTTAGTCAGGGTCGGATTAAAGCGTATTTAAAGATTTTGTAATAAAATAAGGTATTGATAGGTAGGATCGTATTAAAACAAAAAAGTAAAAATTTACATGAAATATATTTTAATTTAACTTAGAAGAACAGCACTAAGAAAGACAATATGCTCTACAGATAGCTTGTTTTTATTGATGGTCTTAAAATTTCTATTAATATTTTTAAAGTGTAATATATGAGTAGCCTTAAATATATGTTATGTTATGTTGATAATGGGGTGTTAATACACTGCGACCTAAAAGATCTATTGTGCCACTGCACTAAGGAAATGTCTCAATACCTATAGCGACCCTTCCAATCCTATTTTCGTAAAATCAATAGGTAATACAGATTTTTTCCTTTTGTCAATTTCAAGTTTCTTCATTTATTAAGACCCTGAACTGGACCATATTAATGTAGTAAACCTATTTTGTCAACTCCATACGGCAGATGTTTAAAATACATTTTACTTTAAATCTTAATAATATACCTACATAAGTAAATATAAATTGCCACTAAACTTTACGTGACGTTAACCAGGCACCTACCTACATCTTACTAATAGGTTTATAACTCACAAACTGACCCATAACCTAGGATTTTTTTTAAAAGTATACCATACATACCTACCTAATAGGATCTTTAAGGACTGATTCCACCATTGTGTTAAACGGAGATTAAAATGACGTTGTTAATGTAAAAATGTCATTTTAAAATTCGTTTAACACAACGGTGGAATCGACCTAAGAAATCAAAAAAATCTTTTAATACAGTTTATTCATATAGTTTTTTGCTGCACAACTTTGCCCAGACATAGTAAAATACGTAAAAGTTAGCAAATTAACACTGGAAAAAAACTACTATATAAAAAGTGTCAAAAAATATCTATAATTCTAAAAAAATAACAATAACTACATAATACACACATCACAAACAAAATAAATTTAAGACACACGCTACTGATTCCGAGCTGCTGCAACTTGTTTGTTTTTGTCGATGTAAACGACGACAGTGACGCCACCCTTGATTGAGAGGTTGGACCCCAAAATGTGCGCATAGCGTTGCCGCCAAGACAAGTTAGCCTGCCGATTGTTTCTTATGCCGTGACAATAATATAAGAACTGTAATTTTGAACATATCTTAACAAAAGTTTTATCCAACAATTTTTGCTCTATTCACTAAAATAACTGATAGGGGCACCTAGGAACCTTAATTTAATAAAACTATTATAACTACGGTGTCGTTCGTCAGATTAAAAAAAAAACTATCGATTAAAATCAAATTGATTGTTTAGTAAAATATTTCAATATAGTTCTGATTCAGTTGTTTAAATGAGCACTAGGTGGCATTGTTTGAAGAGTAACCATTTTTTTCGAAGTTTTCTTGAAACTTTTAAACGAAATTTTATAATTTGTATACGTTATTTAAAAAGAAAATTCAATTCTAACGGAATATAAGCAAAAGGCTATTAATGCTGAGTCCACATAGATAATAATAAATAAAATTCTTTATAATATTAATCTAGTTGGTTTTAATACGTCAGTAATTTTTGGATAGCTTAGCTGTAGTGATGACCACACAAAATTATTAAAATGAGATTTTAATTAGCTCTTTAGTGTAAGTTTACTGATTTAATATGTAACTAAAAATTTGAAATAGAAATTGAATATATATTAATAAAATACAGATCAAATAACTAAAAACAAAATAGAAAAGAAAACACCAATAGAGTACCAGAATTCTGGCACATAATATTAAATTTAAACATCATACTTCTATAATTGTATAATTTTCTTCATATTAATCTAGTTGGCTTTTAATTGTCAATAAGCTTATGTCAAATGAATATGTGTAAAAATATATTTTAATTAGTTAAAAATACATAATGCCTTACACTAATTCCGAAACTTATGACATGTTTAAAGTATATTTTGAATGGTTTGAGAATACCCCGATTGCCTCAAGAGAATAACCGGTGTGAAGTTAGCTGCCATGCACTTTCCAGCAGCCCGTTTACCGGAAACACCCGAGTTACCAGTGGCGTTGAAATGTATTTTTCTGTGAAGTTAACGGTGTATTAAAATAAAATTACTACTACATTTTTAAGAAAGAAATAAAAAATGTTTAGAGAAAGGATTAAGGGGTAAACTGAATTAAAAATCCAATAAAAAATTCATTAAAAAATCAATTTTTCTATAATGATAACAGAATATTGAAATAAAAATAGTGTCAAATTGTTAAAAACTATAAAACACAACCTAAAACAATTATCAAAATCACTTAGGAAGGGGATGAGGGGGTCAAATTAAATAAAATTCCATTAAAAATCTATTTAAAAATTAATTTACCTATCAAGACAATTGGGTATTGAAATAAAGTTAATGCCAAATTGTTAGAAACTATAAAATACAACCTAAAAAAATTACCAAAATCACTTAGGAAGGGGATGAGGGGGTCAAATTAAATAAAATTCCATTAAAAATCTATTTAAAAATTAATTTGCCTATGAAGACAATTGGGTATTGACATAAAGTTATTGCCAAATTTTTAGAAACTATAAAATACAACCTAAAAAAATAACCAAAATCACTTAGGAAGGGGATGAGAGGGTCAAATTAAATAAAATTCTATTAGAAATCTATTTAAAAATTAATTTGCCTATGAAGACAATTGGGTATTGAAATAAAGTTAGTGCCAAATTGTTAGAAACTATAAAATACAACCTAAAAAAATTACAAAAATCACTTAGAAAGGGGATGAGGGGCCCAAATTATATAAAATTTCATTAAAAATCTATTTAAAAATTAATTTGCCTATGAAGACAATTGGGTATTGAAATAAAGTTAGTGCCAAATTGTTAAAAACAATAATATACAACCTAAAAAAAAATAACAAAATTACTTAGGAAGGGGATGAGGGGGTCAAATTAAATAAAATTCCATTAAAAGTCTATTTAAAAATTAATTTGCCTATGAAGACAATTGGGTATTGAAATAAAGTTATTGCCAAATTGTTAGAAACTATAAAATACAACCTAAAAAAGTTACCAAAATCACTTAGGAAGGGGATGAGGGGGTCAAATTAAATAAAATTCCATTAAAAATCTATTTAAAAATTAATTTGCCTATGAATACAATTGGGTATTGAAATAAAGTTAGTGCCAAATTGTTAGAAACTATAAAATACAACCTAAAAAATTACCAAAATCACTTAGGAAGGGGATGAGGAGATCAAATTAACTAAATTCCATTAAAAATCTATTTAAAAATTAATTTGCCTATGAAGACAATTGGGTATTGAAATAAAGTTAGTGCCAAATTGTTAGAAACTATAAAATACAACCTAAAAAAATTAACAAAATCACTTAGGAAGGGGATGATGGGGTCAAATTAAGTAAAATTCCATTAAAAATCTATTTAAAAATTAATTTGCCTATGAAGACAATTGGTTATTGAAATAAAGTTAGTGCCAAATTGTTAGAAACTATAAAATACAACCTAAAAAAAATACCAAAATCACTTAGGAAGGGGATGAGGGGGCCAAATTAAATAAGATTTCATTAAAAATCTATTTCAAAATTAATTTGCCTATGAAGACAATTGGATATTGAAATAAAGTTAGTGCCAAATTGTTAGAAACTATAATATACAACCTAAAAAAAATAACAAAATCACTTACAAAGGGGATGAGGGGGTCAAATTAAATAAAATTTTATTAAAAATCTTTTTAAAAATTAATTTGCCTAAAAAGACAATCTAGTTTTGAAATAAGTTAGTGCCAAATTGTTAAAAACTATAATATACAACCAAAACAAATGAACAAAATCACTTAGGAAGGGGATGAGGGGGTCAAATTAAATACAATTCAATTAAAAATCTATTTAAAAATTAATTTACGTATGAAGACAATTGGGTATTGAAATAAAGTTAGTGCCAAATTGTTAGAAACTATAATATACAACCCAAAAAAATTACCAAAATCACTTAGGAAGGGGATGAGGGGCCCAAATTAAATAAAATTTCATTAAAAATCTATTTAAAAATTAATTTGCCTATGAAGACAATTGGGTATTGAAATAAAGTTAGTGCCAAATTGTTAGAAACTATAAAATACAACCTAAAAAAATTACAAAAATCACTTAGAAAGGGGATGAGGGGCCCAAATTATATAAAATTTCATTAAAAATCTATTTAAAAATTAATTTGCCTATGAAGACAATTGGGTATTGAAATAAAGTTAGTGCCAAATTGTTAAAAACAATAATATACAACCTAAAAAAAATTAACAAAATTACTTAGGAAGGGGATGAGGGGGTCAAATTAAATAAAATTCCATTAAAAGTCTATTTAAAAATTAATTTGCCTATGAAGGCAATTGGGTATTGAAATAAAGTTATTGCCAAATTGTTAGAAACTATAAAATACAACCTAAAAAAGTTACCAAAATCACTTAGGAAGGGGATGAGGGGGTCAAATTAAATAAAATTCCATTAAAAATCTATTTAAAAATTAATTTGCCTCTGAATACAATTGGGTATTGAAATAAAGTTAGTGCCAAATTGTTAGAAACTATAAAATACAACCTAAAAAATTACCAAAATCACTTAGGAAGGGGATGAGGAGATCAAATTAACTAAATTCCATTAAAAATCTATTTAAAAATTAATTTGCCTATGAAGACAATTGGGTATTGAAATAAAGTTAGTGCCAAATTGTTAGAAACTATAAAATACAACCTAAAAAAATTAACAAAATCACTTAGGAAGGGGATGATGGGGTCAAATTAAGTAAAATTCCATTAAAAATCTATTTAAAAATTAATTTGCCTATGAAGACAATTGGTTATTGAAATAAAGTTAGTGCCAAATTGTTAGAAACTATAAAATACAACCTAAAAAAAATACCAAAATCACTTAGGAAGGGGATGAGGGGGCCAAATTAAATAAAATTTCATTAAAAATCTATTTCAAAATTAATTTGCCTATGAAGACAATTGGATATTAAAATAAAGTTAGTGCCAAATTGTTAGAAACTATAATATACAACCTAAAAAAAATAACAAAATCACTTACAAAGGGGATGAGGGGGTCAAATTAAATAAAATTTTATTAAAAATCTTTTTCAAAATTAATTTGCCTAAAAAGACAATCTAGTTTTGAAATAAGTTAGTGCCAAATTGTTAAAAACTATAATATACAACCAAAACAAATGAACAAAATCACTTAGGAAGGGGATGAGGGGGTCAAATTAAATACAATTCAATTAAAAATCTATTTAAAAATTAATTTACGTATGAAGACAATTGGGTATTGAAATAAAGTTAGTGCCAAATTGTTAGAAACTATAATATACAACCCAAAAAAATTACCAAAATCACTTAGGAAGGGGATGAGGGGCCCAAATTAAATAAAATTTCATTAAAAATCTATTTAAAAATTAATTTGCCTATGAAGACAATTGGGTATTGAAATAAAGTTAGTGCCAAATTGTTAGAAACTATAAAATCCAACCTAAAAAAATTAACAAAATCACTTAGGAAGGGGATGAGGGGGTCAATTTAAATAAAATTCCATTAAAAATCTATTTAAAAATTAATTTGCCTATGAAGACAATTGGGTATTGAAATAAAGTTAGTGCCAAATTATTAGAAATTATAATATACAACCTAAAAAATTTTACTTAGGAAGGGGATGAGGGGGTCAAATTCAATAAAATTCCATTAAAAATCTATTTAAAAATTAATTTGCCCATGAAGAAAATTGGGCATTAAAATAAAGTTAGTGCCAAATTATTAGAAACTATAAAATACAACCTAAAAAAATTACCAAAATTACTTAGGTAGGGGATGAGGGGGTCAAATTAAATACACCGTTAACTTCACAGAAAAATACATTTCGACGCCACTGGTAGCTCGGGTGTTTCCGGTAAACAGACTGCTGGAAAGTGGCTGCTAACTTCACACCGGTAAGAGAATATGCATAAAGATATCCTCAACTAATTCGACAGTTATTAATCTGGCAAATTGTTTAAAAGAAAAACGGGTGTGTGTTCAATCTAAAAGAGCTATTCAACGACGTCAAACAAGCAGAACGCAAAATAACGAAATAAATATATTAGCTTACGTTGCTGCAAGCCCACAAATAAGTATTCGGAAAATTGCTTACTAGGTACTTCGTTTATTCTATTTTAAAATAACATAGTCTCCAGCCATACCATGTAGCCCTTTATCAAGGTCTGAAATTAACAGAATATAATAAAAGGCTGGATTATTGTAATTAGGCATTCCAACGACCTGTCAAACTGCTAATTAGTGGGAACTGACATTTAGATATGGCAACCCTGTGAGCCTGTTGTCATTGACAGGGTCAATGATACATATATAGTTATATAGATTGCTCAAAGCGGGTCGTTTACGAGCGGCCATATTGCCACGCAAGTGCTCCTTAATTAGAATCAATTTTGCAAAAATGTGTTTAAAAACCAATATTTTGCCTTTGAATATAGTAAAAAAAAATAATTACCTACATTTATTTTTACTTCAAGGCATAAGCTTATATTTATTTTGAAAAATATTGATGATCAATCTATGTAACTATCTATTTCATAGACTTTGTCAAATCACCAGGCCTATAGGGTTGCCATAATTGTCATATAACCTGTCAAAACCCACTGGTAGCCATTTTGTTTGGAATTCCTAATTGGCTTAGCAATCTTCTTAATGAGGATTTACAATTTTAATCGCATATAATATGGTCCGACGAATCTACATAATATACATTAGTGATCTAACCACTAGTCTAACTACAATCCTCATTGAATGCGAGAAGTGTTTAATTAAGGTCGGTGGTTAGTAAATGTGTGGTGTGGAATTGTAGATGGTAATCTATTATAGGTCAACGAACTGTAATTTGGCAATAAATTGAAACCTTGTTACCATAGTAACGAAATCAAGGCAGACTGTATTATCAAACAGCGATCGGAAAAATGAAAAAGAGGGACCGGTAAAAGCTTTACCGGTCTCTAACGTCTACTTTCCGGTTTTGATCGGCAAAACATTAATTTCTGGACGAAAAATTGTTCAGAAGTGTATACTTTCTGGACGATCTTAAAAAAATACTTTTTAAATCAACGTTTCATTATCGGATAAACACTCGTAGAGAATAGTTGTGCAAGAAATTATACCGGTTTTGTTATCAGGTGACCTTTTGGGACACATTACTCTCGCTAGTTTTAATTAATTTTTATATTTTGTGCTATTTTAAAAGCAATATTCCTCCCCGATGAGGGAGGCACAACACAGGACGCATTTAAATAATAGTGCTAGTGGCGAAATTATCGATGTAGATAAAGAAATGGACCTGGATTCGGATACGACGAATGTCAACCTCCAAAAAACTAAAGTAATAAAACTTTTTAATGTTAATTCAGATAAGTACAATTTCCACAACTGTTGTGTTTTATTGAAAGTAGCAATAATAAACAGAATATAGGCCGATTGTACCCTATAACAGTAGGTCACATATTACATAAAAAATTAAAAATCAATAATATTTTAGAAATTAAAAGAATCAGTAGAAACCGTATCAAAGTTATATTAAAGTCTGTATTAGATGCTAATAAATTAGTTAAAAACACTCAATTAATTACAGAAAATTTAAAAGCGCATATCCTTAATCACCTACTTGAAGTTAAGGGTTTAATTAGAGATGTTGATACAAAATACGACAGTTAATATTTAAAAGAAAACATGACCTCTAGTTCTCGTATTTTTGATATTAAAAGGTTGCACCGAAAAGTTGAACGGGATGGAAAAATAGAGTATGTACCAAAAAAACTATTGTAGTTACCTTTGAAGGTAATATCTTACCAAATTATGTAACAGCTCATTCTGTATATCTCTAAGTTGAACAATTTATTGGTAGAATTACGCAGTGTTAAAAATGCCTCAAATTCGGTCACATTTCCAAGCAGTGTAAAGGCACTGACGAATTATGCTATGCTATGCTATGCTTATGTTGTAGTGCTGT
Source organism: Psylliodes chrysocephalus (assembly GCA_927349885.1). Lineage (NCBI taxonomy): Eukaryota > Metazoa > Arthropoda > Insecta > Coleoptera > Chrysomelidae > Psylliodes > Psylliodes chrysocephalus. The sequence goes on along the minus strand of OV651813.1, from coordinate 65,262,596 downwards.
TAAGACTAACAATCATCAATGTACTGAACAGAAAATGTTATGTATACATTGCAAAAGCACATACCACATTTCCATTTCTAAAAATTTTCCCTACTATGAACAACAAAAAAAAAATTAAAAATATTACGATTTAACAAAAAAATTTCCTTCTTGGTGGCTAAAAAATATTGGAATCTTCATATTCTGGACTCGCATATAGAAACAACTTTTCAGTTTTATCAAATCTGGAAGCTGATTTTCCCAAACTTCCCAATATTAATTCTGAAAGATTTTTTTTAACGCAACCATCATCTAGTAAACCTCACTTTCAAACATACAGTTTAACATTAGCCTGGTAACAGTAAAACAACTACACATTATAACAATAAAAAAATGAAGGCAACTTCTCCGACTCCTCAATCCCCTACACCAACACGCAATATTCCTGTTAGATTTGGGCCCTCTCAGCCCTTGCCACCTAATCCATATTCACCAAATTATCACACCTTTGTACAACAAAAAACTGATCTTATAAACTCACTGGTCAATCACTTTACTGCAATTTTGAAAAATATTAAATCTATAGAAAAAGCTAAATTTATAGATGGTGACACACTTGCTAAAAATATAAATATGGTACTAGATGAGGCCCTTAAAAAAAAATTAGCAATGGATTTAAAAGATAAAATAAAAATTATTCAATGGAATGCTCGCTCTGCCGTTTCAAATAAAAAATAGTTTAATGAATTTTTTGTTAAATGAAGATATTGATATAGCACTTATATGTGAAACTTGGTTTAAACAAAATAGTGTCTTCAATTTTCCCGGACATCACTTGGTACGGGAAGATCGTGACGACGGCTATGCTGGAGTCGCAATATTTATTAAAAAACATAGTAAATTCGAAGTTCTGGAAATCAATAAAAATCTAAATAATGAATTACTCGCATGTGGGATCAAAATAAAATATAAAAACAGCAATTTAAATTTTCTCTCGGTATACAGATGCCCACAAACCAAAACTAAAACTGAATATTGGCACAATTTTTTCTCACAAATTAACCACCCTTGTATTATTGGAGGCAATATGAATGCGCATAATTCTATTTGGGGTTCTCCCAAAAACGATTCTGTAGGTCAACAAATTTTAAATACTGTACATGATTTAGATTTAGTAGTAATGAACAATGGCGAACCTACTTGTCAAACTCGTCCTGGGAGCCTTTCTATGATAGATATTTCGTCTTGTTATTTGAAATTAAATATTTAATGTTTTCTCATTTTCATTCATTATTTGTTAATTTACCTCTTCCATTTTGTGACTGGCTCTATGACAAAGAGTCTATGCCAAAAAAAAATCAACGTTTTCGGAATAGGTGGATTGGAAGAGGTAGTAGGTATATTTCCATGGCCACCAAGGTCTTAAGACCTGACCGTATTAGATTTTTATGTATGGGGTCGACGTAAAGATTCAATTCAACAAACTCAGCCTGTAAGTAGAAAAGATCTAATTCAATGAATACAAACTGAAATTAATCATATTCCTAGGACTGAAATAGAAGCTGCTGTCAATTCAACTAGATAGAGACTTGAAATTTGCATTGATAAAGATGGAAAACAATTCGAGAACTACCTCTAATTCTTGTATTTCATTTTGTTTTCGTCGAATTAGATCTTCTCTAGTTACCTGTTACTACTGTCTTTTATATTTTGTTGTTTTCAGTTGTTTGTTTTGTTGTATTAATATATTGAATTTTTATTTCGCAATTAGTTTCATTAATTAAACCAATTAACTTAGATTAGAGAGATACCTATTTAAAATCAGATTTTAATAATTTTTTTTTGTTAGTCGCTATAGATAAGCTATCGAAAAATTACTGACGTATCAAAGCCAACTAGATTATTATATAAAGAATTTTATTTATTAATATATAGGTGGGACTATTCACTATTATAGATTTTAGCTTATATTCCTTTAGGAAAAACATAATAAAAACAGAATTGAATTCTTTTTCTAAATAACGTATAACAATTATAACATTCCATTTTAAATTTTCAAGAAAACTTCGAAAGAATGGTTACTGTTTAAACAACCCCATCTAGTGCTCCTTTAAACAAAACAACTGAATTAGAACTATATTGAAATATTTTACTAAACAATCAATTTGCTTTTAATCGATACTAAGTTTTTAAAATCTGATAAACGACACCGTAGCTATAATAGTTTTAATAAATCACCTACCAGTTATTTTATTGGATAGAGCAAAAAATGTTGGATTACACTTTTGTAAAATGTAAAAACTATTATTGGATATTTAAAGGGTAAAAGTGATTTGTTTGCATTACCATAGCGAGTTACGCCCTCTAATGTTTAAAATAGAAATTGAAAAGTAATTTCCACTATTTTCTCTTAACCGACTCTGTCATACATTTTTCAAAGCCGTAGGATAAATAGTTTCTGAGATACAGCCGATAATAGTCCGTAGTCAGACACCCTGTGTCAAAAAATTTCGAGTGTAATTTCATGCAAAGTACCCACCAAAAGAACCAATTTCGGAAATTTTTCTGGTTGTCATGGAAACGTTTTAAAATAACAGCGTTTGATCGGCTATAAAATAGAAAATTTTTAGTATAATTTTTTGTAAAATAAAGATAAATAAAAGTTTCTTAACAATTTGCTTGGAGGATGGCGAAAGCCAAAAGTGTACTCTGATAAGATAATTTTTTTTATTTCTTATATCCTTCTGCCCTTTGAGGAGTCGGATTGGGATCCTGGTTAGCCTTCACCTTCATCAGTTTTTTAATCTTATCCGATCTCTTGAGTCTAGTCAATGGATTTTCTTCACGTAATATAAAGGATTGTTTTTCATTTTAATATTTATTAAACATATTACAGTATTGGAATAGATAAATAGATTAATCGCTATTATTTTTTGTCAAAAAAATTTGAAATAGTTTTATAAAATACTTTTAAAAATAAATTGCTTTGCTAACGCACGAATATTGTTTAAAATTTTAGGATATTTATTTTCGTTACCTTTAGTTGCAATGTGTAAAACATATCGATCAATTTCTTCTGTATTCTCAGGAAGATTAGCTTGTATGCTAATATCTCTTGCTGTTCTATAAAGTTCGTCTCTGTATGCAACATTAATATCTGTTTCTTGAAGCAGTTGGAATAAGGCATTACGTCCGTGTGATCTGGCTGATGCAAAATGAAGCATACTTTGACCATGCTCATCCTAAAAAATTAAAATAACTAATAAAAATTGTAAATAATAAGATTTCCTACGACCACATAGGAAAGTGACACCTACCGCACTATGGGAAGTGCCCTATATAACAGGCATGTGAATAAATCTACCTTTTACCCGTGTGTGAATATGAAACTACTTTTCGCATAAGCTGTCAAATACAATTTACATTTGAGGCAGTTAAAAAAAAATTGTAAAAAAAATGGTTCAGGCCAATCGTTGTAAAAATGAACCAAGAATGACGCTAAACCGCGAAAAACTTATATTTTTAAAGAAAAACAACAAAAATTTCAACTTTTTAACAAATTTAATTTTTTGGCTCTTTAGCGTCATTCTATAACAAATATCTTAACTATTTTCTAAATAACTTTTTTTCAAAAAGATTACCAATTTTAAACAGGACCGAAGATTAACATAGTTTTCATTCCGATACTAATTCTATTAAAACAATGATACCAGTGAATATGGCAACGCTGCTAGTCTATGAAGCCCTTGGTTAAAAGGGTAGCTGCTGTTTAGTTAAATTTGTTAATTCCTGTGTCGAAAAATAGGTAGTTGTTTTTGAAGAGGTGCGAAATTATTGTGATCGTCTTAGTTTGTTGTTGAGGCGTTGTTAGGTTTTCGTTTAATTTAGTTTTTAGTTAATTTATGAAATGAAAAATTCTGCAAGGCAAAAATGCACAGCTGACAAATTTCTATTTTATTTGTTTTCTGCCAGAGTTAGTAAATCCTAGAGAAATACGATATGTGTCAATTAGGGAAAAAAATTGTCAAGAATTTTGCCCGCTTAAAAAAAATGTTTAATATACAGGTTGTTTCTAAATACATGCGACAAAATTCAGGAACTGATTGCTCGTATGAAATTAGGATGGGTCTTTCCTATAACAAAATTTCCTCAGCCCACCCCTTTTCGAGATATCACCCTTAAAAGGTAGTGACTAAAATTGAGTTTTTATTTTTTTTCTGAAATTTCAGTAAAGCTAGAAACTTGAAATTCTTTAATCGCAAAGGACTAACCAAGGGTATTTTTTCAATATTTCTGTTACATTATAGGGGGTAAAATTAGCAACACTTACTTTATTTCATATCAAAACTTTTTTCGAGATGAACTTTTATGAAATTCTTGTTTTATTTAATTTTTTTTTATTCTTGAATTTTTTTCCCAAAACCAATAGCTTCAGAGAAAAAAAAATTAACACCCTAATTTATCATTTTTTTTTAATAAATTGAGTGGAAAACAGTTTTTTTTTTATGAAGGTATTGGTTTTGGGAAATTTTTTTTAAATAAAACAAGTATTTCAAGTTACAAAATTATTTCATAAAACTTCATCTCGAAAAAAACTTTTGATATGAAATAAAGTAAGGGTTGCTAATTTCACCACCCTATAATGTAACAGGAATATTGAAAAAATAACCGTGGTTAGTCCTTTGCGAGTGCACGAAAATTACAGAATTTCAAGTTTCTAGCTTTTCTGAAATTTTAGAAAAAAATAGAAACTCAGTTTTAGTCACCACCTCTTAAGGGTGATATCTCGGAAAGGGGTGGGCTGAGGAAATTTTGTTATAGGAAACACCCATCTTAATTTCATAAGAGCAATCACCTCCTGAAATTTGTCCCATGAATTTTGAAACACCTTGTATGTTGGTATATTAAGGTGAATGCAGCAGCCTTTATAATTTTCTGACCAGGATATTTCAACAAGTAATTTTGTTTAAAAATTAAAATTTTGTCAAAATAAATTAGGACATATTAACTATATATATTTTAAAGTTTTAATTCCTTTCAGTTTCCGGGAAAAAAAATATCAAATATGAGCACTATTCTTAATTAAATCCCGAAATTTAAACTCTTAATGTCTTGGTAATGATTTTTTAAAATTCGCCAAAATTAGTGGCTAAAACGCCTCGTTATGTGCTGCCTTCGGGTGTAACGCGCTTGTAACTATCGTATCGTACACTCTGTCATTATTCGTTTCTTGTAATAATTTACACCAGTTTACACCAGAAGATAGCACTTAACGAAGCGTTTTAGCCACTAATTTTGGTGAATTTTAAGAAATCATTAACAAGACATTAGGAGCTTAAATTTGGGGATTATATTAAGAATAGTGCTGTCGAGGAATGCATTTATTTTCATTATGATATTTCAAAATTAAAGCCCTTTAAGTTTTTTTGAGAAACTGGAAGGAATTCAAACATTAAAATATATGCATGTTATAGATATTATTGCCTAATTTATTTTGCCAAAATTTAAATATTTTGAGATATTCTTGTCCGAAAATTATAAGGAGTATGATCACCTTAAGATTGAAAGAGAATTAGCTTTAATTCATGAGATGCAAAGCATCATAATTGTCGCGTCACAAAAACCACCTGCTGCCAAGAGAAAATTTTGATTCAACAGTATTGTATATTTTGTGTTGTAAAAGAGAAAAAAATTAACATTTCGTGTTTTAATAGTTATTTTTTTAATTTAATAATCTATGTGAAAAAAATTTTTTTTAATAAAGACTTTTAAAAATTGTTATATTAATATACTTATTTAATTGTACTTATATTTGTTGTTCCTTTAATACAATAAATACAATTTACCTATCTCCAATTCATAACATTCCGTATCCATATACCTAGGGTCCGATTACAATTAGAAGAACACCGCTACGTCATAACTATTATTTCGAATTTCCAATATACAGGCTGTCCCGAAATTAGACGGTCATATTTTAACAGCGTAATCTACATCCTACAAGTATTAGAAATTAAAAAAAAAACGAATTCAAAAACGTGCAGATGTCGTCACCACATCTTAACCAAATTTATATAGGATCACCCCTGAGGTACCCCCTTACTACCAAAAAAGAATCATATAAATCGGACAAGGTGGTAAAGCATTATCGCTAAACATACATAAAAAATGAAGAGTTTGAGGATTTTCTCATGGGACCCATTATTAGATTTTGACCAAATTTATATTGAACCACCCCTGAAGTACCCCCTTTCTAACAAAAAAAGAATCATTGAAATTGGACACCGTGGTAAAGAATTATCGCTGAAAATACTTTTTCTCTTGAAAAAGGCGCGTCCTAGCGAGATGCAACAAATACAGAAAATATTGGTTTTCCAAATTTTATAGTCAAAAAATCTGATGTGTCCAACACATGACTTTCCTATCTATTTATTTGAACAATTTTCTTCTCCAAACATAAATAACAGATATATTCAATAAAATATAAAAACGGCCTCCCATAAAGTACCCCCCAGATGTTCCGACTTTGTCCAAAATCTAATCATTTCACGTCAGGCCGAAATAAAACTTAAGTTTAAAATTTAATGTTTTTTTCTTTATCCGTTTTTGAGTTTTCTTCAAAATTTAAAATTTACACATTTTCTCAAATATCTTGAATAAGGTCTATTTTAGAGAAATTATGTATGGAACAAAAATTATAAATAATAATATTAGAAGTAAGTTTTATTTAAAGAATTTTCTCTTCCAAACGTAAATAACAGATATATTCCATAAAATATAAAAATTACCCCCTATAAAGTACCCCCCCAGATGTTCCGACTCTGCTCAAAATCTAATCATTTCATTGAACGCTAAAATAAAGCTTAAGTATAAAATTTAGTGTTTTTCTATGTATCGGTTCATGAGTTATGGTGGATATAGACACACAGACAAACTCGGCAATTTTACCCTAAGCTCTCCCTAATTTACCCACCTAAGAAGATGATCAATAACTGGGGTTTAGTCCAATAAATGAAGCGTAAAAAGGTTAGTATTTGTAACAAATTTTACCTTATTATCTTTAAACGTTTAGAAAATATTTACAAAAGTGTGGTATCAGGACTTCACCTTTAACACCCTGTATCTCGGAAAAGAAAAGTTTTCGGACCTATGTTTATATGAATTTTTACTATTTTAGGATGTAGATTACGCTGTTAAAATATGACCGTCTAATTTCGGGACACCCTGTATATCATCATGAGACTATCAATAAATAAAAAATATTTGAGTTGTTTGGTTTAAAAATAGTATTCCTATAATATTAACAAGCCACTAACCCCCAGTAGGCGGCGATAGCCAATGAATTATACCTGAATTGTAATCGGACCCTACCCAATATGATTATTCTTCAGGGAACGACACACAACATTGCCAAATTTATGTAGCTAACAAGGTTCCAAATACTTTAAGGGGAGGTAGTGAGATCCGTGCGGTGTGACGTCAGAAGGGACTGGATTGCTCTTAATTTTTAAATATAATCTTTGATATTTCTTTCTACTAAATTATTAAAATAATTTTAAAGTTACTACCTACATGTTTTTGCATTTTTCCTGGTTCATAGATGTACATATTTAATTAGATAAGTCAAATGGCAAAACGGTGATAGCGCAGATCCATCGAGATAGAATAAAGTAGAGACGACATAAACACTATTTTGAGATATGATCGATGGACGTACTTCGAGTGACGGAAAAGTGTAATGAAAATACCAATTTCAGTGGTACTTTGATTTCTTTGAAGTTATTAATTTTATATTTGAAAACTGACGGAATGAAAATAATTTTATGTCATTTATATGAAGCTATTTAACAAAAATTGTATTTATTTTCACCAAAACTGACTAGCTCACTATCTCGAGTTTGACGTAAAAGTGTAAAGGTGCAGATACTTTAGTATCGTCATAGCACCTCCTCTTTATTCTTTCTCAATGCGCAGATCTTAGCATTTCGCGACCATTTCGTAACGCTGGTTCAATTCCTGATGAATTTTTTTTATATTATTTAAAAAAAAAATTGAAAAAATACTACTAATGCTGTTTATTGATTTAAAATACATGTTATTTATCATAATGTAACGCCTACAATATTTTTTTCGCTATTTATTTTGTATTATTTTAATTACTGTTCAAGAAAGAATTGTTTGTAGAGAAGTAAGTAATTATTAATAATAAAAAGTTTTTATTCAAGGTTGTTTAATTTATTTGTTTAAAAAAATAAAATAATGAAAAACAATAATGTATTCTAATATTTTTTGTACCTAATATTAATTTATCTTTACACCCTATAAAATTGTTTTTTAATTTGACAAAACACTGTCTGTAATACGCTTTAAAAAGTATTCAATAAGGTATAAAAAGCAAATCTAAAACCAGCCACATCTTGATGGAACCTTTATAGCCAGATTTCCTAGTTTTACAATTTTTTTATAAAATTATTTTGTAGTCGTAGAAAAAATATTGTACATCGCTTGTGTGAAAGTTATTTTTCATACTCGCGTGATTGTTGCACTCGGCTTATATCTCGAGCGACAATATTTCCCACTCGTTTTGAAAAATGTCTCGTTCCACACTCATAATGTAATATACTATACCATCATAATGCTACTTTGCTTAAAATTTTACAAGTACCTACGCGTAAATGCGTAAAAAAAAATATCGTACTTGATATATAGCCACAAAATGTGAGACCTACTATGCTGTTGTATCTAAGCAGACAGTGTATAACATTATTAAAGAAGATACAGTTATTGAAGACGTCTCACATCCGAAAAAGCCCCCAGGTACCCTATTCTCAAACTCACGAGACTGCTCATACATGAGTGTTCCATGAGCAGTGTTGCCAGATGATCAAAATCAAATTGTACCATGGTGTAGAAATTATCGTTTTTTTTTCATAATTTTATCGAACAAACTGACTTTACTAGTGTGACGTTATCGAAGGTTGGTTAATTTAAGAGTTTATGGGGTTAGATTTGGCGTAATTTGATAATAATTTTATTGAATAAGCATATAAAAGAAAACAACACTTAACCCCAGACAACACACCAAATCCCAGAGATATCCACAGAATATCTTTTGTGGATATCCAATAGATATCCAATATAGCCACAGGATATCAGAAATATTCCGTGGATCTAAAATGGATATCCAAATGTCCGTCTATATCCAGAATATAGAAGCTATCCCCATGGATATCCAGCAAAATATCTAATGGGTATCTTCCAGACAATACAAGAAATCCCAGAGATATCCACAGAATATATTTTGTGGATATCCAACCAAATGTCCATCTATATCCCAGGATATTCGGATATTCAGCAAAATATTTTATGGGTATCTTTAGTAGAGGTTCATAAGTAACCAATGATTATTGAATAACGTCGAAAGAAAATAGCGGAGATAAAAAAATATTTTCAACACTCCAAAATATTTTCAACACTCCAAAATATTTTCAACACTCTGCCTTTGATTTTACCCACTAAGTAGAAAGTCATCCTTATTAGGACTTTTCAGCAATAAATGGAAATTCTCGACTTCAGTCTCTAATGGAGTCTGATAGTATACAAATTTCGATCGAACTCAATTACGGCGGGTTGAGCATGAGTAGATGCGAAAGTGGTATCGTCATCTATACTTAGTAAGCAAAATCAAAAATTATCCACGATGGTTTGCGTTCGCGCCTAGACTTTGAAATATTTAGTGGATGTCCATGGTATATTAAATACACCTCAAAAAAATTAATTTTAAATATCTGAACGGTACTATTAGCCACAATGGCGAGCTCAACGGCGTAATTTTTTAATAATTTGCTATATAATTACTATTATTTATGGACATTTGCATGTGTATAAATTACATCTCATGGATATAAAATAGATATCCATCATGGACTGGGCATTCAGTGGATACTGGGATGTTCAGTAGATATCCAAAGGATTTGGTGTGCTGTCTGGGACCTTTTCTTGTTTCAAAAATAATTTTTTCTTCTTGTAATCCTTTCTCATTTTGATCTTCCAATTGTTTTTGTCTATATATTTTTAAAGATGTCGTGAATTTCATTTCATTTGTAGGTGTGAAACTTACACATCCATTACCCAAAGGATTTGCGCACTTTCCTTATGTAAAAGTGACGACAGGTTAAATTTTCTGAAACTTTGATATGTTATTTTACTCAACCTAGTAACCAAAAGTGTTAATAGGCTCAACTCAATCCTATGACTGGTTTTCGATATACGGGCTCGTTAAAGTTGAAGATTGCTTAGATTTGCGAAATTTTTATTTTTAAAATTACGAGCTAGATTGAATTTCTGTTGCATGCACACGTTTACATGTTTTATTATTACATTAGTACCTATGTACAATTAAAAATATTTTTAGTTACATGGTGATTCACAATGTGTGAATAATTTTACTATGTCGTCTGGGAAGCATATTTAAAAAAAATAAAAAATTATAAAATACACATTTCTGTTTTATAGATTACCCTATATTATTTTAAAATCTTGTGGTTGCATACTCAATGTAAGGTTATTAACTTTGTATTACCGGTGCAATGAGAACCAGCCCTACGGCCGCAATGGAGGTGATCTTAAACGTCACCCTTCTACATTTGATGATAGAGAATATGGCAAAAAGGACACGATATAAAATGATCAGGAACCGAGTAATCAGACAAAAGTCTACTTGCTTCAGGACTAAAGATACCTGGGACATGCCCCAGGATGAAGTACAGTTCTTCAAACTTCAAAACCACAGAGCTGGGCTGCAAGAAAGAATGGAGCCAAGAATCCATCGCGCTTGCAACCGAAAGACATACTATTCAATGGTATAGGGACGGTTCTAAAACCATAGAAGGAACTGGAATAGGAGTATATGGGTCGAGAAGCTTGGGAAAATACCCAAGCATCTTCCAGGCGGAAATTCACGCCATCGAGAAGTGTATCCAGTTTAACATCGAGAGAAACTATAATAGGCAAGAGATTGTAATCATGTCCGATACCCAAGCAGCCATTAAAGCGCTGAGCTCTTACGTAATCAGCTCAAAAATGGTCTGGAAATGCTTAGAACAATTGAATGAGCTAGGCGAGAAAAATAGAGTTACTCTTACTTGGGTCCCGGGACATAACGGGACATAGGGTAACGAGATTGCAGATAATCTTGCAAGGAGGGGCTGAAACACCCTTTATCGGACCTTAGCCGTTCTGCGGTATTAGCAGTAACATAATATTAGGAGACATTAAAAAAGAATTGGGCAATAGAAGAACCGATAATTGGAGCAATCTCTTGAAGTTGAGACAGGCTAAGATACTTCTGGGTGAATATAATCAGAAAAGATCGGAAGCCTGCATCTGCCTGAGCAAGAACAGGCTACGTATTGTAACAGGGATCCTTACCGGGCATTGCCGACTAAAAGGACACCTTAGTAAACTGAGAGTAGTAGAGGATAGTGTGTGCAGATTCTGTGAGGAGGAGGATGAAACCTTCATTCACATTCTAACTAAATGTGTAGCACTTCAGAATCCAAGGGCACTATACTTAGGAGGATATCAAATAGAAGAAGGAGATTTACCTAACTTGAAGCCACTTCAAATCCTAAACTTCCTTAATAATATAGGATTGGAAGAGTCGTTATAGGCATTGAGGCATTTCCTTGGTGCATAAGCGACAGAAGGGGACACAATAGATCTTTTAGAGAATTTCAATTCCTTTTTCTCGGGCCATCTTGTCTATAGTATATTTTTTGAATTTGTTTTTATTTTACCTTGCAATTACGAGTAATTCTGCCTTCAAGAATTTAGGACGACTAATAATATTTTTAGAATGAAGTCATTTTAAAATATATTCTTCTTTCATCTTATTGTAGGTAGTGACTCCTTTAATCGACTGTGATAGGATACATTATCCAAAACAATAACAAAATTATCTGGATTTTTTTTTATGTTCTCAAACCAATTTTCAAACATATAGCCATCCATTACTCAATGATAGTCTTTTGTTTCCTTTCACTCGAACATCAATAAACCATCTGGCCAAAATCCATTGGTGCTTCGAGACCATTTCCATAAAGGCTTGTTTCTTACTTGTGATGGATGTATCTTGTCTAATTTTTATTACTATATATCCATCATTAACCCATGTTTCATTCAAATAAAATAGTTGTTTATGCTGATTCCTTTTTTCTTATGTCTCCCCGCAATGATTTCGTCATTCTCTGTAAAAAGTTGTTTCTGTCACCTTTTTTGTAACGAAAATTTAAATCATGTAATATTTTTTCAGATAAAAATATGATATATTTGGAAGTGGTGCTATTTTCTATTTCTCAATGTTTTTTTAAGAAAGAAAAAATACTGTAATAACCCAGTTTCAATAAAGGTTTCTTCCTGGGGACTTTTGCGGATGTGAGACTTCTCCAATAACTGTATCTTCTTTAATAATGTTCGCTTAGATACTTCAGTATAGATCTCACACTTAGTGGCTTTTTTTTATCCACAGAAAGTGAAATAAATTCTTCGAAGATTATTAAATACATTAAGTTGATATTTTTGTCTTCTAAAGATAATATGCTTTATGTCCACTAGGTTGTTAACGCGTACTTGTAATTATAATATTTTCTAATGCACTAACCATTCTTATATAACTATAAAATAATTAAAATACATACTATACGGCTATGAATAAATAAAGTCTCACTTAGTTTTCAGACGAAAAGGTTAACTACAGTAAAAACCATGGAAACATGATTAAATCTAAACGAAAACTTTTATTAGACGGTCAAATGTATTAAAATTTTCATTTTAACTAGAAATAAGCATTGAAAGATGCGGTATAAATAAAATATCTACCTCTTAAACCTGTACTACGTTTTGCAAATTCAATTACTGCACTCCTTTTCTTCTCCAGACTATAGTGGAGTAAAACATGATTTTAAAATATAAAGATACATCATACCTAGTGACGTGTTTTACTTTAGACCAAATGGACTATGGTTATTTAAAAAGAACCAAGCGCCAAATTGGAGTTTTGAGATATTAGAGGTTAAAGATCATAATGCTTTATTAAAATAATGAGAGTAGAGAACTCCAGCTTTGTGAACTAGTGTCAGATAGTTAATATGTTATCATAGGCACAATTATATAAGTTTATTAAGTCACCTAGAAACATAAGTTTGAAGATATTTTTAGCGGATGCGGTTCCCATTATTGAAATTAGGAATTTCTGTTTTCTAATGTGTTGTTTGGATCACTGGCCAAAAAAATGGCACTAAAGTAGAGCTAGTAATTGGATCTTTTTATACAAGGTAAATTAAACCTTCTTCTGTCGATTGGTGCCTTTAACTGCATTTTTGACATTTTGTCTCTTGGTTTCTTTTATGGTATTGAATTGGCAATGATATAAGGAGGAAAATTAATACTTTATGGACTTATTTTTTCGCATACAGGTCTGACGCACATTCGCTCCGCTAGTCGTTAAGGAACAAGCCAAGCTTATAAGGACATTTTTCCACTAAAAATGTAATCACTAATTTTTAAACGAGAAGTAGTGCGAATTTGGCTCTAATTAGTATTCTTTTTTTTGGTAATTTGACCTTAACATTTTCTCATATTTTGAATTTCATAGAACTCATGTTGTTTTGTATCAAAAGTTTTATAGATTATCTTATGCAAAGCAAGTAAAATAACAAAGGTTGTTTTAGTTTTATAATTGGATACTTTAGTTTCCGATTGTTTCATTTTATATAAATTAGAATAAAACGTATTATCAATAGACGCCATTCCTTTTTTAGAGATTTTTTGTTTCATAATATTTGAATTTAATTTTAAGCTTAGACACTTGTACTTACTCTACTAGTCGGGCTAAAAGCAGATTCATCTTCGTTATTGTCATCATTTGGCTCAAGAGTAACAACATCTATGCTTGCTGGTACTGCGTTATTATCTCCACCAGCTGGAGACCCAGTAATAGTTTCATGGTGTACACTTTCCTAAAAATATTAAAATTGATTTTTTGAACTTTCACCAGACAAATAATGATTTATATTTATTATAACAGTAATAATATTGCATATTAATAAATACTGAAGTTCCAAATATTATTATTTAAACCATTTAAATATTTGTTTTAGTTAAACTTAAAATTATTATTTTTTGCAAAATTCATATATTTCTTACCTGCGTTTTCCCTCTTGATTTAACATTGTTTCTGTTATTAGCAAAGTTGTAAAGATATTGAGCCAAATATGCAATAGGATCATCTGGTCTCTTGTTAGCAACTTCAGTCAAGCCTTTGATAAGGGGATCTCCTAATGCTATGAAAACATTAAATCAATAAAAATTATATTACCATAAAGAAATCAAGGAGATCTCAAAACCTAGTGTCACAAAATATTAGGCGCGACCGTTTATTTCCCCCGGAAAATAATTATGCCTCTGCCTAAAACAACAACACGCTTTGGATTATATCCAAAGAAAAACAATAGAGGTAAAATACCTATTTATGTAACCAGTTACGAAATGCCTTAGTTTATGTAACGAGTAAATATTTAGTTAAACAAAACGGCATTTTGTAACGTGTTACATACAAGGTTTTTTTAATTTTGACTTGATTATTAATACAAATGTGACTAGTATGTCCTAAGTTGGATCTCAAATCGAGCACGTACAGTTTTAGTATATAAAAGGGCAAATTAGAAAAACTCTGGTGTCGAAACCCTGTGCACGAAGGTTGGGAGGGTAAATAGTTAAAGAAAGAGAAGGAGGAAGAGAGAGAGATGAGAAGATTAATATGAACGTGTTAACAGTGCACGAAATTGAGAGGATAAATATTCAAAGGATAATTCATTGGTTTGTTGAAGAAAAGTCTAGTTCGTGCATGTGCTTACCATTATTTAGATTGATAAAACCTTTATAAGTTATATTAAGAGGGTTTTCGTTTAATTTTTTTAATTCGTGTTTATTTATAAGTTTAGTATATCAATCAGGTAAAGTAATTTTAAATGTATCATCTAAAACACAACTAATTTTTGTATAAAATTTTGTATCTAAAATGTCAAAATCAATAGCCTTATGTTTTATTGGTTTCAAGCTCAGTTAGTTTTACAAACTCGTATAAGCGGTTTAGTTTTTGAATAGCGACTCCATTTTGCTTGGTATTTATAAGAGAAAAAATTTAAGAAAGTTAACGTATGTAAATTATTTAGATTCTTACACACCTTACACGCCTTTTCGATTTTTCGATTTTTCATTTTTTCGATTTTTCCATTTTTCAATTTTTCAATTTTTTGATTTTTCGATTTTTCGATTTTTCGATTTTTCATTTTTTCGATTTTTCCATTTTTCAATTTTTCAATTTTTTGATTTTTCGATTTTTCGATTTTTCGATTTTTCGATTTTTCGATTTTTCGATTTTTCGATTTTTCGATTTTTCGATTTTTCGATTTTTCGATTTTTCGATTTTTCGATTTTTCGATTTTTCGATTTTTCGATTTTTCGATTTTTCGATTTTTCGATTTTTCGATTTTTCGATTTTTCGATTTTTCGATTTTTCGATTTTTCGATTTTTCGATTTTTCGATTTTTCGATTTTTCGATTTTTCGATTTTTCGATTTTTCGATTTTTCGATTTTTCGATTTTTCGATTTTTCGATTTTTCGATTTTTCGATTTTTCGATTTTTCGATTTTTCGATTTTTCGATTTTTCGATTTTTCGATTTTTCGATTTTTCGATTTTTCGATTTTTCGATTTTTCGATTTTTCGATTTTTCGATTTTTCGATTTTTCGATTTTTCGATTTTTCGATTTTTCGATTTTTCGATTTTTCGATTTTTCGATTTTTCGATTTTTCGATTTTTCGATTTTTCGATTTTTCGATTTTTCGATTTTTCGATTTTTCGATTTTTCGATTTTTCGATTTTTCGATTTTTCGATTTTTCGATTTTTCGATTTTTCGATTTTTCGATTTTTCGATTTTTCGATTTTTCGATTTTTCGATTTTTCGATTTTTCGATTTTTCGATTTTTCGATTTTTCGATTTTTCGATTTTTCGATTTTTCGATTTTTCGATTTTTCGATTTTTCGATTTTTCGATTTTTCGATTTTTCGATTTTTCGATTTTTCGATTTTTCGATTTTTCGATTTTTCGATTTTTCGATTTTTCGATTTTTCGATTTTTCGATTTTTCGATTTTTCGATTTTTCGATTTTTCGATTTTTCGATTTTTCGATTTTTCGATTTTTCGATTTTTATTTCGTAACTGGTGACATAATCAAGTCGTCCCGCAAATATTTACCGTTACATAAAATATCCCTGCCGTTTTTTTTTTTTCGCATACAACTGTTGTCCAGATGAAAATGGTGGCGCGTAATATTTTGTGATGTTTTTGAGATTATCTTGTGTTCTTTAGTTTTCGTCGTGGTTACAATTGAGTTTAAATAGTCAATATTAAAACAACGATAATAGTAGTTGGTGCAACAAGAGTGGATTTTAGGATTCCCCACTCGACCATTCACTGTTGGGTTCTAATTAACAGTGCTGTTCCTAAAGTGGCGCTGGGAAACAGTAACAAAGCCTACACAGAAAACGAGGCTAAATAACATTAGCAGTTGAAGCCGATTACACAAAAAAGAGTGGATTTTAAGGCCATATCGTACGAAGATCGAGTTGTACAGTAAAATTTTTCTACGACCCACTTACAAAAATCTAAAAATTTCATAAATTATTCTAGGTCATTAAGATAAAATAACTAAATTAAATAGTTACATATGTATTAAGGGCGTAAAACAGGTATTTATGGACCGCAACGTGTAACACGTAATGTCCATAAACGGTGTTTACGCCCGAAATACATACAATATTTTATGCACGACCCTTTTAATGACAATTTATTAACAAAATTTATAACATTTTATGTACGACCGTTTTAATAATCGTTTATTAATAAATAGCTATTGTTTTACTAACTAGACATGAGTTTTTAAAAGAAATAAATAAATGATTTTTCCTACGATCACTTAGGAAAGTGCCCTATATCACACGTGTATGAATAAGAATTTACTTTCCACCCGTGTACGAATATGCTACTTTCCGCATCAGCTGTCACAAAATGTCAAGCGCGTCATTTCTATTTTGATCTATGTAATGTCCATATTATTACTAAAATCGATATGATTGTTAAATTATTGAAATTGTTGTAAATTAGATCCTAGATATTTATCTTTAACAATTATTATTAAAATAATTTTAAAATAACTAAGTTATGTTTGCTTTTTATTCTAGTTAAACACATAACCGATTAGATCCTTCAATTGACGCAAGGGTTATTAGCTCAAATGGTTAGAGTATCAAACTTTCTCAACTTTGCCATTTGAGACCTGGCGAGCGACTGCGTTAAAATCCTTGCAGGAGCAGAATTTCTTTTTGATTTTTTTTTTTAGTTTTTTTTTGTTTATTAAATATGAAAATTGAATAAATACGATTATTGTTGATTATTTTTTTAAATACATTTTAATTATAATAAAAATCTGGTTTTACATTTTTTGATGAAATTATTTTGTGGTCGTAGGAAAAATATTGTACATCAATTGTGTGAAAAGTGATTTTCCACACTCGTAATGTAATACTCTATTTTTCTATGACTATTTTTAACAATATAAGTAATATACATTCTCTTTCTATTGATTAATGTAAGTGGTTACTCATACAGTGAGTTTTGTTTTTCATAACTCAATTATTTCTTTTTTTACTCAATTATTTTTAACCATTACGTAATTATTTTCAACAAAATTCGACCACAACTACAACCTGCGCGGAAAACCAGTTGACCAGTAGAAATGTAACCACTATTTTTGATTTGGTTTCAAAAGCTTCTATTAATTTTTGAAACTGTTCTAATTTCACAATTAATTATGGAACAAATAAATGAAATAAAATATTGCATAACTCTTTTCTATTATTTAATTTATTAATCATAGAAAAAGTATAAGATTCTACTCGCGGGTAATGGCTATTACTCAGTCGGGTGATTACACTACTCGCCTGCGGCTCGTACTGCAAACTTCATCCTCGTGAGTAATATCCATCATTACCCGCTAGTTAAATAATATACTATAACTTTAAAATAAAATAGTTCGCGGGCGGTAAAATAGTCTGCGGGAGATAAAGGGGCATTTTACGCCCTCTAAACGTATTTATAATCTGGACTTTATCGCCCGGTCGTGCATAAAATAATTTATGACTTTTCCTAATTTCTACAGGGTGTCCCATTAGTGCGTAATTGTTCAATATTTCAATTTGTGTTATGGACACGCAAACAAGTTTAAAATAAAAGTTATATGAACTTAAAAAATACGTATTTTAAAAATATAAGTCAATTAAAATTGTTTGACAATGTGAAAACAATCAAATATGTATTTTGCTTCAAAAAAGTAATGGTTTGGTCAGCCCCTTATTTATGGACTACCCTGTATATTTAAGAATTATTGTTTAAAATTTTTTTTCGAATTTCCTATAGTAAAACAGCTATTTATTAATTGCGCACTAATGGTACACACTGTAGGTATATGTGTTACTGGCTAACATGTTGGTATCGTTGAATAGCTAAATTCATAAGGAATTTTATGCTAAAATAATATACAGGATGTGGCATTTGAAGAAAATGAGCAAATTGAACTTAAAAATAGCTATATTTAAGAGATGTTTCAAAACACTCTGTATAAAATAAATCAGTTATATTGCCACTATTCGTTAGCTTAGTATCTTATAAGTCTGTATACTAAACAATTTTGAAATAAATGTAAACCTACCTAAATTATGATAATTAATTTATTTTGGGGACTTAATAAACCTATAATATTTTAAAGAAAAATTCTAGGGTTGAATACAGTATTACCAAACCATTCTAAAACTGAAATAAAATACAGGGTGTTTAAATTGAAAAATATACATTTTTATTTGCCAGGCAGAAACGTAACCCTATGTATCCAAAAATATTTTTAAAATACGTATTTTTTTCAATTCATATAACTTTTTATGAAACTTGTTTGCGTGTCTATAACACAAATTGAAATATTGAACAATTATGCACTAATGGGACACCCTGTATAATAAAATAAACTTTAAAAAATATTTAATTTATTAGTTTCTATCCCATAATTGAACGCGGGACTTCTGCATGACAGCCAAATGCCCTAGTCTCTGCTCCATCGCCACACATAATATTTTAATTTTATTAATCGAAATTATTAAATTTATTTCATATAGTTTTATTAAAATTTATGATTTATTCGTAAATAAAGACAAAATAAAAATGAAAATGCTATTATTTACCGATTCTGCACAAGAATAACTCATTTTAATATATATTTAATCTTAATAACTAAAAGCTATACTCTATGCACGACCTGGCGATAAAGTCCAGATAATAAATATGTTTAGCGGGTGTAAAGTGCCCCTTTACCGCCCGCCGGGCGATAAACTAACGGTATATTATTCAACGAGCGGAAATGATGGCTATTACTCGAGAATAAAGTTTGCACTACGAGCCACAGACGAGTAGTGTAATCATCCGACTGAGGAATAGCCATTATTCGCGAGTAGAATACCTTACTTTTTTTATGATTATTAAATTAAATAATGGAAAAGAGTTATGCAATATTTTATTTCACTTATTTGTTCCAAAATTAATTTTGAAAATTAACAGAAGTTTTTAAATCCAAATCAACAGTAGTAGTTATATTTCTACTAGTCAACCGATTTTCCATGTAGGTTGTAGTTGTGGTCAAATTTTGTTGAAAATAAGTACCTAATAGTTAAAAATAATTGAGTAATAAAAAAGAAATTCACTGCATGAGTAACCACTTACATTAATCAATAAAAAGTGGATGTATAATACTTATATTGTTAAATAGTCATAAAATTAGCTATTTGTGTATTAACAGCGGAAAGTCTACTTTGCCACTTAAGATTAAAAGATGGTGTGGTTGGTTGTACCTTAGCAATTGCTTTGTAGTTTAGATTGCTTACTTGCACACTCGTTAACACGCCTGCTTTGTGGGTATAACTTTTTTACAGGACGATGGAGAAATGCAACCATCAAGAAGCACCACTATTGACTAACCAAATGACAAACTCCAGCAGTGCCCAACGCCACGGTGTAAGGTAACGTGTCTAAGGATGAATGGCCGCAGGGCTTAATATGCGGTTACGAACGTTCCCTTGGGGGAACCTGGCGAAATCCCCAAGTAGCCAGCCTTGACTCTGTACGGGAGGCACTGCAGAGTTGGACCAACCCTTCCCCCATACTCGTGGGAACAAATATGAGTACAAATAATTTGAATAAAATGGACAACCAAGGAGAAGAGTCAGATACAGACGACTCAGGCTCCTTGAACATGACTGTCGGAGAGATTGCGTTAGCTTTGGACTCCGACAACTCAAGGGAAGGAGGAACTGCAAAAGCAGAGGACGAGAGGATGTTCGTAGGGTGGAGTGCTGTATCCACTCCTGTGGAACCTTGTAGTGGACGGGCTGCTTAGGGCTCTCAAAGATAAGGGACATAGAACCTTGGGATATGGCACAGGGAAAATACAACACTATAGTAAGAGATCGAATGTAAGAGGCTCTAAATATAGTAACAAAATTGTCAAAGGCGGAAGGACTAAACATTAGCCCAAACAAATCTGACATAATTGTATTCATCCGAGGAGGAAATTGGAAGGACTAGGGCCTCTAAACCTAAAAGGTGCAAGCATCCGGCTTAAGGGGAGGTAAAATATCTCGGGGTTATGATTCACTCGAGACTTACCTGGAACCAGCATCTAGAAAAAAACACAAGTAGAGCGGAAACCTCGTTAATGATGGCAAGGCAATCCTTTGGAAAAAATGAGGGTTAAAACCAGATATGGTATATTGGCTTTATAACATGGTGGTGAGACCGACAATAACATACGCAGCTTTGGTGTGGTGGCCAAAGACAAAGCAAAGGAAAGCAATAAAGAGGCTAAGCAAGGTACAAAGACTTGCTTGCCTCGGAATAACGGGGGCAATGAAAACAACCCCCACTTCTGCAATGGAAGCAAAATACTCCATTTGAGGTTTTAATACTAACCATAGCTATGCTATAGGAATACATTCCTTGGTATTTCAGGCCGAGGTATACGCAATTTTGCAATGTGCAAAAACGAACAATGCCCAGACAGCACAAAAATATTGCATGAATATTCAATGCATATCTCAACTGCATACTACTATATTCCATGGATATGCCATATCCGCCATGGCATATGACAGGAAGATTGCAGGAATATTCAAGGTCACCATGAAACATATGCCCACGATATGTTTTTATCTGCCAAAATATATGTATGGCATATTCTCTGGATTTACTGAGGATATTGATGAATATTCATGGCATATTCAATTTTTGTAATGCCGTACCAGTTTAGAAAATAAAACCCATATTTAAATACAAAATAAATTTTATTTTAAAAATAAAGCAAATTTTAAAAAATAATACATACATATAAAAAACTAAAAATATAAATTTATTTGCAGAGGTTCTTCACGTACTTTTCTCCTAAAAAAAATGACATAGAAGATATGTATATGTATTACGAGATATTTATAAATTGTTTAGATTTTGATGCTTTCAATAATAATTGAGATGAAAATATCAGTAAAATAGAAATATTTCAAAATCTTGAGACAAACATTACAGTAATACTTACTTCTATAGCATCTTTGGGTCTCTTTATTTATAGTAAAGGCCTCTACATTTTCCGTTGCCATTTGTGTACTGTGGATTTTCCTACACATCTCTAAAAAAAACAAAAATAGGTTTACATAGAGCCTTATCTGCAATTTTATTACGAATTAACCATATTTGGATTTCCTCTTAACACTTTTATATTAATCAGTTACTTTATTACTAAGAATATGTAATTAATTAGCCTTAGATGTCTTTGAATTAATATTATCCTATAAAAAGAGAGCTGTTCAAATAAACTCAAATTCTTGAATTTTACACGAATTTTTTCCTGATAAAAAGAATAATGGTATTTCCTCGGAAGATTCAGTAAGAAGCTTACATTTTAAATTCATCTGAATCTAATGCTATCATTATTTGATAACAAAAAAGTCTCGTCTACCAATTGATTTACACTTCTTATAAAATATTTATGATTTTAAGCACCACACTGATACTATATATTATAATTAATCAGACTTACCCCTTAGGTGAAAAAAAAAAAACTAAAACTCCATCAAGTGGCACGTCTCTAGCAAATTTGACAATGTTTGGTTATGTGTCATATTCTTCCTCTTTTTTTTTTCATTAGTGGCCTTCACCGTTTAGAGTATTTGACCAGGGTATTAATAATAAAAAATATTCCTCAATAAGGCACTATTAGGTAATTTTTACTACCAACTACAAATACGTACTAGGCGCATACTTTTGACTGTTAGAATCATTATTTTGTCCTTTTCTTTCCTACATTATAGGAAAACTATACATACTTATTTTATTTATGAAGAGAAAGATAATTTGATCTCGGAGGTTTGATTTTTTTTATTAATTGAAAATAAGTTGGCATGATTTAAAGTTACATTCGGGAGTTCTAAGTCCACGTTTTTGTTTAATTTAAGTCTTTATAAACTAAACAAGGATGATCCTTTTAACTATGGCTTCATTTGTACTTATAAATAATAAAACAAAATAGTTAAATATAATATAATATTCTACAGAGATATCCATACAATATGAAAAATGAATATGCAGAGCATATTAAAAATACATATGCCTGGAATATCATTCTAGAATGTAGAATATAAAATATATTCTGTGAATATTCCATAAATATTGCAATATATTTTGGCAAATAGGCAGATTGGTGGCATATGCCAGGGATATAGTGTGCTGTCTGGGTGAAAGAGCTGTCGAAAATCAGCATACTCAAATAATGTCAGACAGCCAAGCGGTACTTAAGGCCATATCGAGTCAGAAAGTTACGTCGAGGCTGGTATGGGAATGCATTGAAGAACTAAGAACACTGGCAGATCGAAATAGAGTAAAACTATTTTGGGTGCCAGGTCACCAAGGGATCGAAGGCAACGAAAAGGCTGACGAACTTGTAAAAAGAGGGTCAGAAGAAATAACGGAACCAGACACAAACCCAAGAATACCAAAAAAGTACAGTCCGGGGTTTCATAAACGACTGGACTCGGGAACAGCATATCAACTATTGGGGAAGCACCCCAAAACAGGGACATGGAAAGGCCTTCATAGGCAGACCATGTCCCAAAAGAACTGGAGAACTACTCTTTATGAATAGGAACCAGTTGAAAGTGATAACAGGGTTCATGACTGGGCACGCCCCAGTAAAGAGACACTTTAACAAAATTGGTATGTACAATGGGGAACTCATGTGCCGACTATGTCACAAGAAACCAGAAACGGCCAAACACATACTGTGCGAATGCGAAGCTCTAGATCGCAAAAGACAGGCTCTTTTTGAACAACCCCAGGTTGATCCAACAACGTATAGAACCCACTCACCCAAGGATCTGTACAAACTTGTACAAGGTACAAAGGTGACAGAGTGGGTGCTATGAACTAACATGGGGTAAAACACAATAAGCCAATAGGCTTCAGTGTTATTCGGAGACACATAGTCAGACGAGCCCATGGGAAAAAAAAGCATAAGCGGCAAATAGCTTTCCGCTCGAATTACACACAAGATTTTTTCTACGATCACTTGATAATAAATGTATATAGTTTTATTTTGCCGAATTCAAATTTGACAGACACAGCTAACTTGACTATCAAACGAAAAGTATGTTGTGTATATTGTTTTGCCTGCTTACTCTAGGATTAATTTTAGAACGCATAAAAAATATTTGTTAGTAAGTACATCTTACAAGATCATCGGTTAGAATACTCAAATCGCAAAATAATGGCTCATTCACTGTTTTTAGTTTTATTTAATTTTTACAAACAAAAAAATTAAATTTAAAAAATAAATAAATAACTGGTGAGGATTGAACTCACAACCATCAGATTCAAAGACAAACGCGCTAGGCTCTACACTAACAAGACATGTTAAATATGAGTGTTAAAAACAGGGTAATAATATTTTTAATATTTTAATTATCATTTAAATATTAAGGAAAATGAGTTTCAGTTTCAGATTAGTCTACATTTTCTTTTAAAATACCGATTAGGTTTATATTAACAACCTTTCTAATTAAATTTTCTAATGAAAATAGACGTGTGCAAAAAGTAACTTTCCGCCTTTATGCGGCAATAATGTCAAACTATGACAATTCATGTAAAACGTCAACTTTTCAGTTATATTTGTATGTGCAAAAGCCTACTTTGGATACTGATCGTAAAAAAAAATTTTTTTTATTTGTTTTAAAAATTTATATCTAGTTAGTAAAACAATAGCTATTTATTAATAAACGATCATTAAACGGTCGTATATAAAATTTTATATATTTGTTATTTAATTATTATTAAAAGGGTCGTGCATAAAATGGTGTATTGTATTTCGGGCATAAACAGCGTTTATGGATCTTACGTGTTATTATTATTCTTATTTACACGTTGCGGTCTATAAACGCCTGTTTTACGCCCTTGACACATAAATAACTATTAAATTAGTTATGACAGAATTGTCACATATTTAAAATTTATAAAAAATAGTAGGCGGGTGACCAAAATACGAACTGTGATTGGATAATTTGATTTTTTTGCAGTGTTCTCACTGGGTAGAATGGATATTAAATATATTCCTTCAGTTAAACGCAATGGCATAGTTTTTTGTTTTGTAGTCTGTGCGTAGAATAGTTAATATCCATAAAGGTATAAAAAAAATAATTAAACAACAGAATAGAAACAGCAGAATAATAAATATAAATCTGGCTTTCAATGCCTCCTCCCGTGTAAGTCACTAATTTCTGTTTAGAATTTCGGTTTAGTTGTGCTTGAAGGCTAAAAGCCCTTGGGGGTGTGCCATAATATATGCGCAGGACTTCAGGGCGTGATAGCTCGTCCAAAAATATAAAAAAACGTTTCTTTTATTTTACCCTCTAAAATGCACCATTTTCGAGATACAGGGTGTTAAAATTGAAAAAAAAAAAATTTCTACGCCACTGGAAAAAGAACGATTTTGAGACGCCCATTTGAACCGCCAATGTTTCTTACACAAAAAAGGTACTCTTGGTCATATGCTCTAAACCGTTTTCGAGAAAAATCAAATTTTAATGTTGAAATACATGGTCAATTTTTGGAAATAAAACTTTTTTCTTACTAATGAAACAACATTTTTAAACTTTAGAACAAGTAACAAAAGCAAACGTTAATTGCAAAATTAAAAAAAAAACAATAATAAATCATAAACAGTTAAATTAAATGTTCGAAATGTCCGCCGTTACCTTCAATGCACGCAGCAATTCTTCGACGCATTGACTGTCTAACACGCAGGAGAATTCCCGGAGTGTTCCGAATTATGTAGCAAGATGCAACAATGGCGCTTCTTAATTGGTCAACATTTTTAACTGGAGTAACGTAGACTAGGGTTTTGAGATGGCCCCAAAAGAAAAAATCCAAACAATTAAGGTCGGGAGATCACGGGGGCCAAGGGTGTGGACCTCCTCAACCGATCCAACGGTCCTGGTATCCGTCGTCCAAGTATTGGCGAGCAAGCAAACTAAAGTAGGCCGGAGCTCCATCATGCATAAAGTACATGTTTTGCCTTACGTGAAGCGGTACATCTTCCAGCAGCTCCGGCAGTACTTCTTCTAGAAATTGTCGATAATCTGCACCGTCTAATCTGTTCGGCAAAAAATATGGGCCTATCAAATTGTCACCGACGATGCCAGCCCAAATATTCACGGAAAATTGTTGCTGATGACGGCGTTCTGCAATTACATGTGGATTTTCTTCAGCCCATATGTGGTTATCGTGAAAATTAAAAATACCATCTCTCGAGAAAGATGCTTCATCGGTAAACAGAACTTCGGCTCCAAACTGAGGATTTTGAGCTGTTTTGTCTTGCATCCATCTACAAAAAGCCAATCTTGGCGGAAAATCTGTTGGAAATAAGGCTTGTACTCTTTGGATATGATAGGGATACAAAAGTTGTCTTTTCAAAATTGTCCACACCGTCGAGTGAGATAAGTTTAAGTTGTGAGCTATTTCTCTGGTACTTGTGGTCGGATTTTCTTCAATTTCGTTGAGGACAGCCTCTTCTTGGGAAATTGCAACTTCCATAGGCCGCCCACTATCAGCAGTATTCTTTTTAAAACTTCCATTTTCCCATAGTCGTTGGTGAATGCGTTGAAACAAGTTATGGTGTGGTACTTGGCGATCAGGATGTCTTTCTTGATACAACCGCCTTGCTTCTGCCGTATTACCTTCCGCCAATCCGTAAAGGTAATGCATTTCGCACATTTCAGCGTTTGTGTAATTCATTTAGAATTTTATAATACAAATTTATCTTTTGCAGGCACAAACTAATTGTTTGACAGGAGGTAGCTTTTGTTTTGAAATTTAAAACCTACTTGATGAAATAAAATTTGATTTTTCTCGAAAACGGTCGACTTTAGAGCGTATGACCAAGAGTACCTTTTTTGTGTAGAAAACATTGGCGGTTTAAATGGACGTCTTAAAACCGTACTTTTTCCAGTGGCGTAGAATGTTTTTTTTTTTTCAATGTCAACTCCCTGTATCTCGTAAATGGTGCATTTTAGAGGGTAAGTTAATAGAAACATTTTTTCATATTTTTGGACGAGCTATCACGTCCTGAAGCCCTGCGCATATATTATGAAACACCCTGTTATATTTATCCTCGCGCAAGAGCCGTAATACTCGCGGACATAATGATGGGAACCACTGACGTAAACGATATATTATTATGATTCATTTAATGCGAAATCCCTGCTTGACTCTACATACTTACATGATGCTAGATAACGCCCCTCCTCAGTAGCAAAAAAAGGCATATCAACTTGTCCATTTTCAGCAGTCAATTTATCTGAAACCAAGGAGAAATAATCTTGAAAGGGTTCCTCGATATTTTTTTCAATATTTTTTAAAGTGATAGAAATGTTGCTGTGATTGATTACAAACGTTTTTTTATTGAAGCTTTAGCTAACTCACACAAAAGACGAACATCACACTTTTTTTGAAAAATACATTTAGTTGTGCTGCTAGTCATGTGCTTGGTAGACACTGTACAAACATTCTGCTGAAAGGTTAATAAAATAAAGGTGAAATTTTGAGTTTTTTAATCATCTTACTGACCTATTTTAAATTCCATCCTTATCAGTGTCGTTTAGATATCATAGAGAAAAAACAATGTGAAATATTTTTGGCACTATTTACAAAATTGGATAGATATATACATAGTAGTAGAACCATAAATATAGAAAAATAATTACTTACAAATAATTTAGGCACTTGCTGCGAGTTTCTTTTTCTTAAATACATTTAGAAACATAGCTGCTATGTGCATTGAATTTGACATTGATAGATCTTTTTCTAATTGCAAAATATTAATAACAGCTGTTGTAAAATTTTCATAGGTCTGTAACTCAGTTATGCCAAGACATTGCTGGTTTCCTATGCGTATGACATCAGTAGTACTAGTATTCCTATGGTACGTCAATCCTCTAACAATACATAAATGTTTTAAATTATCGGGTTCCTTGATTAAATGAGGAAATTTTAAAGTTAAACTGAAATTTAATGTATTTCCAATAGCTGAAGGTCTTGCTGAAAGGAATCCCAATTTTTCATCAAAAATAAAATCTAATTTATCATTTAAAACTTTAATAACTCTTGCCATTCTTGAAAATATCTGTGAAACGTTACCAGGATTGCTATGATCAGTACAAGTAATTATTCTAATATGGTCTAAAACATTAATCCATACTGCTAAACTAGCACTATTATTCACAAATACTCCTCTCCCATAAGGCCAATATTTTCCATGGAGTCTATCAGAATCTGGTAAGTTCCATAAGGGTATAAGTAACCCATTACTTGCCAGAGTTATTCGGGCTTCAGATGGGTCTTCCAAAACTTCATTCATGGTATAATAAGTTCCGTTACCCTTTTCTTCAATATCTTCATCTGGTGTATGAGGATAAAGAGCTTTAGCTACTTCTTTACTCATAAGCACACTAGTTACTATGCGTTCTACAATTTCTAGTTGGGCATGATTTAAAGATTTAGGTAATTCAATATCTAGTACATTTCTAGTAGCTTCCAGTGATCCAGATATTACAAAGTTTCCTGCAGGATCTACATCAAGGTCTACATCATTTTCAATAAACTGACTGATCGGTTGATCTGGTAAATCATGATGTATATCTAAATGATTATAATCTTTAAGAATTGGTTCTAAAAACTCTTGAAATACTTTGTAGGAGTAGATATCTGGAGCTACCAAGCCTATAGGAAAATCCTGTTCCAAAGCAACTCTGAAACTTAAGTCTGAAGGAAGTTTTTTCACACATGGCCAAATTATATCATACAAATTATGATCCAGTTTTGTTAATCTAAATTTAACAGAATCAAACGTATATCTTCTTATGTGTTTGGTTAGAAGAAATCCTGTGTTAGCTGTAGAAGTTATGGTTTTGGTTGAAGAATTTGATATTGTGGATCCTCTGCGACCTTGTAGAACATTGTAACATTTTTCCAATACTTCGATCATATCTGTATCGTCAAGATTTTTTCTTGCAGATTGTGAATCGTTGACAACTGAAGTGGAAATAATATTTTTTCATGGAAAATACGGGATCTTAGGAATTAATTAAATTAATCAAGTAGAAAGGTCATTTCTATTTGACTAAATCATAAGGGGCGTCAATTTAAAAACTTACAATAGACATTCTCTTCTAAACAAAAGACAATATCAAAAATTGCTTAAAACCGATCCAGAAGAGGGAGGGAGGAAATGCATAGCTTTCAGAAAGTATAGATACCGCTATGGGTATACTGTTAATACAATAAAATGACCCCCTTCATGCTGGCCGCCATGATAAGTGGATTATGTTGTGGCTACACCGATTTTTTAGTTTTTGTGTTTTGTAATAGGTGAACAGTGACAATATGCATTTTATTATTCGTGAGCGAGCGAAATAAATAATTTATAGGTTAAGATTAGGAACAAAACTTTGACAAACCCCTTTGGCTTATCAAGTTTTTTTCAATCAGTTTTTTAAAGTTTCTCGTTCTTAAAATGCTACTTAGCCTAATCAATAGGTAGTTTTTTGGTAACATGAAAGCGGTAGAAACTTTTTCCTCGAAATTTTTGGAGTTTTTCTGGTTTTCCGCTCATATCATGGAAAAGATGCATCGTACGGAAAATATCGTTCTTTTCAAAATTAAAGAGCATAAAATTTTGCGTCAAAAACTTCCATAACTTTTAAATTAAAGCGATTTATAAGGTCGCTATCGTCAGTCGAAAAAAAGCCAATTTTTAACAACTTTTGCGAAAAAATCAAGAAACTCACTTTTAGAGATATGTGATATAAAAACAGCCACTCTACCTGAAAAACTTGAAGGACAAAAGTTGTAAAGCATCAAATTTTGCATTTAGTGAGCACCGACATTTTAAATTTGTATCAGTATATACGTATGTGCTGATCATTTCTCCATTTTCCCTCTAAACGCTTATTTGACCAATATGCAGGAGTTCAATAATAACAACTCTGCGCTGTCAATATGAACCCCTCACCTCTTAAACCCCTTTTCCCAACCGTAAATTGAGGTACCAACTCCCCCGCTATCTCTTTCAAACTTCATTCCCAACCCTAAATTACTTTCCCCTCCTGTTATAGCAAGTCGACTTTATGGATTTATGAGTATTATGTTGATGTAATAAGTACCCATTTACAAAAAACTATTTACTCATTTATTATATTTAGAGTTAAAAGATAAAAGAAGTAACTTCTCATTATGTATTTGAGGAAAAATCGTGGGAAGACCATGTAATCAACTGGAAAGAAGAGCAAGTAAGTCTTTTGAAGTTTCACCTGCCTTTGAACGTGGTGCAGCAAACGGAGGGTCGTCTTCTTGCTCAACGTGGTTGGTTCTTTCGTCCACATTGGTGCAGAAATCGGCGCAGTTGATGCAGACTTAGGTGCAGAACAGACCTACGTGCCTGCATTCACAACGCCCACCACAGTCAATGCGCCATTTGTATGATATTTGCTGCATTAGTTTGTCAGGAGCCGGGGTTTTAAAGTGGTAAGTGGAATCAGACCATTGTTGGTTGACTTCCAACCCCTCAGCTTCGGATCCAAACTGTTGCCGAGCCACTGCTGCCCTTGAAAATATACACGCAAGCCATGCTGGTAGGCTGCAGCATCGGTGGGAGGGATATATGCAATGTTGCTGGAAAACTGAAAGGCATTCAAGGAAGTTGTTAGATGGTTAGCCCCGTACAGGGCCACCAAAAATTTTTCTCTAGCAACAGCAATTGCCGTTGGCTGGGCTGACGGATCCAATAATTTCTCAACGGTCTTTTCAAGGTCTGTATATTTAGAGAGAGTCATCAAGTATTTAGTCTTGTCTTGGTTATAAAGATGACGTCGAGTCGCATATACTCATCGCGTGCAGAAACATTATGTGCTTGGCAAGATTTTGTTTCACTGCAGACTGCGATTTGTGAAAAATTGGGATAGTTTTTTTACGTACAGTGGTTGTTTTAAAATCACAGTCGTCTAAAAGTGAGTTTATTGCAGTTTACACAAAAGTTTGCGAAACTTGGTACCTATGCGTATAAACTAATCCAAATTTAAAATTTCGATGCTCACTAAATGCAAAATTTAATGCTTAACAACTTTTATTCTACGAGTTTTTCACGTAGAGTGGCTGTTTTCACATCACATACGTATAAAAGTGAGTTTCTTGCAGTTTCACAAAAGTTGCTAAAAATTGACGATGACGACCTTATAAATCAGTCTAATTTGAAAGTTAGGGAAGTTTCTCGACGCAGAATTATAGGTACCTATTATATTAAAAAGTTTCGGTTAGCTAGATATTAATGAGATGATAAAAAAGAAAACGGTTGATTATTGGCACACATATTTCATTATGGATTTTCTTAACACAAGTTATTTTCAGAAAAGTGTTCTGAAATAGATTAATGTGTCATTGCTTTTAGATAGATAACTGTAGAAATATATAAGCACCAACTTAGAAGTACAGAGGCTCTTAGCTCTCTTTCAGTAACTAAACTAATTCGATTTCAAATGAATATGAGTTAAAGCTTTAAAGTTGGATCCATATAGGATTTTTTTAATATTATGATTTGAAAAAAAAAAAACTTCGTAGGTCAATCGCCTCTGCTTATTTAAAAACTTAAAATACCCCATATCAAAGTAGGCTATTGATATTGACATTAGATGTATGTCAAAAACAAAAATTATAACGATTTAAAAAAATACTGAATTTGACCAACAACTAATGCAGTATCTAGACAACTTTAATATGGACTATTTTAAGCATTTAAAAAATTAAAGTTGCATGTCCTAGAATGTTTTTTTTTTCAATAATGTTAATGTTAATAAATTCCCATATGGATCCAACTGTATAATTAACTGAAAATGTGAGCTCTTTTCTCAGTGTATTGTTTATGACTGGATTTTTAGTGCCTTTACCAAGTATAAAAAAAATAAGTAGATCTGATAAAAAAAAAATAAAATGAAACAAAACTCACTTTATATTATTACTGAAAAATAAAATATCCTTTTTAATTAATCTCAAGCTGAGAATCTCATCAACAGCCGATCACACAATTCCCTAACTTGGTTAAATATACCGACTTTTTACTTTATTTTAAACCGAGCTGAAGGGCCATTGGCGCTGGAAAACAGTAACAAAGCCTACACAGAATACACACGAACGAAAATCAAACACAAACTGAGACTGGCATATTAGGTGTATACACCTAAGCCATAAAATGAATAAAAAAACCTTAATGGTTTGTGTTATTTTACGAGAGTTGCATCACAAAAACTCAATACATGAACAAATTCTAAATTCTTATTTTTAGGTTTATAGAATAAAAATTAATTAAAATAACAGCATACCATCAAACATCAATACAATTCGTTATATATGTTACGAAAACATATTTCTCGTTCCTCTCACCCTCTTGAGTGTTTGTAACACTAGGCAGTTCTCATTTTTTACACCAGGAAGATAGATTTCTATTACAATCGTGATCTGGGATGAGATTTTTGATAGTTCTTGCGTCTCGCCGTAAAGAATGGGACAGAACAAATGAAAATTTTCTAATTAAAAATAAGATGAATAATCGAAATATGCTTGGTTAACATCGAGGGAAAAATGTTACTCGTTTCCGAAATAGGACAGGGTGACATAGTTAAAAATTCAAAAATGATTAATGGCTATATTTTTTTTATTATTTATTTAATTTGACTAAATTCAGCATAAGATACATCAATCAGCTGAAAATCAATTAGGTACTTTGCCAGTGGCATACGGTATGGACCAGTAACACCTATATCCCTTCTAAATTTTACGCCCCTGTCCAAAAACTTGATTGGACTACAATTTTGAATTTTTTGAAGTTTTTGTTTTGTTATATCCAATCATGTAGGTACTGTTAATAACTAATAAACAAATTAAAAATAAATTAAAATAAAAAGTATCCACCTTTGAGTGCAAAGGTCTCGAAACCAAATCACTTTATAAGTTCCCAACAAGAGTACGTGATTTATTTAAAAAACAAAAAATTTAAAATTAAACTCCAAATAAGTTTTAGAGAGTGACGTATAATTTAAAAGGGACGCGCTCGCTTCGCTCGCTTTCCTCGCTTTCCTCTGTAGTAGTTAGGTTGTGGGTGGGAGGAGCGTAGCGTCATATTTTAGAGAAACTGTTGCCATGGAAACGCTTGACATGCTAACGACTAATCAAATCACGTAGTGAGAAAATGCCTAGTTGCCAGATAGTTTCATTTTCACTTTAGTTTAGAATTGGATATTGTGTTAAAAGTTAATCTAAATTTAAGAGGCAACTACGCATTTCCTTACCACTGGATTTAGGGTTTTGTTTAGTCGACATCACGGCATCTCTATAATCGTTTTTAGCTAAACTAAAGTAAAAATTAAATGACCTGTAACTTGCCAACTATGCATTTTCTTACCACAGGATTTGGGTTTTTGTTTAGTCGTTACCATGACAAGTGTCTATTTGGCAATAGTGCCTTCGTAACTGATTACAGCTTAATTATTTTTTTTTGTCTGATTTTCTTCATTACATTTTTGCACAGCTACCACAAAGTTAAATTTCAAAAAGTCCGCTCGCCATATTTAATTTTAGTACCACTCCAATTTGATAGATGGCATCATATCGCCATTAATTATACCATTGAGTTTCCCATCTATTCACGTCACATACTTTGATTACTATGAGGTTCGACACGCCCAACATAGGGCGCGGCCATTTTGAACCCTGTGACACAGTTTACAGCTAAAGAATCAGATCGCTCACTCTGCGTCGGCACTTTTGATCTCAATGTTTCAGTTTATACACTGTGCAACTCAAATAATACAATATATGACAACCCCCTATAATAAAACAGCAGTCTTCTGCGTATCCTGAATTTGTATCCCTGAAGTGGATGTTATTTTGGAACTTTCAAGTGGTCCGAGTGAGCTAACTGATTCTTTAGCAATAAACTGTGACTTCAAAAATAATATTCACTGACACTGACAGCAGCAAGCAAAATATCAGGTGCGTTTTAATCATCTGCTTCTGCTTCCGGAATTGTCGGTTTAGTCGTTTTAACCTGTCAGATTAAAACAAGAAAACCGACAATTCCGAAGCAGAAGCGGATTAATAAAACGCACCTATTAAAAATATTGCGCCAAGATGTAGACAACACGTAAATAAGGGTTCAAAATGGCGGAGTATTCTATCTCCTTTTAAAAGGCACTCAGAAAGCTGCGCAGTGCGACCATTCTCCGTATAGTAAAAGAAAATCAAAGTATGTGATTCACGTTGTTACCGTAATCTATAATGCCACCTTTCAATTCAGTTATCATGGCGCCCAGCTTGTAGGGCTTAGTTGTAGGGGCTCAAAATTGGTTTTCGATGCTGCGTCTAGGGTTTCTGAGAGCTTTGGGAAAATGACATAAGAGAAAACTCACAAACGCAAAAAACAACAACTCCTACACTGATATAAGTAATAATTATACTAGTACAAACACAAAAAAACAATAACAACCCCTACACTGATATACAGGGTGTTTGTAAAAGGTCTTTACAAAAACATACCACATATTCCTTAGACCAAAATAAGTCGATTTAAGTAAAATTACCTTAGTACAAAGTTGCTTCGTTTGGGCTCCAGAGGGCCTTGAAGTTACAATTT
Source organism: Psylliodes chrysocephalus (assembly GCA_927349885.1). NCBI lineage: Eukaryota > Metazoa > Arthropoda > Insecta > Coleoptera > Chrysomelidae > Psylliodes > Psylliodes chrysocephalus. The sequence goes on along the minus strand of OV651813.1, from coordinate 65,228,176 downwards.
TTAAATCGTTTGTCCCATATAAATTTAAAACGGCATATGCGATTTTGCTGAAATTCGGTATATTGGTAGAGTTTTATGTGGCAAAAAAAATGGTATTAAAATTTTGTACGCTAATAATACATAGGCGTAGAACTTGATTTTTTAAATAATTTTTAAAAATTTTACGCCAATGGAAGAAAAGGAGTTTGAGTATGAAATTTAGATTGCGCAACTCATTTACTTTAAAAAAGGTACTCTTGATAAGACTCGATTACTCTCATGGTTTTGACGAAATTTGCATTTTAGTAATTTTAGAACATAAACAATAATTATTAAAATACAAACTTTGTCAAAACCATGAGAGTAAATCGAGTGTTAGCAAGGGTACTTTTTTGTAGTAAATGAGTACCCAATCCAAATTTCATACTCAAACCCCTTTTTTGCCATTGGCGTAGAATTTTTAAGGGTGCAATTATTTAAAAAATCAAGTTCTACGCCTATGTATTATTATCGGACAAAATTTTATACGATGAAAAACATAAAAATGTACTTTTTTCATATCTTCTTCAACACCTCTAATCGAGACTTTTAACAAAAATACTCGATTCTTGCCATGTACGATTTTTTGAGGAATATTAATTATTTGCCTGCAATACGTATACAAAAACATTTATTGTTGGTTTCCATAGTTTCATCTAAATAAAAATATTGTTAAGTTTTAACACCTTATCTCTTGTTAACGATTGAAAGTGTTCTATCTGACTCAATAATTAAAAAAACAAATGCGCGGTTTATTAATATGACTGTACAATATACCAATGCAGAATATACCGATATGTTACTGACATTAGGATTTTGTGAAGGAAATGCTCGAGAGAGTGTCAGGGTGTACTCTGAAAGGTTTCCAAATCGTCGTGTACCTAGCCACCCAACTTTTGCTGCTGTTGAGAGACGTCTTCGGGATACCGGTTCCTTTGCTCCCAACACTGTTGATAATGGCAGAGAACGATTTGTAAGGATTCCTGAAGTTGAAGAATACATTTTAGAACGTGTTGAAGAAGATCCAGAATTAAGCACCAGACGAATTGGAAGGGAAGTAGGAGTAAGTAAAGATGTCGTTCATAAAGTGCTTAGAGAACAATTGCTATATCCATACCATAAGAAGAGAGTACAAGAATGATGATGATCCTCAAATTCGTTAAAAAATCAAGTTCTACGCCTATGTACTATTATCGGACAAAATTTTTTTACCATTTTTTTGCCACATAAAACTCTACCAATGTACCAAATTTCAGCAAAATCGCATATGCTGTTTTAAATTTATATGGGAAAAATTGTAACTTCAAGGCCCTCTGGAGCCCAAACGAAGCAACTTTGTACTAAGGTAATTTTACTTAAATCGACTTATTTTGGTCTAAGGAATATGTGGTATGTTTTTGTAAAGACCTTTTACAGACACCCTGTATGTAATGATTATACTAAAAATTATCAAACAAAACTATAATAGTATTTATGTTGAACTACAAAATTCTAATTAGGTAAGTTAGGAGTAGTGCGCGACACAGGTTGCAGAAGGTCACAGCACTGGATGTCAACAAATGAAGTGGCCATTTAAAATAACACAATGCGAATGCGAAATAAAAGATAATTTAATAATTTAACTTATTTGAAGCATGTAGACGGTAAATACGATAAGTTTTAAAGGATATTCTATCAATTTCATAAAAAAAAAATATCAGGAAAATATTCTTCTTTTCCTTCAAATCCTTTTTTATATCAGTGGTGAGCCTATTATTAATATTTTTTAGTTGCGGTAAGAAGTGCATAGGGGATCATTTTAGTTCTCATTTCTTATCCTAGAAAAGATTTCAGTTTTTAAATTGACACCCCACGCCGTTTATTAATAAACATTTAATGTATCTTAAGTACAAAATGTCAGGGGGCGATAGTAAAGAGAATTCTAAGGTAAAACATTTTTTTTTATAAATTAGTAATATCCATTAATGAATGGTCATTCTTTTTATGTTTTTTTATAAGTTTTTCTTCTAAAAAAAGTTATTTTTTCCATAAGATAATATGTGTTTTATATATACACGAATTTAAAAAATGTATGTATGAATGTATTTATTTTTTTAAAAATAATTATTATGTGTAGAATGTAAAAAGACCAGGTGTTATTTGTACCTATAATTTATTATACAGAAAATCTTGAAAATAATTTCTCATATTATTTTTAGTAAGAAATATAAAAAACTTAAAAAATAAAGTTTCATCTCATTTTTTAAAGCGTATTTGTATTTGAGGAAGATTTATTAAGTATAAGGACAATTGTAGGTCAAAATTTTGAAAGAGCTATGAAAAATGAAGTTTTTTCTTTGATCAAGACAACGCATCACCTGACAAGTCGGTAATTGCGACGTGCTAAATTAATATCTTGAAGTTTTAGTTGATTGCATATGTACCGCCAGATTTGGTTCCAAGTGAATTCCAAATGTATTACTATCACAAAAAAATATCTCCTAGTCAAGTCTTTCACTTATAATGTTTCACGTGATGATTCGATCAAAGATATTGGTTTGTATTGTAAGGTGATTTCCTGTCTCGGTCCGGAAATTACTCGGACGCCAGCTTAATTAATGTGGTTTGCTCAACAAACTTTTGATATGTCGTCAAAAGAGACTTGGATAGAACCAGATGGAAATACAGAAATTCCAGTATTCCAGTTGATATTAGGCTAATAATATTCTATGGGCGGCTTGAACAACGAATGCTAGCTAACAGAAGTTTAATTTTTAACTGGTTATATTCATTTTTAAAAATATGTTTAACAATAACCTATGATTAGACAACGAGGTTCACGGTTTGAACTAAGATTATATTTTAACTGCCCATTGTACAAGCTGTTCTATAATATTCCACTGGAATTAGACAAAAAATTACCCTGAAATAAACATTTTTAGTACAGCATAGAGACTCAGATAACAATGAAGATTTTAAGTTTTTTGACAAAATTTCACCATGCGCAGAGATGAGAATAATCGTAAGAATATTTTTCTACAAGCGTGCGAGAAGATGATCTTCTCGCACTCTTTCGAGTTCGAGAAGTTTATCTTCTCGCACGCATTTTTTGATAAGAAAAATAAAATATAAATAAAAAAAAAAGCAATATGCCCATGCCCGGGTTTGAACCTAAGATCTTTGCGTTATGAGCCCGAAACACTAACCACTACACCAATTCAGCACATAACATCGGTTTAATATATGTATAGTTAAACTGTATGTTGTACCTAATGTCATTATACAGGTTAATTCTCTATTTTAGAAATAAATGCGCTTGTAGAAAAAATGTTGATCGTAACACGTGCTAGAAGCACTTTTACGCACTCACCTGCTTACCCGCACTCCGCTGCGCGTCGTGCGGGTAAAGTAGTTTCGTGCAAAGTGCAGCTTCTAGCACTTGTTGCGATAACTACTATTTTGGCGTCATTCTGTAATCTGAATTATCGACTGTCGGGTTCCTTCCAGTACAAAAGCGCCATCTTAATTTTATACATTTTGTATACTCTCCATGGTAGAAGGAGTACGATGCCTGGCTGAGATAAAACATACAGGGATATAATCATATTCGTAAATGAGTTATTAAAATGTATTGAAAAATACGTCCACTATAGACGTGCGTGAAGTTGGCCCTACCATGTTATGTTAATTACACCAAAGTTGTACCAATATTTTGCAATTAATTTGCAACTTTAGGCAACCGGTTTAAAAATTTTGCAACCTTACATTTTAGTTCTAATCGCTAAAACAAAATTGGTGGGGCCAAATTCACGCAGCCCCACCACATCGTCGTATTGACCTCGAACCTTTTTCATAATTTAGCAACTATTTTGCAACTTTAGGCAACCTTCTTGAAAAAATTTGCAACCTCGTGGTTACGCCGGAAACGACTCCTTAAGTTGATGGGGCCAAATTCACGCAGCCCCACCACATCGTCGTATTGACCTCGAACCTTTTTCATAATTTAGCAACTAATTTGCAACTTTAGGCAACCTTTGTAAAAAAATTTGCAACCTCGTGGTTACGCCGGAAACGACTCCTTAAGTTTATGGGGCCAAATTCACGCAGCCCCACCACATCGTCGTATTGACCTCGAACATTTTTTCATAATTTAGCAACTAATTTGCAACTTTAGGCAACCTTCGTAAAAAAATTTGCAACCTCGTGGTTACGCCGGAAACGACTCCTTACGTTGATGGGGCCAAATTCACGCAGCCCCACCACATCGTCGTATTGACCTCGAACCTTTTTCATAATTTAGCAAATAATTTGCAACTTTAGGCAACCGGTATAAAAAAATTTGCAACCTTACATTTTTGTTCTAATCGCTAAAACAAAATTGGTGGGGACAAATTCACGCTGCTTCACCACATCGTCGTATTGACCTCGAACCTTTTTCATAATTTAGCAACTAATTTGCAACTTTAGGCAACTTTCGTGAAAAAATTTGCAACCTTGTGGTTACGCCGGAAACGACTCCTTAAGTTGATGGGGCCAAATTCACGCAGCCCCACCACATCGTCGTATTGACCTCGAACCTTTTTCATAATTTAGCAAATAATTTGCAACTTTAGGCAACCGGTATAAAAAAATTTGCAACCTTACATTTTTGTTCTAATCGCTAAAACAAAATTGGTGGGGACAAATTCACGCAGCCCCACCACATCGTCGTATTGACCTCGAACCTTTTTCATAATTTAGCAACTAATTTGCAACTTTAGGCAACTTTCGTGAAAAAATTTGCAACCTTGTGGTTACGCCGGAAACGACTCCTTAAGTTGATGGGGCCAAATTCACGCAGCCCCACCACATCGTCGTATTGACCTCGAACCTTTTTCATAATTTAGCAACTAATTTGCAACTTTAGGCAACCTTCGTAAAAAAATTTGCAACCTCGTGGTTACGCCGGAAACGACTCCTTACGTTGATGGGGCCAAATTCACGCAGCCCCACCACATCGTCGTATTGACCTCAAACCTTTTTCATAATTTAGCAACTAATTTGCAACTTTAGGCAACCTTCGTAAAAAAATTTGCAACCTCGTGGTTACGCCGGAAACGACTCCTTAAGTTGATAGGGCCAAATTCACGCAGCCCCACCACATCGTCGTATTGACCTCGAACCTTTTTCATAATTTAGCAAATAATTTGCAACTTTAGGCAACCGGTATAAAAAAATTTGCAACCTTACATTTTTGTTCTAATCGCTAAAACAAAATTGGTGGGGCCAAATTCACGCAGCCCCACCACATCGTCGTATTGACCTCGAACCTTTTTCATAATTTAGCAACTAATTTGCAACTTTAGGCAACTTTCGTGAAAAAATTTGCAACCTCGTGGTTACGCCGGAAACGACTCCTTAAGTTGATGGGGCCAAATTCACGCAGCCCCACCACATCGTCGTATTGACCTCGAACCTTTTTCATAATTTAGCAACTAATTTGCAACTTTAGGCAACCTTCGTGAAAAAATTTTAAACCTCGTGGTTGGAAGGGGGGCCAAATTCACGCGGCCCCACCACATCGTCGTATAGACCTCGAATTTTTTGGGGCCAACATTTTTGCATCTGACACGCCAATCATAATTAAACAAAACAGAACATATTAGACTTAACAAATTGAATTCCATAATACAAATTTTCAAAGTATTAAATTATAATTTATAACGATAAAAATATTATTTTTATTAATATTACCTAGTTTCTGTGATGATAATAATAATCATTTCCAAATTCATTATATCCTTTATATTTAAGAATATGCTCCTCTTAAAATGTTAAATTATATTTTATTTTATTTTGTTTCGTTTAATTATGATTTGCGTATCAAATACAAAAATGTACCTACTAAATATTACAATATATGCACATGGTGCTTATATTTATATCACCATCTTAATTTATTAAAGTAAAACTGTAATATTGTAACTATAAATTTTAATAATATATTAGTATGTAATAAAATAGATTAAGAAAAAGATGTTGGCCCCAAAAAATTCCAGGTCTACACGACGATGTGGTGGGGCCGAGTGAATTTGGCCCACCTTCCAACTTAGGAATTCGATTCCGACTTAACCACGAGGTTGCAATTTTTTTTACGAAGGTGGCATAAAGTTGCAAATTAGTTGCTAAATTATGAAAACAAATTGAGGTCACTACGACGATGTGGTAGGACCGCGTGAATTTGGCCCCACCAACTTAGGAATTCGTTTCTGGCGTAACCACGAGGTTGCAAATTTTTTCACGAAGGTTGCCTAAAGTTGCAAATTAGTTGCTAAATTATAAAACATGTTCGAGGTCAATACGACGATGTGGTGGGGCTGCGTGAATTTGGCCCCACCAATTTTGTTATAGCGATTAGAACAAAATGTAAGGATGCAAATTTTTTTATACCGGTTGCCCAAAGTTGCAAATTAATTGCTAAATTATGAAAAAGGTTCGAGGGCAATACGACGATGTGACGGGGCCGCGTTAATTAAGCCCCAACAACTTAGAAATTTGCTTCCGGCGTAACCACGAGGTAGCAAATTTGTTCACAAAAGTTGCCTAAAGTTGCAAATTAGTTGCTAAATTATGAAAAAAATTCGAGGTCACTACGACGATGTGGTAGGGCCGCGTGAATTTGGCCCCACCAACTTAGGAATATGTTTCTGGCGTAACCACGAGGTTGCAAATTTTTTCACGAAGGTTGCCTAAAGTTGCAAATTAGTTGCTAAATTATGAAGAAGGTTCGAGGTCAATACGACGATGTGGTGGAGCTGCGTGAATTTGCCTCCACCAATTTTGTTTTAACGATTAGAACAAAAATGTAAGATTGCAAATTTGTTTATACTGGTTGCCTAAAGTTGCAAATTAGTTGCTAAATTATGAAAAAGGTTCGAGGGCAATACGACGATGTGACGGGGCCGCGTGAATTAAGCCCCAACAACTTAGCAATTCGCTTCCGGCGTAACCACGAGGTTGCAAATTTTTTCACAAATGTTGCCTAAAGTTGCTAAATTATGAACAAAAATTGAGGTCACTACGACGATGTTTGTTTTAACGATTAGAACTAAAATGTAAGGTTGCAAATTTTTTTATACCGGTTGCCTAAAGTTGCAAATTAGTTGCAAAATATTGGTACAACTTTGGTGTAATTATCATAACATGGTAGGGCCAACTTCACGCACGTCCACTATAGTATTATACAAATCAATATGTCAGTTAATAGTTGTAATATGGTTATCATCATAATTATTATCTTCTCTTTTTAAATATACCAGACTCAAACTTTGGAAAATAAAACTTGTTCTTCATATTCATTTCATTTTGGCCATGTTGATTTAGATTTCAAAAAATATCGGTAATTAAGCAGACCGCTTATTATATTACTTAATAAATGCTAGATAATTTGAGAATCGACGCTATTTTGTTATTTTATCTATAATATGCATGTTTCAGATTTGAATTATCCAAATAAGCACCCCCTAAAATAAAGAAATGTACTTAAGATACATTAATGCAGATTTGGCTAAGGGATTCTTAAGATCACCAGTATAAAACATTAATGTTCATTAGAAATATTGATTTAAAAAATTTTATTGAAAAATATGTTAGGGTACGTCCGATTCTAGTACATGCAGCAGTCTATAACACACATTAAGGCTATTAATTACAATTTATTATTGCAACTTAAAGAAATTAGTTAGCGCTTAAAAACTGGTCCAGTCTTTTGCAACAATAAAATAAGCGGAAATTTTGGATTTTCCCACATTTCTGATCCAAAATTTTTAGCATTTATTTCTCTTAAAAACAATCTAAAGCCACTATCTTCTTTTTACATTAAACTTACCTTTGTCAGCTAAAATTTCATCAGCTTCTTCTCCTTCGGCACCGAAATCTTTTAACAGACTCCTATGATTAAAATCTTGTTGATTTTTTCTATAATATTCTGGATTAAATCCAAACTGTAAAAAATTAAACAGTTATTTTTTTGTAATATTTTGCAGGATGTATTTTTTTTTATTATGAAGAGGTTACCTAAATATATATAACAAAGGTTTTAAAATGTTTATGTATTATTTATGTACTATTTATGTATTATTTATGTATTATTTATGTATTATTTATGTATTATGTATGTATTATTTATGTATTATTTATGTAATATTTATGTATTATTTATGTATTATTTATGTATTATTTATGTATTATTTATGTATTATTTATGTATTATTTATGTATTATTTATGTATTATTTATGTATTATTTATGTATTATTTATGTATTATTTATGTATTATTTATGTATTATTTATGTATTATTTATGTATTATTTATGTATTATTTATGTATTATTTATGTATTATTAATGTATTATTTATGTATTATTTATGTATTATTTATGTATTATTTATGTATTATTTATGTATTATTTATGTATTATTTATGTATTATTTATGTATTATTTATGTATTATTTATGTATTATTTATGTATTATTTATGTATTATTTATGTATTATTTATGTATTATTTATGTATTATTTATGTATTATTTATGTATTATTTATGTATTATTTATGTATTATTTATGTATTATTTATGTATTATTTATGTATTATTTATGTATTATTTATGTATTATTTATGTATTATTTATGTATTATTTATGTATTATTTATGTATTATTTATGTATTATTTATGTATTATTTATGTAATATTTATGTATTATTTATGTATTATTTATGTATTATTTATATATTATTTATGTATTATTTATGTATTATTTATGTATTATTTATGTATTATTTATCTATTATTTATGTATTATTTATGGATTATGTATGTATAATTTATGCATCATTTATTTATGTTTTATTTATGTAATATTTATGTATTATTTATGTATTAGTTATGTCTTATTTATATATTATATATGTATTATTTATGTATAATTTATGTATTATTTATGTATTATTTATGTATTATTTTTGTATTATTTATGTATTATTTATGTATTTTTGATGTATTTTTTTATGTATTTTTTATGTATTTTTTATGTATTATCTATGTATTATTTATCTATAATTTATGTATTATTTATTAATTATTTATATATCATTTATGTATGTTTGATTATCCGTTCATAGAATGTTCACTTAAAATCATCGGGGAAATCCTGGCCGCCCACTCGTATAACGTATTATCCTAGATTTTTGTTTATCGATGCAGCTTCCCTCACGTTACCTTGGATAATCGAGGTCCTACTGTATTTGTTAGTATGGTTGCAATAAATTATAACTCATCTATATAGGAACACCGCAAGAGAACCAAAAAAGTCAGCTTCCCTTTGAAGTTTAAAAAACGTTATGTTTCAACAAAATTCAAAAGTGAGTCTGTAGTGCCTCGATTGCACTACATACATTCGTACCTTAGAACTTCACACACTTGTCTTGTCAACTATCGGATAACCTTCATTAACTGGCAGCCTTGATGAAAGTTAAATTCACTTCCTTGGCAACATCCGTTACCACGGATCTATTGATTATCATTATGACTTTTTATATTTTTAATATACATGACATGTCATTGTTCTTTATCTACAATAAATAATTTTACATTTATCTACAAATAATTTATGATGGGATCTACACAATTAAAAGTTCCCATAGAGTCCCTATATCATTAGGATGCCTCGCGAGTTTAGTATGACACAAGGATGTAACAGTATATTTCACCAACAACGCTATACTCCAGAGACCTCTCGTTAATTGATGAATTTTGAAAAAAGATTTAAAAACGTATTTTATTTTTAGTAAATTTTGAATTTTGATTATAAAGTTTTAACACCCTGTATCTCAGTAAATAAGCCCATTAAGGGTTCATTTTCCTATATCAAAATCCATCGATTAACGAGAGCACTCTGGGGTAAAACGTTGTCAGTCGAATATGCTAACAGCCTGTAGTACTAAAATTATGATGACCTAATTCTGTATCGAAAATATTGTAGTTCAATTTATTGTCTCTCCCTCTCCCTACCTCGCCGAGTTAAACCGATAGAGACGAATTGGACTATTACAATGGCAATAATGAATTCAAAATGTAGAATTGGAAAGAGTCAGTCTCGTCTTTGTGTGTTTTATTATTTAAGAAACAAAAACGAACTAACAAACAAAACAATAATTAACAAACCATTGAAGGTGAGGGATGCTATCTGAGATGTAGGAATTAATAATAAAATAGAATGAAAAGTTATTTACGAGTAATAGCGACTGGTTTCGAAGTAGTTACTTTATCTTTAGGTACACCCTTAGATAAAAGAGACCGAAGATGTAACATTGCACACTGCGCATGATGTCTATTTCAACCCCAAGTAACCCTCCAATTGAAAATCATTGTTCGCACGACGCCACCCGAATTGCTCCCATTTTTCCATTCAACGCTCACCTCCGCCTGAGTTCAATCACCATTGATAGCTGTTTTTTGATATATTTCTTGGTTTTTTAGCAATTTAAAGTGTTCTAGTTATTCAATTTTAAGTTCAAAATGCCACGATGTATCTTGAAAAATTGTATATACTTATAATACAAGTACCAATGTTATGAAAGATAAAAAATATATTCGTTTTTAGCGGTAAATACTAACGTTTTGACATAAAGCGCCATGATCCTTTGGGCTGAATACTTCAGATCCGCATTAAGGGGTTTTAATAAATATTAAGCATCAAATACATATTTCAGAGAACAGATTTCATATTACTTACATAAATATACAAAAGGGTAAAATTTTGAACATTTAATTTAAATAAGAAGTAAATGAGCATTGTTGCTAACGAAATTTTGTTTTTAAAAAGTAGTTTTATAAGAATATTTACTAAAGTTGGTTTTTCGCCCTTTTTGGTAGATAAATAAAAAGTAAAGAAGCATAGTTTCTAGCTAGCATTTGAATCTTAAGTCTTAAAACAAAGTAAAACGCACAATATGATCTAATATAAGCAAAAAAATACTAAAAGTCACAATGTTAATAAAATGTTACATTATAAACCCCTAAACAACTCGAACAAAATTTTCGTTTACTAAATCCAAATTCTAGCAATATTTATTATTTATTATACAATCGAATGCGGTTTCATAGATAACGGGATCAAAAAATCCGAATATCTAAATTTTGGAGCTAAATGCTCGGATAAAAGCAAGTGACCGATAGGGATTACAAAAATAATCGATTTATCGATTATTCTGATATTTTTTTAAGAAAATCGATTTACCCATTATTTTTAATAAATTATTTTTGTTTTTTTAAAATAATGTAATAATCGATTTTAAAAAGAAAGTAGATTTATTCAAAATAATCGATTGATCGAAAAAATCGATTACTTAAAATAATCGATAAATCGTTTTTTTTTTGAAAGTCGATATATCAGTTAATCGACTTTTTAATTAATCGATTATTTTTGATTTTTCAAAGATAATCAAGTAGTCGATTTTAAAGAAAATACGACAAACAATAAATTGTTTGAATAATCGATCGATCGCAAATAATCGATTATTTTCAATGATCGATAATTTATTTCGATAATCAACCACCCCTAGCGACCAAATGAATTTTAATAGGTTTAAATTTTAAAATGTTATCTGGTTTCAGACATATGCATTTTTAGAGTTTTGTGTGACTCATCCTCTATATTAATTAATATTCCCAAAGAAAGAGGCTGAGGTTACAATACAAAACAGCATTTTCTCATTTTGACTAATTTTTAATATTATATATAATATAAATATAAAAAATACAATATTCAACTCACAAGGTTTGATTTGCAGTATTCGCCTGCGCACATGCTTTTTTTATAATACTCGTAGACAATGAGTACCATTTCTTGCTCTATTAACAATATTGTATTTCAACATTTTACTGTAGTCTCTTGCTGAAAAGTTCATAGTAATAAACGCTAATGAAATATTCTATAAAAGGTCTTCCCTTTACATAAAATGTCGTGGCATCTGTTTGATATTAAAAAATCACGTTAATTTTATTTCATAATACAAAATTCCATTAAACATATTTTAAATAAATCTAATAGTTCATTATGATGCTAATAAACAAAGTCCGGTCCCTGTCACAGAGTTCGGGTCTCTGCCCAGTTCCTCCACTCCGTTAACCTTTCTTTAGAAATTGGCAATATTTGCGCAGGTTAAACACAGGTGTATGCTATATCTCTGGTCTCTTTTATCTAACGGTACACCTAATAATAAGTACTGATTTATTTAATCAGCTAGTTAATGTGACGTTTGTCTATTTTAAATAACAGTTTATTTGTTAATAATTTATTCGAACACTTATTAATTTTAAAACAATACTATTCTAATTTATATATATTTAAAATGTCTTTAAATTGTTCACTATTTATCTTCACAATTGTTTGTATACGACTGACTGCACTGTGTTTTTCTACCAATATTTATACACACATTTAAAATTCTGGTGAAAGTCTAGAATATTCTCGCTTAAACTAGTAACATTATCCCGTTCGTTCTGGAATAGTAATCGAAAGCGCCTTCGTCATAGTCATCACATATGTCTTAATAGGTTTAATTATGTATGACAATCAAAAAAGTTGAGCCTCAAAGGCCAAATAAAAAAGAGAGGGACTTGGAGGATTTAGGCATGACTAAATTACAAAATGGCTCGCATTACAGTAATCAAAAGAAAAAAATAGGTACCTACTGTTACAGGAAATGGAAATATGGGACTGTAAAATTGTTAAAAAATTCGTAAAATGTTATGCTTTGGGACAGTCGCTTAAAAAAATATTTATATTTTTTTGGCGTATTCAGCGCTTCATTTAATACAAAAATACTCATGGAGAATTTTAAGTATGGTAAAAAATGTATTAGTTGGTAGTATATGTTTCGACCTGTTTATATTTGATCAGTTACAAAATATGGCCATATATAAAATAAATATTTTATGCTTTTCACATTCTAGTATCATACTACACTGCGCGTCAGAGAAAACGGGCCACCCAAAAAATTTACGAAATTATTTATCTTGTTGTTTCTTATAGTCCAGGATCCGTAAGTAACGTCGACCTTCACCCATCTGTTTAATGGATAAAAGTTTTTTTTATTAAATAAAATATGTTTTTAAATATACCGCAAATGGGTTGCCTAAGAAAATACGGTCAGGGCCATTTTTTGCTTTCCTTTCTGTGTACAGATAAGGAAAATATAGGAATCATGATAAAAGTTACTTATGATGCTATTCTCTATTATTTTGTTCCTATACATAATTTCCCTAAAATGGACCTAATTCGAGATATTTGAGGAAAACTGCAAATTTCGAATTTTGAAGACAACCCAAAAATGGATGAAGAGATAAACACCAAATTTTAAACTTAAGCTTTAATCTATCCTGCGGTAAGCTGATTAAAGTTTAGGCATTGTCGAAGCATCTGGGAAATACTTTACAGGGTGACATTTTTTTTATTTTAAGAAAATAAATAGCCTGGACCGTATTTTCTTAGGCAAACCTTTTGCGCTATATTTATAAAAATATTTTATTTATTAAAAAGAAACTTTCATCCATTAAACAGATGGGTGAAGGTCGACCTTACTTCGGATCTTAGACTATTATTTTTTAATTACGTAAAACGAGTTAGTTTTCGTACTTGCGAAGTCATACCGACCCTGTAAAGATCATAAACAAATTTTCGGAACCGAGTAAACCAAAAAATTTATCAGAATACTTTTTTACCCGTCAATTAAGTTTTGAGAACTTTATGAACTTGTATTGTGTTCTAAAGAGTGTTAAAGCTATTTTTGTACTACATTGGTCTTTATAGAGTAAAATGTAATCCTTAATAATGGGTGAAAAATATCGAAGAGCTATTCAAATTGTAACATTATTGGAAAATGGAGCAAGTCAACGGAATGTGGCGAGAAAATTAAATGTGAGTCGTTCGACTGTTCAAAGAACATATCAACGGTTTCTTCCGACCGGCTCTTATCACCAACGACCCGGTACAGGTGCTAAAAAAACAACAGCCAAGGAAGATCGCTTTACTCACCATTGCTGCTTTACGAGACCGAACCCAAACTGCTACAATGCTCCAAAGCAGTCTTCAGCAAGCTCATGGAACGGCAGTCAGCACTTCTACTGTTCGGCGAAGGTTAAGAGAAAGTGGTTTGACAGCTTGCAGTCCAGCTACTGGACCCTTACTTACTGCAGTACACAAAAGACGCAGACTTGCTTTTGCTCGCGAACACATGAATTGGACAGGGGACGATTGGACAAATGTACTGTTCACGGATGAGTGAAGAATGTGCATATATGGAAGAGATGGCCGAAATAAGGTTTACAGAAGAGCTGGAGAACGTTATGCTGCCTGTACTCGGTCACCTCGAGTTGCTTTTGGGGGTGTCTCAGTAATGTTTTGGACAGGAATTTCTTTTGAGGCACACACGGATCTCTTTATTATTGCTAGAGGCGTATTAACATCACAACAATACGTAACAGAGCTCCTAGAAGAGCATGTAATGCCATAAGCTGGATTTGTTGGCAACGATTTGCTGCTAATGTAGGATAACGCACGACCACACACGGCAAGGATTGTAACACACTACCTTGAAGAGGTTGGTATTCCCAAAATTGATTGGCCTCTTATAATCCTGGATCTTAATTCTATTGAGCATGCTTGGGACCAGCTCAAAAGGCGTGTAAGACGTCGCAAACCAGTTACAACAACACTCGAAGAGCTTCAGTTGGACCTTATTGATGAATGCACCACTTTTCCTCAAGCAAACATTCAGATCTTGCTGATTTCTATGCCAAATCGAATAAGAAGTGTCATCCAGAATTGGGGTGGCAATACGCCGTAAAGTAAACTGTAACTGTAATTTTTCAATAAATTTATGATTTCTCAATTTTTTTGCTTTCTTTTCGTTTGTGACTTATGGTAACATCGAATAACATGGTAAAACAATTACTGACTTAACACACAATATATTTATTGTTATAAAAATAAGATATATTTAAAAAGATGAATTATTTCGTAAATTTTTTAGGTGGCCCGTTTTATCTGACGCGCAGTGTATTAGTTATGAGTATCTATACACTTCTACAAAAAATTGATTTACTTGCCTTATCTTCATTTCTCATATCCGCTCCAAGATGTATTAAAAGATTGTAGTAATGGCCGTTATCGTTAAGAACTGCTGCATAATGTAGCGGAGATTTTCCCTCATCGTCAGTCACCTGGAGAGTTTCCGGAAACCTTCCTGCTAAGTATCTCACGATACTGGTGTTTCCAAATATTACAGCCACGTGTAAAGGAGAAGCTCCTAAAAATATCAAAATGTTTCGAAGGTTTGTAAATTGAATAATTTTAAATTAGTTACCTATATTGCGTACGAAAAGAACGAAAGGGGAATATAAGGATTAAATAATGAACAACCTGAGAAGTATTTTTCTACGATTACTATTCAAAGTAAGCTTTTGCGATTCGAAATATGGGACCTCAAAGTTGAGGATTTTCGCGAACTGTAATTAAGTGACAGCTTTATCGCTTGCCCAGCGGAAAACTTGACAGCTTTGTTGCTCGCCTGATTTAAATTAGATATAATAATATTTCTTTTTAATAAATGATTTGTAATAATGAGAATACATTTTAAGGCGAAAGTTTAATTCCAAAATAATAAAAGTATTTTTCTACGAACACTATCCAAAGTAGGCTTTTGCGATTCGAAATATGGGACCGCAAAGTTGACGATTTCCGCGAATTAATATTAAGTGACAGCTTTATCGTTCGCCCAGCGGAAAACTTAACAGCTTTGTTGCTCGCCTGATTTAAATTAGATATATTTCTTTTTAATAAATTATTTGTAAGTTAGCACAACTTTTTATTATTTATCAAGTAATTTTAATTTCGATAACACCATAATTTTGTGCGTTTTTTGTGCAAATTATGTGCGGAATCAAAAATAAATTTGGTCAAATATATTCTTTTTTAATTAAATATTGTGCTAGATTAACGTTTTATTTAGCACAACTCTTTATAATTTATTAAGTAATTTTAATTTGAATAATACCATAACTTTGTGCGTTTTTTGTGCAAATTATGTGTGGAATCAAAAACCAATTTGGTTAAATATATTCTTTTTAAATCAATATTGTGCTATTTTAAATATCAAATTAGCGCAACTCTATCATTTATTATGCAATTTCAATCAAATAAATACCGCAATTTTGTGCTATTTTGTTACTACCGAATGATGTAAAAAATTATGGTGTTATTGAAATTAAAATCACTTGATAAATAATAAACAGTTGTGCTAACTTAACGTTAAGCCAGCACAATATTAATTAAAAAGAATATATTTGACCAAATTTATTTTTGATTTCGCACATAATTTGCACAAAAAACGCACAAAATTATGGTGTTATTGAAATTAAAATTACTTAACAAATAATAAAAAGTTGTGCTAACTTTACGTTCAGCTGGCCTAATATTTAATTAAAAAGAATATATTTGACCAAATTTAGTTTTGATTCCGCACATAATTTGCACAAAAAACGCACAAAATTATGGTGTTATTGAAATTAAAATTACTTGATAAATAATAAAAAGTTGTGCTAACTTAATCTTAAGCTGGCACAATATTTAATTACAAAAAAACTATAAATGCACAAAAATCTTGAATAGCGCATAAAAATTGCACATAATTCGCACATAATTATAGATAAAGTTTTGATTGATTGTGCTAAGATCGTTGTGCTAACTTTACATGCCTTAGTTTCTTGTTATCTGCTATTTTTTCTACTACTTTTACGGAGGTCTACTATATGGTTTGCTTTTCTGAATTCATTCTCCATTTTGTTTACGATAGCTTTCGAAATTGATGAGGACCAACTGAGAAGTTGTGATATTTATTCAAGGGTAATATACCAAAACCTTGATAATAGTCAGCTATTTTTGTTGAATCTAAATACTCGAGAATATTTTAATATCAATTTGATGAGACATAATTTTTGGCATTAATAATCTGATTAGAGCCTGAGAGCTTTAGCTCGAAGGCTTTAATCAATTGATTATTAATGCCAAAATTATGTAGAATGAAATTGTAGAATGTGCGCGAAATTTAGCAACAACAAAAATAGCAGAATATTAATCAGGGTCGTGTTATATTTGGAACGACTATTTCACAAGACCAAATATTGACTATTTCTCTAAAAAAATTGTCTTAAATAACGCACAAACTTTTATCTATTTCCTTGTTTTGTCTCCACAACCAATCATTGCTTTTTAGTAGCTTCATTTTAATCAAACTTGTACGTGTTAAACTTTCATTGCCATTTAAATTTGACCAGTCATATAATTTTAATTTGAACGAACAAATCTTCACCAGGACCATGATGTAAATAAAAAGATGTATTATTTTCTTTTAGAAAATCTGAACCGATGTAAAGTTATGTTAAACGTTCCTTTTCCACAACCATTTAACAATATTTGTAGACTATTACCTGAGTTTCATGAATTGCCTTTATTTTTTTTTAACACTAAAATAATTTTTAGTTTTTATAGACACGTTGTTGAAAGGCAGCCATATTAGTGTTAACAAATTGCTCGTAAGAGATTATAGGATTTGTCTGCAACATACATTCTGCTGCTGAAGATCGGCGGCTGAACGTATGCCTAATGTCTAAGCCAAATTAAAAATGTAAAAAAGGAGATTTTACTTGATTTTTGTAGTTCGGCTCCTTTCTATAAAATAAATGTTAGCACTGTTTGGTTAAAGATACTTTATAGTTAAAGGAAGTAGGTAAAAATTACATATTGAATTTTTAATTTATTCTACCATCATAGGTTTCAGTTTAAAATCAGGTGCCCCACTGAATACATCCACATTGTCGTCGATGTCTGTACGTATGCTCATAAAGTTGCATGCAATCGTTCGAAATTAAGTGCATCACAGATTTTTGTTCTCTATCTTTGGATTTTCTGCTTTTTTCTTTCAAGCCACAGTGGTATTATGTCTTTAAATAATGCCGAATAACCCATTTGTTTTTCTGATATCTATTTCAGCATACGTGTTATCTTCAAAATCTATTTCTTCAGAAAAATTGAAAAAGGTTTCAAGAAGTATCTTACGTGTTATTAAACAGCTTTTTTATTCCAACATCCATTTTTCTATTTAGCTTGGGCTTTCCTTCTCCTATCCAATAGCTTTTATCATCAGAATTCTTTGAGATATGCTAATATTGTCATTCATATTGTATCATAAAAATATTCGTTTTCATATTTTTTATACTTCATACTCACTCTCACAGGGAACCAAATAACCAACTGTCACCAACTCTCTTCTCTATTATGCAGAAAGCAATCAAGCCGCTTGGATTGCTTCTGCAGGCAGGTTACTTGCTTAACAAATTTAGTCGGCTATCAAATAACCCTAGGTACCAGAATGTGACTTGGATCTTTTTTTTTTTTTTCTAGTAAAGGTTACAGTTCTTAATGCAATATGCGAAAATCTAAAAATCACAAAAAAATTCTTGGTTGCTTCCTTTCGGTAGAAAGCCGTTCAATTAGACACCAAGAAGGACAAACGCTCCTCATATATGCAATCAAGAATATACATGCTATAATAACATTGACTGCTACTGAGCCAACCCTGTCACAGCTATCGAAAAGACGGCAATATAGTGTGCCGGTCTCCCATTAAAAATGTGTTGCCTATTATTTAAATTATGTAAAGTGTGTCTCTAACTATAGCAAATAAATAAACGAAGGGAATTTTTTAAACGTTGGTTTAAAATAGCTTAAAATGCGCCTAAAATTATGTTTCACTTTAAAATTTGGTGCTCTGTTAGCTTGATACCACTGAACTTGATATATATTCGGATTTTCCAGATGCGTAATAATATACCTTGTTATTTACATCATGTTTAAATAAACTAGTATGGTCACAGTTTATAGCTAAAGAATCAGTTCGCTCACTCTGCGTCGGCACTTTTGATCTCAATGTTCCAGTTTATACACTGCGCAACTCAGTCTTCTTTTAAAAGGCACTCAGAAAGCTGCGCAGAGCGACCATTCTCCGTATAGTAAAAGAAAATCAAAGTATGTGGAGCGAATGTAGTAACATCTCAAACGCGCTCTATCACTTAGAGTAAAAATCATAATCTCAATCTAGTATGTCAGTCAGAGGTCAGTTAATTATTATGCATTACAATCACATACTTTTATTTTCTTTTACTATACGGAGAATGGTCGCACTACGCAGCTTTCTGAGTGCCTTTTAAAAGGAGATAGAAAACTCCGCCATTTTGATCCCTTATTACGTATTGCCTACATCTTGGCGCAATATTTTTAATAGGTGCGTTTTAATCATCCACTTCTGCTTCGGAATTGTCGGTTTTCTTGTTTTAATCTGACAGGTTAAAACGACTAAGCCGACAATCCCGGAAGCAGAAGCGGATCATTAAAACGCACCTGATATTTTGCTTGCTGCTGTCAGTGTCAGTGAATATTATTTTTGGAGTCACAGTTTATTGCTAAAGAATCAGTTAGCTCACTCGGACCAGTTGAAAGTTCCAAAATAACATCCATTCCCGGGATACAAATTCAGGATACACAGAAGACTGCTGTTTTATTATGGGCGGTTATCATATATTGTATTATCCGAGTTGCGCAGTGTATAAACTGGAACATTGAAATCAAAAGTGCTAACGCAAAGTGAGCGATCTGATTCTTTAGCTACAAACTGGCATAGGAATCAAAATGGCCGCGCCCTATGTTGGGTGTGTCGGACCTCTCTCTTGCACCGTATAGTAATCAAAGTATGTGATTACAATAGAATAACATAAAATAAACTTTAAGAATTTATATACTTATAATAGTCTTGTCATGTACTGGCCATCACGGTAACGGATCATGTAACGGATATAGAAGCTGTCGGACTGACGCGACGTTAGAATTAATGTTAAAATAATTTTTACAATAAATAATATTTTATGTTTAATGTTTAATGTATATGTAATAAATTGGCGACGAGATGCCCACTATTGATATTAAAAAACTAAGGAAAACCCGCACCCCATTACAAGGCTTAGTTGCACAACTAGAAAACTACGTAAACACTCAAGAAATAATATCATATAAAGATAGAAAACAAGACTTCAATCACTTCAAGAAACATTATAGAAATTACAAGATTTACAGCACAACAAACAAGATTCGATTTTGAAGAACGATGTACAATCATAAAAACGAAACTTCTTGTATTACAGTACAGAAATAGTCCACCTATACAACCAACCACATCACAGTTACAGACTAATATACCTATACAGCCAGAGCGAGGCCCAAAAATGAACTTTTCAAGAAACAGAAACATTTTAGAAATTTTTCCTCCTGAACAAGATCGAAGACGCTAAAATAAAGGTGTATATATTACTTACTGCTCTACTCCCAGAATTGCACGAGATATTACATAATTTGTGCTCTCCAGAAGCTAGGCTTAATATGAATTTTAAAAAACGAACGAAAGTACTAGACGACTACGTAGATCCAAAACCTAGCATATGGGCGTTACAACACAAATTTATCACACGTTTACGATACGAAGATGAAACAGTAGCAACATACGCCTCAGAACTGAAGAAACTTTCACTGAACTATGAATTCAAGTGCCCAAATTGTCAAAAATCTACCTTAGACAGTTTCCTCTCTTTTCAATTTATTCGAGGATTGAAGGAAAGCGATATACGAACAAAAATTATTCAAGAACGAGATACATCACAATTATTTATAGCGCATTCGACTGGTCGCACTGGTGCACATTTAGTTCGACTTTTTTAAGTGTCATACATTCGACTGGCAGAACTGAACCAATTATTGCATTCGGCTGGAATTGCCCGGCACGAGGACACAATCATATTTTTGTTCGACTGGTAGAAGCGCTTGCTCAAATTTTGAATTTTTTGGAACTGTGCTTTCTTTCAGTGCCAGCCAGTACCGATTTAGAGGTTAGGTTTTGTTTTCAAAATATGTTACCTTCGTCTTTATTATTATCCAGTAATAGTGAAGATGAAGATATTAGCCATGATATAGATAATAGAGTTGTATAGAATTTTGAAAACAAAAATTGACAAAGAATTTAGGATAAGTTGTGGAAAAATGTTCTATAAAAGAAGCAAATTATTACTTTTATATGTATATTATTAAAAAAAGATTGTAAACCTTTTACAGTTGAAAAGAAATTTCAGAATGAACAAAAGTGCATATGGAATGTGCAATGGAACTAGCTTATTTGGTGAAGTTATAAGTTATCTTCACCTTAATAAACTTTACAGGAATAATTAATTATTTTTCCAATAGTTCCGGACTGTATTTAATAGGGACGTTGAGTTCATAAAGGATCCACTTTTTAGTGTTAATTAAATTATTTGCATATATCTGCTGAACAAGAATGAAATCAAGGTTCTACAAAAAGAAATTAAAGGTTTACTTAACTTACCAGAATAGGAGGGAAGGTCAATTGTCTTCTTTATCCGGGGATGCAGGTTTTCTTCAACTCGCGCAATGCGAGGCGCAACACAATTCGTAACACGAAAAAATATAAATTTCTTTCGTTCACGGGTTTGCCGGCTTTGAATTATTAACAAAAATTCCGAGTACGGTGTTTCGATGGTTCGATGTTTCGAGCCCGCTGTTCGTTTTCGTTCTCTCTGTAGTTGCGGCTTTGACAATTCGAAGAAACGGCGAAAAGCCAAAAGAAATGGTTCAAAGTTCAGAAGGAAGGCGATTAAATATCGGAATATGTAGGAATGGGTAAATATATAGTTGAAGAAAGCAAACCTTTATAATAATTAATTATAAACATAATGAAAATTATTAAATATATTAAATATTGATATTACCAAACGTAAAGTGGTTATATATAAAAACGCAATTAATAAATATAAATAATTAATATTGTGAGCCCAAATGAAAATAGATAATAAAAAAAAAATATATAAATAAATCTTAAAAGGCGCGGGAACAGAACAGAATGTTTATATACCAAATTTCAAAATTCAGACTTCTATAAAAAAGATTTAAATCCAGGTGGAAGCCCACCCTTAAGTAGCTACTACTCTTAAAAACACAAATTATGTTAGAAACTGGAAATGTCCACTGTACCAGTCAAATAAGGATAAAATGATACACGAACTGGTTCGCACTCAGAGCATTGCTTGATATAATTTCAAATTATAAAAATGCTGCCGGAAATGAGTGCAGAACTAACACTGCTCTGGCAACAAGAAAGAGTGTTCCAGTCGAATGCGCTATTCCAAAACTGCTACGTCGATAGAAATGGGAAAATCTGAAAATATTAAAATATCCGAAGACTTATACAAACATTTTGACACAGTACACAAAATTTCGAGCTCGGCACAGAAACTCAACTATCCACGTCCCGCATCCTCACGACCGTCCACTTCATTATCACCTCCGATAACAATAAGAGACTTGAAAGGGATATGTTTCCGATGCGGTAAAAGCGATCACGTATGTTTTTTTATTTATCTTTTCTATGATTTCAAATTTAAATATGTATTTTTTTGGTTGGTTAAATTAAAAAGCAGTGAAAACTGAGATTCGTCTTTTCATCATTTTTTTACATATTTTTTTTTCTCGCATCGATTATTGTTATTGTATATTTTCCTTTTTAAGTGATGAATAAAGTCCTGTGATTATTATTATTATTATTATTCCTATCATTGAAACTCTACTGTATATGCTTATTTCACTGCCATGTAGGTAGCAAAATATAATTACTGGAGAAAAATTGTTGCATACTGTATTTTCCCTTGGCAGGTTTGTTTAATTTTAAAATGAAACTCAAGTTATTAGGTGAAATTTCATAGGCAGCTATGTAATAGATGAATAAATAAATACTAAATGTATGTTATCGAGGATGGTACTTTTCCATAATCTCTGCGGGACAAACGTTTAAAGTGAAATAATTTGATCGTTTAGCGAGATTTTAACTGAGGATAAAATAACCTAAATATCACAAAACTAAAGTGTCTTTTAATTCCGAGGATGAAGATTGTTGCCTGGAATTTAAAGACGCACTTTAGTATTTTGGCATATTAGTGGGCAGCTATTCCTCTAAATATAATAATAATTGATCCATATTAGTCTAATCAATCGTTCCATCGTGGTTTGTTGTAATACATATGTTTTATATAAATAATAAATTATTATAATAATTTACCCTTGGGCGATATTGTGTCTTTGGCTATAGCAAACTTGCGCCTATCTAAAGCTGCTTGTAGTTCTCTTAAATTTCCACTTCTTGCTGCCTCGTGGATTCTGTGGATTTTCGACTGAAATGAAATTATTTATTAGTAATATAACTATTTTCTTTACTATAATATTCTTATTGAAGTTAGCTGACAAGTTAGTAGGAAGGAGTTGATTCTTTTTATGTTAACGTGTGGAATATTTAAATAAAATTATTATTATGTGTCTTTAAGACTGAATATGGTAAGGTAGATCACTCGAATAAGGTACAAAAATAGGGCACCCAGTATCAAGCTTTGGGGGACATCACTTGTCACTAATCTATCTGATCTGTAGGACTGACCAACTTTGATTCGAAAGCTCCTATTTCCTAGATAATTGTGAATCCATGACAATAATTTTCCTTGAATACCAAATAACTCGAGTTTGTGCTGCATTCTGATGAAATTAACCATGTTAAAACCCGATTAAGCGATTAAACTATTTTACGAGGGCTGTTCAATTTCCGTTGAGTCTAGTAAAGTAAAATATAGTTTATTTAAAAGAAAACATCTATTTATAATTTTTAAAAATACCCTCTTCCACAGTCAATATATTTTTGCATCCGCGAAAACCATTCTTGAAAATATTGTCTTCAATCTTCTAGCCGTAGTTTATTTCATTTTTAAATTCATCAACCGCTTTTTCGACCAATGTAAAACGTAAATCCCGTAATGTATCCTTTAGCTGCCGAAATAAGAAGTAATTAGGTGTTGGGTCTAGTCTTTATGGCGAATGACCTATTATTTTTATGTTTTGTGCATTCAAATACTCATTTGTTCGAGCAGCAGTGTCAGCCCGAACGTCATCTTGTTGCAAGATGATCTTTCGTCTTGAACATTTTTTTGCGAACCATTTAGAGAACCGGAAGCAAATAAACTGTAGTGTACCATTCTGAATTAACAATACATCTATCCTCCCGTGCTACAGTGGAACTCATTTTTTTGTTTCAGCTTTTGTTGGAGCCGATTTATTCTCAAATGCCAAACTGATGATTATTGCCTTTTTTCAGGATTATAGCAGTAAACACATTTTTCATTACCTGTGATGATGTACACCAAATTAGGCGATCCACGGTCTCATTTTTATGTCAAGTTGTGGGGTATATGTATCTGTTACGTGTGGAGGGTGGGTTACCCCCACGGCACGTAGGCCTCATTGGGCCCATTGTGCATCCTCCTAAGATGATAGGCATCTCCTAGCTCGTCAAGATAACTTAAGAGCTCCCTGGCAACTCTGCAGTTTCTTGTTTTATCCTATCTTTACTTGAATACCAATAGAAGAGCCAGGTCAAAAAAATATTTTGTTGGCTGCTTTCTTGGCTAGTAAATCAGCAAGACGGTTTCCTTTCGATGTGGCGTGACCTTTGATCCATCTTAAGGTAACCACATTGTTGATGGATACTTCGGCCAAAGCTTCGTGACATTCTAGTACTAACCCTGAGTAAATTTGTGGTCTGTTCAGGGTGAGTAGTGCTTATCTGCTATATGTATAGATGAGCATATTTCTTCCAGTGAAATTGTTTCTGGTTATTTCTTTTGCTGCTATTAAAAATCTCCGTTAGACCTGTTTGAACTGCACTGGCACTATTGCTCACAGCCCATTTTATGTTTAGCTTTAAGAACCTGTAGTATATTCCACATCCTGAGCCTTGTTTTTTTTAGAACCGTCGGTGTAGATATGAATCGTACCTGCCACTTCTGGCCCTTCTATTTGTTCTATTATAACTTTATATGGCTTATAGAAGATATATCTCGGTGAGATGAAGTCCATGTTCGCTTGAAGCAGTGGGAGCGTATCGAGCGCCTCCTGCCAAAAGCGACATCTCACCTCACCAGATCCTACATCAGGTTCTATTCCAACCGTGCGGAGGCATGTCATTGTCGTCAGAGCAACCTCCTTGATGTAAATATCAAGGGGAGTTGAATTTGTTCTAGTTTACGGATTGCTATTAATTTTTGAATTTGTTCTAGTTTACGGATTGCTATTAATTTTTGAATTTTTGGTACCCAGACAACTGCATCATAGGTCTTATGATAGCCGTGTAAGTCCATGCGACTACTCTGGTGGAGAAACTCCAGGTGTGCCCCACGGTTCGGCGGCATTGTTCATAAGCAATGTATGCTCTTTTAACTCTATTTTCTTAGTGGGAGTTCCATCTTAACTTGCTGTCAAAGGTGAGACCTAGGTACTTCACCTCTGTTGCAAAGTTTAGTTTTGTGTTTAGGAGTTCTGGAGGTTTTAATTCCATTTTCATCCTTTTCCTTGTGAAAAGGAGCATTTCTGTCTTCTTAGGATTGACAGATAGTGAATGGTCCTTGCACCACTGTTCTATAATTTTTAGAGCTACTTGCATTCTTTCGCAGAGTATGACCAGGTCATCTGCATATGCTATTGTGTAGTGACTGTCATTATTGAGGCGGCTGATGAGTGTGTTGAGGACCATATTCCACAGTAGAGATGATAGCACCCCTCACTGTGGACATCCCCTCGCAACCAAGCCTCTTATAGTCACATCTTCTACACTTTGTGGGGTATCTACCATGAACAAAGTTCACGGACTTTGAAATGTGTAAAATAGTATTAAATACTTTCATACTAATCTTTAAAGTTGTTTGAATGTGACTGATAGTAACGATCCGAATAAGAATAATATTTTTTTTGTAATTGTCGGTTTTCTCTTAGTATCTCGAAAACTGTCATTTAAGGAAGGTCAGGTGAGTTGAAATTCATTGTACTACCGCTTTATGGTGGCGAAGGAACACGACTTGTTACCAATCACTAGATTTATTTCCTTAAAACATTTTTAACGGTTTAAGCTACGATCGAAATTAAAAAAAAAAAATCACAGCCCGATAATGCTTCTTGTTCATTTCAATCAATTATTGGCGAAAGGAACAAAAAATCGGGTATATTTGACAAGTGTCACTTACTAAACTTGCAAACAAACAAATAGATTGAAATATTTGACAACATTTGTTGCAAAAAAAATCAACTCCTACTAGATAGGCTCAGCGAAAAAAGAACAGATCTTATAGCAACGTATCTAACCTTGTCCAATCACTATGTAAAGAGCGATTCACACAAAATATTTTTAAAATAAGCCATGGCTGACAAAGACAGAGATACGAATCATGTTCGTGATAATTTGGCGCAGCTATAAATTAAATCGAAACAGACACTGAAAAAGAACAAGAATTGTACGCTTCGACATACGTGAATTTTACCAATGCTTACTTTATAAACATTTTTTGTGTCTCACTCCATAATTACATGAATGGAATTTTTCTTACCATATAAGTCGGCACATTCTCTAGAAATGTCTGCAACTCCGGATTATCACTATTCATCCCAATTAGTCTTTCTCCTTCTCCATTTAGCACCATTGCAGCTAGTTGTTCCATATTTCCAGCTTCTACTAAAACTTTTACATCGTCATCTTTATCAGAGGTTCTAGGTGCATTCATACCTTCATTGTTCATAGCTTCTACCTCGTTTTCACCGTTGACTATTCCTTCTATTATACCTTCGCCATCTTCTATAGGATCTTTCATGTTGCTAGTTGGTCTAGAATGGTCCTGCGTTTTGCTAGTTGGTCTAGAATTGTCTTGCGTTTTACTAGCGGGTCTAGAGTTAAAATCTTGCTTGATTTGACTAGTTGGTCTGCTTGTATTTGCTAGATTTGTACTACCAGGACGTGATGTATTACTGACAGGTCTTGATTCAGATAATTCTCCAGGGGTCTCTTTAACTTCTTTTTGTTCGTGAAGTTTTTCTTGGTCCTCTGTATCGTTATTATTATTGTTGTCTGTTGTTTCATCTATTTCAGAAGTTCCTTTTGGTTCTGTAGGTTCTTCTGTAGATTCTTCTGTAGGTTCTTCTGTAGGTTCTTCTGAAGGTTCTTCTGTAGGTTCTAGATCAGTTTTGTCTGCTGTTTCATCAGATTTGTTATTATCTCCAAAATGTTCTTCTGGTTCCTTTAGGGTTTCTTCAGGTGAATTATTTTCTGGTGGTATTGGTTCATTTGAAGTTTCTTGAGGTTCTTCGGGGCTTTCTTGTGACTCTTTCTTGGTTCCATTAATGTGAGTTTCATTTCCAGCTTAAAATAAATAATTTTTATTATTATATTTTTTAAATGGATTTCGGAATTTTTGTTCGAATCTTTTTTATCGAAGGAATTTTGTTCGAAAACATTTTGTTTGAAAATTATTTAGTTCGAACACATTTTGTTGAAATATCCAATTTAAAAAAATATCATTCCTAGACAAATTTGGTGAATTTCGATTATGACTTTTTAAACCCAAAAGTACTCGCTTATTTTTATTAATTATTTATACACACTAAGGTACGTGTCTACAAGTCAAAATTGTAGGAAAAGATTGCTTTTGATATAATGTACTTAAAAAATTGCTCCGTTTGATTTGTGAAATGTTTATTGAAATAAAACTAATTGAAAAAAAGATGAATATTATTTTTTATTGGATGCAAATTTAATTTTTGTCAAAGTTGGTTTAAAAAAGTTTTAATGCTTCTAGGCCGCACAGGTTAGGTAAATTAGTTGTTTAGTTTTTTTAATTTCTCTTATTTTATATAAAAAATTATTGCGAAGCTACTCGCGATGGCCCCAGGACATGCAGGTTAAGTATATTAGTTGAAATTTTTCTCATTTTATGTAAAGAATGTTTTCGAACTTACTCGCGATATTTCCAGGCCGTGTAGGTTAGGTAAATTGGTTAAGTTTTGTTTCCTCATTTTATGTAAAACAAAAATCAGAATACTAAGATAATTTTTTTATTTACTTAATATATTTTACATTTAGATTCAATCATTTGAGATCATGAAATGTTTTAGATCATATGTTTTTCCTAAAACAATTTTCGAACAAAATTCCGCGTCCCTTTTTAAATATGTATACCTTTCTTACCTGATTCTTCACTTATGTTTTCTACATGTTGTTCTGCTTCGTTATTTTTATTTTCAATTTCTTCGCTATTTTCTTTATTGCTGTCAACAAGTTGTTCAACTTTTTTAGCACCATTTTGAATCCAGTTCAAAGAAGGAGATGACGTTAACATGTTCCA
Source organism: Psylliodes chrysocephalus (assembly GCA_927349885.1). Taxonomy (NCBI): domain Eukaryota; kingdom Metazoa; phylum Arthropoda; class Insecta; order Coleoptera; family Chrysomelidae; genus Psylliodes; species Psylliodes chrysocephalus. The sequence goes on along the minus strand of OV651813.1, from coordinate 65,199,757 downwards.
ATCAAAGTTAGCTGCCAAATTTTCTTTTGCTGATCTTGGACAATCAGGAATTACATTTAACAGTTTGGAATCAATTTCTGAGTGTCTTGTTTTGTAGTAAGCAGCTGTTTTTTGTTTCTGTAATGAAAATTGTAAAATTGTAAAACGCTATTATGAAGACTTATAGGTGATGACCATAGAGTTATAAGGTAGGGAGATGCTATAAGTATATTTTTCAAACATTTAAAACGGTATCACTTGGCGTGGATGTTGTCAACCCAATATGGCTGATCCGCCAGATACGGACTTTTCTAAATGCGGGTATTTTCATAGATAAAAAAGGCGCTTTTCATAAGACTACCTTTCCCAATATAATACACTCACTAAACAAACGGAATTTTTTAGAGATGGTTAGTGGGTGGATACATAACATGCTCTCAAAGCGAGCAATAATAAACATAAGTGTAAAAGATGTGAATATAAGAGTCTAGGCTGCGAGGCTATGCCTACAGGGAGGGGTGCTATCACTTCTACATGGTCTTCGACACCCTCATTAGCCGCCTCAATAATGACGCAATAGCGTATGTAGATGATCTGGTATTTCTGTAAACGAGAATTGTATTAACATACTCTGCGAAAGAATTCTAGTAGCTCTCTCAAAAGTATAGAACAGTGGTGCAGGAAACATTCATTGTCTATTAATTCCAAGAAGACAGAAATGGTCTTTTTCTCAAGAAAAAATGAAAATGGAATTAAAACCTCCATAGCTTCTAAACACAAAACTAAACTTTGCAACAGAAGTGAAGTATCTAGGTCTCACCTTTAACAGCAAGTTAACATGGAACTCACACCTAGAAAACAAAGTAAAAAAGTATATATTGCTTATGAACAATGCCGTCGAACCGTGGGGCGCACCTGGGGTCTCTCTCCCAAAGTCGTCACATGGACAGCTATCCGTAAACTAAAATAAATATAAAGAACAGCACGTCTCAACATAACAGGAGCCATAAAAACCACACTGACCAAAGCCATGGAAGTCATTCTTAGTCTCACTCCTCTTTACATGTACATCAAGAAGGTTGCTCTGGTTTCAATGACATGCCTTCGCATGGATGTAGGATCTGGTGAGCAAAACGTCGCTTTAGGCAGGAGGCACTTGATACGCTTCCACTGCTTCAGGACAACACGGACTCTCACCGAGATAAATCTTCCATAAGCCATATAAAGTTATAAGAAAACAAATGAAAGATCCGAAAGTGGTAGGTACGATTCATATCTACACTGACGGTTTGAAACAAAACAAGGCGTAGATTGTGGAATATACTCCAGATCCTTAAACCTAAACCTAAAATGAGCTGTGAGCAATAGTGTCAGTGTAGTACAAACCGAGCACAAGGAGATTCTCATAGTAGGAAAATAAATCACCAAAAATAATATCACTGGAAGAAATATGCTCATCTATACAGAAAGCAGACAAGCACTACTCACCCTGGACCGACCACGAATTTACTCAGGGTTAGTACTAGAATGTTACGAAGCTTTGGACGAAGTATCCATCAACAATGTATACCTTAAAAAGGATCAAAGGTCACGCCACATCGAAAGGTAGCCATCATGCTGATTCACTAGCCAGAAAGGCAGCCAAACAAATACTTTTTAGACCTGGCCCTTCTATTGGACTGTCAATTAAATAACATTTCCTTGTAAAATTCAAGGAAGGATGGGATGAAACAAGAAGCTGCAGACTTACCAGGGAGGTTTTAAGTTATCCTGACAACATTACAGTAAACAAATACTTGACTATGACTAGACAGAATATGCGCCAGATCACAGGCATTCTGACTGGTTATTGCCAAGTACGGAAGCTTTTTCATATCATGGCCGTGTCAAAATTGGCACTCTGCAGGGGGTGTAAACAAGAAAATGAGACCATCGAGCATATCCTCTACGATTGCCCGATACTCTTATTTGCTAGAATATGTGTGTTTGGCGATAATTGGCTTACACCGGCCGATATAAGAGAAGCACCTCTTGGCGACGTTGTCAACTACATTAAATGTGTAGACTGGCTCACGAGCTAGGAAGATGCACAATTGGCCTAGTGAGGCCTAAGTGCTGTGGGTTAACCCACCCTCCATACGCTACAGATACAGATCAATACCCAGTGGGCGTCCGCTTTTGGACTTAATTTTAAGTTAAGTAGTATTTTAATGTCAAGTAGACGTCCATCATAGGTCATTATTTATTTAAAAAAGGAAATAGTTCCAACTCAAAAGCGACTAAGACGTAAACTAAAACAGAAAATAAAAATTAACTCAATGTCGGTGTCACATAATACGAGCGACCTTTTCCCCCAGGAAAACAACTACTCCTTCTTATACCGTAACAGAAATTAAATTGTATCGAAAGGAAAATAGTTTTCTTTAGCTTACCAGATAATATTTGAATATAATTGGTTATTAAAAATTAAAAAATTTAGTCTACTGCGTTTCATTCAATCAGCGGAAGTTCGAAATCTTATTATTTATTAGAATCATAACTAGCAGCAAATTCTTAATTGTCTCAGTGGTTGAGGTCGTAGAGTGACTAAAGACGTAGAACGTTATCAGCAGTATCGTGAATTCGTTTCCCGCTCAGGTCAAGTGATTTTTGATTCAATAAATAATAATGATGTACGGAGAGTTGCGAAATTAATGAAATAAATTAATAATAGTGGTGGTCTCAAGTAATGCAATGAAATATGATCCAGAAAGGGACATTTTTGAATGTCCAGTATCCTATGAAAAATGTTCAGTGGACGTTCATTGGTCCTGGATGGGTATTTTTCGAATATAAACCAGAATGTAACTTCATTTAAAAGATCAAAAGTGTGCCATTTCTATACCCCACTGGACGTCCATTGGATAAAAAAAACTAAAGGTAAAAACAAACCAAAGAAAACATGAAAACTTAAATGAATTTGAAAAGATTCGAACACGCGGCTTATAAAATATTGCACGAAAAATAATTTTTTTATTTAACATCCTTTATCTTAAAAGTAAATAACATATGACCCATTGGTATTTAAATATTTTGAGATCCTGAAGCTTTGACTGAAATATTGGTCAATGGTATGGTTAAAAAACCGCTCTATACATGAGTTGTACACACTTTATTTTCTATAATAATATAAATGAATCAAAATAAAAAAAAAAAAACATGAAAAAAATTATTAACGCAAAACTCGAGAAATCTTTGTTAATAGTTGGCCCTCTGCAGCGCCTCTTGCGGAAAAATCAGAACTAACTCGTGTTAAAAAAGTACTCTAATGACATTTTTTTAAAATCAATATATTTAAAAAAGTAAAATATTGTCAGTTTCTTACATTATCTAATGCTGATTCGTCTACTCCCTTTTCAATTAGAAAATTTGTCATTTTGCCATCATCTTTTAGTAAAGCAGCATAGTGCAGTGGAGTCCGTCCTTCACTGTCTACGGCTTGAACACTTTCCGGGTATTCTTTTATGATATATTCAGCTATTTCTTGTTTGTCTAATCCAGCTGCCTAAAAAGTAACTCAAGTAAATGATTGTACATGGAAAAGTAGAACCAATAATTGTTAAAACAATAAAAAACGACAAATCATAGTGTAGGTTATTTGTATTATTTCTAAGTAGGAAGGTTCACTGTGATTTATTTATACTGCCCTAGGGCAGATTACAGCGTGAATAGGAGATTAATAAAAAAGCAATGCAAGGAGTCATAAAATATAAATAATGTTTACTTTAAAGCCCAAAATATGAGTTGAAGTTGGTAAACGCGTTGTGGCACCCACCTAGCAGACTAATATCAGTAAGACGAACAAAGTAAATTTGTTGCACCTTAAAGATGATAAATGGCAATTATAACAAAAAATTACATCTTTAGTTCGTGATTTTTAAAACGTTTATATGTCGTCTGCTTTATAACGTCAGTTTACGGTTTTTTTGATACAAAATATTTCGTTTTATATAAACGTTAATAATTATATTAAAAATGTTGAAAAGCAAAGCAGTTGTTACATTTTTTTAAATCCCATAGATTCAACTTTTTGAAACTTATAAAAATATTAATTAAGACATTAGTACGAGAATTTAGAACTTTCAGGATATGTTCATGGGACATGCAAATTGGTGGCACTACTGTACCTCAGTTGAGAGTATGTAGCCATTAATGATTAGTATTGATTAATCATGTGATTTGTCAACTCCTAACGACTGGTGGATTGGTAAATGATTTTACAATTCTGTTCTGCGCTGGGCACTGTGTTTTACGTTAACATTAACCTATCGCCATTTTGCATTTTGTAAAGTGTATATTGAGCAAGGAGGACGCGGCATTTTTTACTTATATTGGTTACCTAATCGGATAATGTATGTATATGCTTGAATGTTTTGTAGTGTTGTTTTGTACGATATGGTAATTGGTTGATAAGTTTATTCAATTTTTGTAAAAGAAATAAGAAACCAGTTGGGATTTTAACACTTTCTTCTTCTGCAATAGGTAAATAAATACACTTTATTTAATGAATAAGGTTTATAGATGTGTTTTAATTATACGAATTTGATTATGTATCATTGAGTGTTTGATAATAAAATTATAACCATTGTAACCATTTTATTAGTATATAATAACTTTAACACCGTTTTAAAAGTTATAAATTTTAAAAGCTGGTACTACGTGACCAGTTTTCGAAATACAGGGCGATGAAGTGGAGAATTGTTGATTTTACTTTATTTTTTCTTCAAACTGAAAAGCTAGATTGTCTCTATGTAAAATATATAAGTTTAATATAATTTTTGCTGAAATGTTCAATACAAGGGATAGTTTAAACCAGTGGCGGCTTGTCTCCAAAATATTGGGGGTTCACAATGACAGAATATAAATCTCAATACAGATGTGGGTAAAAAACTTTCAGTGTTTTAGAAAGTTATAGGCATAGAAAGTTATAATATACCGAAAACTCTGAAAGTTTTTTACCTACATCTGTATTGAAATTTATATTCTGTCATTGTGAACCCCCAATATTTTGGAGACAAGCCGTCACTGGTTTAAAATAATTGTTACAGCGTGCTTTACGAATAAATCACAATATATGTTTGCAAACACTTAATAACTACAGTTACACCTCAGATAAATTATTTCATTGAGTTAATATATTTCTAAACAAGGTGAGCCATTCAGCCAACCATAAAAAAATTATGTTTAGAAATTTTCAAAAAGATGACCTTGCATTTCTTTAGTGACTTTTGAGTAATTTAATAACATTACATTAGGTGTGTAAATATAAGATTTTAAAATATACAGGGTAATATAACTATTAGAACACCCTGTATAAAAAATATGTATTGTATAATATTGTTATGCAGCACCCTGCAGTAGCATGCGGCTGTTGTAGGAAACGTACGAATAAAAGAATAGGTTAAGAGTTATTGCTCCGTTCATGAGAACCAATGTGTCGGCATATTATTCCTATTATACCCCTACCTTCAAAATTCCAAGAACGGGTCGTCGAGCCACATTTTCCTTATCATAGGAAATGGATCGGCGATTTATTTAGTTATACCGGTGAATTGAAGATTTGAACGTATTTAGTAAAATTTTGAGCCTAAAATCTCTCATGTTATTTGTGAATTTTTTAATAAAACTAAGAAAATTAGTTAGTCAAAACATTCTTCGTTTGAGAACATCTGTTACGAGACAGTTTCTTATAGAAAAGAAAATAGTCTTAGCACTATTAATAACATTTTGCTTTTAAAGAAAGACATAGACAATGCAAGTTTTCACGTTTTTGGTGATCATAGAAACTGCGTTATTTATTTTTGTCAGAAGCATACAGAACGAAATAAACAATTTCAGATCTAAACCTGAATTTTTTACATGACTTCTACAAATTATACATGCTTTGTCAGCTCACAGCAGAAGTCTATTACATGATGTTGATAGTAATATTGTGGAACAATTTCATGCGACAGTCGCTAAGTTTGTAGGTGGCAAAAGAATCAATTATTCCAGAGGGCGCTCTTACCAAAGTAGATGTTTTGCAGCAATTGTATCATATAATTCGAAATCAGGGAATCAGAATTGAAAAAAACTTTAAACCGTACTAATCAATCCATGTTAGTAACGGCACTTTTGCAGCTTCAAGAGAAGGAAAATATTGTGATTAGAGATTGTGGAATTTTTATTGACAAAAAATATCCATATTTAGGTTCATAACGATTAGTTCACATTTTTACTCGCATCTCAACTATAACATATTGCAAATTAGTTCATTTTAAATCAAAATAATAATTTTTAAATTTGTAGATGCTCCAGACAGCATTGTAGGAGATGAATTAGTGGTTGAAATAAAATGTCCATACGCTGCATATCAAATGCGGGTAGAAGAGGCGATTAAGTTAAAAAAAATACCCTTTTGGATTTTTAATAAAGACGCCAATAATTTTGACATTAATATCCACCATCAATGGGTATTATCAAATACAAGGCCAATTATATATTACAGGACGAAAAGGATGTATTTTTGGTGTAAGGCCAGGTCCCAATTATCCACTTAAAGTGAAATATATAATAAAAATCTGATGTGTCCAACACATGACTTTCCTATCTATATAGTTATTATAGGCTTTTTCCAGTTATTTTGTGCAACCTATTGCAGCATCTCTATAAATGTTTAGAGGATAAACTAAATATATACATTGTCCACATACATCTACCTCGAAACATTTTTCTATAGATATTCATTGAAAACGAAAATACTGAAAAATTTAAATTTAGACTTTTCCTACAATTTTTCCATTACGGTCCATTTTAGAAAAATCATGTATAAACAAAAATTATAGAGATCGATATCGCAAACAACTTTTAGTTCAACAATTTTCATAAAAATCAGAATTTTGCACATTTTGTCAAATTTCTCGAATACGGACCATTTCAGGAAATTTTGACATAAAACAAAAATTATAGATAATAATATTATTCGTTTTTGAGTTTTCTTCAAAATTCGAAATTTACACATTTTCTCAAATATCTCGAATACGGTCCATTTTAGAGAAATTATGTATAGAACAAAAATTATAGAGAATTATAATACAAACAACTTTTAATTAAACAATTTTTATAAAAAAATATTTTTTTTACATTTTGTCAAATTTCTCGAATACGAACCATTTTAGGAAAATTTTGTAAAAAACAACAATTATAGGTAATTATATTAGAAGTAACTTTTATTTAAAGAATTGTCCTCTCCAAACGTAAATAACAGATATATTCCATAAAATATAAAAATGACCGCCTATAAAGTACCCCCCCAGATGTTCCGACTCTGCCCAAAATCTATTCAGTTTATAAGACGCTGGAATAAAGCTTAAGTTTAAAATTTGGTGTTTTTCTGTGTATCGGTTCATGAGTTATGCGACACACACACACACACACACACACACACACAAACACACACAAACACACACACACACACACACACACACACACACACACACACACACACACACACACACACACAACACACACACACACACACACACACACACACACACACACACACACACACACACACACACACACACACACACACACACACACACACACACACACACACACACACACACACACACACACACACACACACACACACACACACACACACACACACACACACACACACACACACACACACACACACACACACACACACACACACACACACACACACACACACACACATCGTGAAAATAGTCAAAACGGATTCAGGGGACCTCAAAACGTAAAAATCCGTCGAAAACTCGAGGTCGAAAAAAATCATGATTCCTATACTTTCCTTATATCTGTATACAGATAGGAGAGTAAAAAGAGACGATTTCTGGTGTAAAAATATGGAGGAGAAGTTATAAAAAGTTTTATATGAACGGTATGTTGCCAGAAATGGTAGATCCAAGGCATAATCGGGGAATTGTGGTAATTTAAAATGGGTGTTCACTTTTTCCAATAATTTCATTATATGTAAGTTCGGATCAAAACTTTGTACAAGAGCCAATATCGCTGTTTTTTTTTTAATATTTGAGTTTGTATTAAGTGTAGTTATTATTATCAGCATCATACTATTTTGAAGCACTACAACTATTAATAAATGAATATTTTTATTTATTTTCGATTTTGTAAAAAAATAAACGTACTTTACTCTTGAGCAAAATTCATATTTTTTGACAAACCTCGTATACGGCTTGAAAAATTTGATATCTGATGACTGTATTTTAAGTTTTGGGTCATGCAGGACTTTTTATCAAGAATAACTTTTTTCCCAAAATCAATAATAAAAATGTTTTCCATATGGTTCCAACTTAAGTAGACTGTATATTGACACTGTATATTGAAACATTGCAAATTCTATATTGAAAACAAAATTATCTTATGTAATAAAATTTCCCTCTTCGCACCAACCGAGCAACACTAAATTTAAGTTCGATCCTATATGTACCCTTATTCCGTATCTGACCAGATTTCAATACTAGGTAGACGAGGAAGGCAACAGCACCCATCCTTCGGTACGAACACGGAACGTCTTGAGAGGGGATATCGTAATCATATTTTTCAATCATTTTTATATCCGAAATTACTTTGCAATTTTAATGATTACGGCTTTATATTAAATCCAATTTTAAAAATTATTTTTTGGTCTTATTAAGAAAAAGATTTACTACAAGTTGACAAGTCGAAAAATAATGCATGTTTGATAATGTTAAATCTCTGTTAAAAGTTGTCCTTTTTTAAATAAAATTAATATACTTTATAATTTTTTGTAGACAAAACGGACCATTTTTTCAAAAAAGTATGAATACCCAGGGCTAGTGCCACTTATTCTCTTTGCACATAAAAAAATATATGGTATTATCTTTAAAACTGTGTCTTCTAAGATTAAAACAGAATGCCTATTTTTAATACAAATTTCCTGCTATTGTCATTGGAGCAATAACTCTTAAGGGATATTTGTTCTTTTTTTTAATACATGTATTCAATAAAATAATTATTACAGTCTGTTCGCTATACTTACGCGGATTTCGGATTAACAAAATTATGCAAATTAGTCATTGACAACCAGTTCCAATAAGCCCCTTTCCAAGAAATTAGGTAAAATTGTCCTAATGGTCAGATTTAAATTAAAATAACATTAGGGTAGGTACTAAATTTGTTGCAAATATTGCAGTTGAATTGATTCTTTGCAAGTGTTGACATTGTATGTATATTGTAAATTTAGTGGAAATTTTAAAAATGCCTAGACGTGTGTTAGATGCAGATAGTCTAATTTGTAGTGTATTTTACGGATGAAAAAGAAAATGGCGGTCCTTTAAAATCGGTAATGTCTGTACAACAACGCGTATGCCATGCTTTAGGAATTAGTGAAACCAAATTAAGAGGAGTATTACAAAATCATAATAGTGAACTGCCGAAAGAAGATCACCGCAAAACTCGCCCACCATTGAAAACGAAAGATATTCCAGATGGAAAGAAATTTGAAATTCGTGATACCATTTATCGAATGAGGGCCAACAAGGAACATGTGACCTTAAATACAATTATCTCGGAATTAATAGATAGAAAATTTGACGACATTGGCAGAACAAGTCTATGGCAAGTGATACGTAACTTGGATTTCAAATTTCAAAAGGAGAATAACAGAAAGGCCCTTTGTGAAAGAAGTTCTGTCGTGCACAAGAGAATTAACTTTCTAAGAAAATATTCTAAATTTAAAGAAGAAGGGGCGAATTTTATATATTTAGACGAAATATGGATATTTTCTAGGGGTGCAACCAAGAGAATATGGCAAGATGATAACGTAAAGTCCATCAAACATACCGATGGAGAAGGGAAGCGACACATAATTTTACATGCAGGAGGGAAATCGGATTTTATAGAAGGTGCTGATTTAATATTTTCATCTAAATCAAAATCCAGTGACTATCACGATAATATGAACACAGAAATTTTTGTAAAATGGTTGCATGAAAAACTTCTCCCAGGTTTAAGTGAGCCCAGCGTAATTATTTTACACAATGCACCTTACCATTCTGAAGTATTAAACAAAAGTCCAACGAATTCTTGGACTGTTGATAAAATTAAAGAATGGTTGACAAAGGAACATATACCATTTCCTCAATTTTAAATTAAAATCAGATTTATTACGCTTGGCAAATATACACGCAAAACCAAAAACCTTTGTTGTGGATCAGATTATTAAAAGTTACGGTCATCAAGTTTTACGTCTGCCACCGTATCATTGCCAGTTTAATCCCATCGAATATATATGGGGAATAGCAAAACAATATTATGACAACCATATTGGGCCTAATGGTTTTAGTGACGACGCAGTTCGGGAAACTTGGCGAAAAGCACTTTCAATTGCAACTCCAGAAGTGTGGCGGAACTGTATATCCAAGTGCGAGAAACTAATAAAAGATTGGTGGACTCGTGAAAATAAAATAAACGAAATCCAATTAATGGTGATAACAGTGATTATGATGACGATGATATTTTGGATGATAATGACTGATTTTCATTTTTTGTTGGCAAGTTCAATTTTTTTTATTTTTCATTTGAAATTCTCTACAATGAACAAATTTTTAAAGATAATATCTACAGCACTATACAACAATTTGATTTTGGTCGTTTGGCAAAACTGGTCATGAAGCAGTCAGGTAGAAGAGTGTAGAAGCACTCTCAAGAGTACGACAATAGGGTACCAGAACATCGTACATTTCCCTATTTACATTTTTATGTTAGGATCATGGGACAAAAGTCGAGGGTGACAGATCGGTGGTATGAAACGGGTCGGAGTGATTTTGCACTCACCCTATCAAAAGTTATTCTGATTAAAAAATTTTAAATGGTACACCCTATACTTATGCGGTGAAATGAAATACACATTTTTGAATTTACAATAGGTAGACCAAAACATATTTTGTGTATTTTTTGGTTTTATTTTATTTTATTTTCCAGCAAATGAGTGTTGTCGTTTACTATCTGGTAACTAATCAGAAATTTCAGTTATTTGTATTCATAAATCGATCTCTAATTAGGTCACGTCATTCATTTAACATTTAAAGTCGTAATAACAGTTAACTCGTATTTACCCGTTTTCGTGCGTTAAAATAAAGCATTTTTCTTTTAATTATACGTTTTTGAATCATTTAGTTACATCATTTTGATTTGATCTAATTTTTTTTATTAACTGAAAATGAAAAAACATTGTTCGAATTATTTAATATTGTACGTAAAGAAATATACAGTGTGACTTATATTTTAAATGTTTTTATTTAGACTAATGAAATTTGGACGATAAAAATAAACGGTTTTAAGTTACTAGTGATAACAATTGACGCAATAGTAATATAATAGTAATAGTAATACAACGTCTAAGATCCGAAGTAAGGTCGACCTTCACCCATCTGTTTAATGGATAAAAGTTTCATTTTATTAAATAAAATATGTTTATAAATATACTGCAAATGGGTTCAGACTATTTATTTTCTTAAAGTATAAAAAAACGACACCCTGTAAAGTATTCTCCTACGAAAGCTTCCTGGGGCCACTTTTTATATAAAAAAAAATATTATCTCGCAATTGTGACTTATTATCTCACAATTGCGACATATTATCTCTCAATTGTGAGTTATTATCACGCAATTGTGACTTACTATCTCGTAATTGCAACTTATTATCACGCAATTGTGACTTATTATCACGCAATTGTGACTTACTATCTCGCAATTGCGACTTATTATCACGAAATTGTGACTTACTATCTCACAATTGCGACATATTATCTCGCAATTGTGAGTTATTATCACGCAATTGTGACTTACTATCTCGTAATTGCAACTTATTATCACGCAATTGTGACTTATTATCACGCAATTGTGACTTACTATCTCGCAATTGCGACTTATTATCACGAAATTGTTACTTACTATCTCACAATTGCGACATATTATCACGCAATTGTGACTTACTATCTCGCAATTGCGACTTATTATCACGCAATTGTGACTTATTATTACGCAATTGTGACTTAATATCTCGCAATTGCGACTTATTATCACGCAATTGTGACTTATTATCACGCAATTGTGACTTACTATCTCGTAATTGCAACTTATTATCACGCAATTGTGACTTATTATCACGCAATTGTGACTTACTATCTCGCAATTGCGACTTATTATCACGAAATTGTGACTTACTATCTCACAATTGCGACATATTATCTCGCAATTGTGAGTTATTATCACGCAATTGTGACTTACTATCTCGTAATTGCAACTTATTATCACGCAATTGTGACTTATTATCACGCAATTGTGACTTACTATCTCGCAATTGCGACTTATTATCACGAAATTGTTACTTACTATCTCACAATTGCGACATATTATCTCGCAATTGTGAGTTATTATCACGCAATTGTGACTTATTATCACGCAATTGTGACTTACTATCTCGTAATTGCAACTTATTATCACGCAATTGTGACTTATTATCACGCAATTGTGACTTACTATCTCGCAATTGCGACTTATTATCACGAAATTGTGACTTACTATCTCACAATTGCGACATATTATCTCGCAATTGTGAGTTATTATCACGCAATTGTTACTTATTATCACGCAATTGTGACTTACTATCTCGCAATTGCGACTTATTATCACGCAATTGTGACTTATCACGCAATTGTGACTTATCACGCAATTGTGACTTACTATCTCGTAATTGCAACTTATTATCACGCAATTGTGACTTATTATCACGCAATTGTGACTTACTATCTCGCAATTGCGACTTATTATCACGCAATTGTGTCTTACTATCTCGCAATTGCGACTTATTATCACGCAATTGTGGCTTACTATTTCGCAATTTTAGAAACATAAATGACATTTTGTGTCTAACTAATACACTTACAAAAGAAATGATAAATACAATTGAATATTTGAAGGAGTATCTACCAGAATGTTTCGACGATATTTAATTCTATTTTAAATGCCAACTTTTGCAATGTTGAAATTGCTTAGTTTCAGAATGTAATAATACAAAATTATGTTTTATTTTTGCGAAGGAAATATTCTTTTATTTGTTCTTTTTTCTTTAATGTGATGTTTCTATTTTTGTTTATTTTATAATTTGGTGTATGTACTACTAAAATCAGTATTTTTTACCATTTATTTTTGTATGACAGGAGATTAAAAATACTGAGATTAAAACTATTATACTTCGGTAGGATCAATTAATTGTTCAACAGTAACCAATCCCCTTAATCAACCAAATTAAAAATACTACAGTTTGAGGCGTACCTACCTGTCATTGCCAGTATTTCTCGTTAGTATCTTATGTTTCTATTTGGCCTAAAAATGCATTACTCACAAAAATTTATTTCGTTTTACCATTTAAGACTGTTTTCTTTTTTTTTTTTGTAGTGATAACTTGTCACGGTTTCAATACTAGTATTTTATTAACTTATCTGTTTCACTTTTTAATAAACTATTTGCACTGAATGTTGATATGTATTTAAATGTTGTTTCAAATCGTACATCACTGTGTACATAGATGTGGTTGACGACTGTATAAGAGCAGGCTTCACAGTGAACTAAGTTGCATTTTGTTTAAATTGCTATGATTTTGTTTTTACAACTATAGTGGTCCTTATAAATAAAATAATATAAGATATTCTTTATTTATATACGACATATTTTCAGAAATTTAACTTTAATAGGAAATATACAACAGTATTCAAAAATTTGGATGGTTTTCTTTTGAACAACTGCCTACATAATGTTTGTTTTTTATAAATTTTAAAACTACCTAGGTAAGTTAAAAAATTATCATTAAAAAAAACCAAAGTAGTTATGTGTATTACTTTATTGCATATTAATGGTTCATCCAATATTGCGAACAGTATTTCCTTAGTATACCCCACCAAGACTCGCTGCGTTGATTACACTGACTGGTTCCATAGATGAAACTGTTATCATCCAAAAATTGATCTTCATTTTTAACAGCAGTTCCTCTCAAAAATTTTTGCATTCGTTCTACAGTTCCATTTTCAGTACCCATATCGGATCTAATTTTTCTTGGACACCCACCATATTTTTCAATATTCTTAAGAAAAAACCCGAAAACAAAAATTGCATCCAGTAATTACTGAAAAATATATACCATTTTTCCTAGTGTTCCTTTTTTACCCACCTGCAATTATTTTTGGATCATTTATATTCGAAGATGCTTTCAACCAAATGATAAACCTCGAGTATCCATCAATAGCGCCATTTATTCATATACCATATGGTTTTAGTTTATCATATGAGTCAAGATGCCATAAAAAAATAGGACCAGAATTATTATATTGCCTTCTATGCAGTCTTCGTCTTGTTCTTAGTTCTTCTCCAGAAGGATCTAAGTTTTGTAATATTAAACGAACCATATTCTGCAAAACAGAGAAACCATTTTGAATGCATTTCAAATGCATCCATCTATAGCCATGGAGTTGGGAAGAATTTTGTAACTGATGGTCTATAAAATTTACTAAAATATCAGCTCCACTGAAATATTTTTTTCTGAACAACTTGTTTTTGTTTAGAATCCTCTTTAGTTGTCGTTTTGATATATTTGTTGAAAATCTCTCTTTCAGTATGTTTCGAATTTCACTGTAATTACATCCATTTAAAAAAATAGTGCATAATAAGATTATTTCTTGATCTTGAATCCATCGTCTAGTGTTGCAAATATCTTAAAATATGGTTAAAATTGTAAAACAACTTATTAAATTATACATATGTTTAAACTCAAAACTCACCTGAAGCTACTACAAGCTCGAGAATGGAGAATCACTTCACTGTTATTTCACGAAACATTGACCAAAGCTCACCATTTTAAGCAGACATGTAACGGCAAAATAACTCACAATTGCGTGATAATAAGTCACAATTGCGTGATAATAAGTCACAATTGTGTGATAATAAGTCACAATTGCGTGATAATAAGTCACAATTGCGAGATAGTAAGTCACAATTGCGTGATAATATGTCACAATTGCGTGATAATAAGTCGCAATTGCGAGATAGTAAGTCACAATTGCGAGATAGTAAGTCACAATTGCGTGATAATAAGTAACAATTGCGTGATAATAACTCACAATTGCGTGATAATAAGTCGCAATTGCGTGATAATAAGTCACAATTGCGTGATATTAAGTCGCAATTGCGAGATAGTAAGTCGCAATTGCGAGATAGTAAGTCACAATTGCGTGATAATAAGTAACAATTGCGTGATAATAACTCACAATTGCGTGATAATAAGTCGCAATTGCGAGATAGTAAGTCACAATTGCGTGATAATAAGTCACAATTGCGTGATAATAAGTCGCAATTGTGAGATAATAAGTCACAATTGCGAGATAATAATATTTCTTTTTCATAAAAAAAGTGGCCCCAGTAAGCTTTCGTAATTCTCCAAATGCTTTGAATATGCCCAAACTTTAATCAGCTCACCGCAGGATGGATTAAAGGTTAAGTTTCAAATTTGGTGTTTAATACAACATGTCATATTCCAACATAACTTTCACAGTCCTTTAACTGCAATGGGTAGAAGTGTCGACCAGTATTCTGTTGATATATTTTTTTTAAAAACCAATCTTACAGATTAATATGTAATTGGGTAATTAGAGTGTAATTTAGTTAAGCAAGTATTCTAAAATTTTGTATATTTAAATATATTATCTACTCCTGTTGAATGTAAAATAGTAAAAGAGTAGTAGCGCAGTTTCTAAAATAAATTTTTAACACGAAGTTCCTGAGTTCTATTTAGTTAGACTGTTTAACTGGTCTAGTTAAAAAAAAAAATTATTTTAACTTTTCCCTCAGTGCATTCTCCATTCCATATACGTACACCATATACTTTTTAAAATGTATCTTAATAAATAATTCAGATATTAGCTGCCCAGAACCCTGTGGAATACCCGTTTGTGTCAAAATAATTAGAAATAATGTTTACCTTATGTAGAGGTGTCAGACCATTACCATCCTTTGCACCAAGTACACTGGGTGGAATTGGAGGAATGGCAAGCTCTTTTAGTTTTTCCAAATCGCCATTTTGTACATCTGTGTGAATTTCTTTAATTAAACCCTGTAAAGTAAAATATATTAATTTCACTAATTTTCAACTACTTATATTAATTTCATTTTGAACATTTATATAGGATGTGCAAATATTAATAAAAATACTTTTAAAGTTGATAACTTGTCACTTTTCAAACAAGAAAAACAAAAATAAGAAATAATTGAAAAATGTATATATGGTAGCGAAAAAGTCTGGCTACGGAGTATTTTCTTTGAAACAAACGAATGTATAATTATGAAGTTGTAGAGTGATGAATGGGATTGTATTCTGTCATTCAAATTTATGTGACGTCAGCGTTTAGAGACCGACGTCATCTTAAATTTTTTAAATGGCAACGAACGCCGAGTGATATATTAGAGAATAGCTTATTTTTTATCCCTTCAAGAATACTAAAAAAGTACCACATTACTAATGTTATACATTAAACGCCCTAAAATAACTTGTTACCAGACTCCCCTGTATGTATAGGATAACAAAAAAAATAATAATGTAATACAGTCCCATTTATCACCCTACAATTCCATAATTATCTTAAGGTGGGTCCACATTGCTCCTGTTCGTGCTCACGCTCGTGCTCGTGATCGCGTTTATGCTGTTTCCGGAACGTTGCTCTTTGTGTTTCTTCTGTTTTGTCAAGATCGTTGTATCCGCAAGCAGAAGTATCCACATTGTAGTTCTGTGTTTGCACTCTTGAGGTTTCGACATGGATGATCAATTTTTATTAACGGCGGCTGCCAGTGCGTTAATTATTATAAAACGGAGAGAATAGGAAAAAAGTGACAAAAAGACGGTGTTGGATGTCAAATATTTTTAAAAGTAGATTCAAATACAGTGGAAGTAATCTTCTCCATGATTTGCAAACAGATGGGCTGTTTTTTAATATTTGTCGCATGAATAGTACCGATTTTGAAACACTAATTAATTTAGTTGGGTCACATATCCAAAGAAAGAATACCACCTTTAGAAAAGCTATTCCAGTGAAGGGAAGACTAGCGATAACATTAGGATTTCTCGCTACTGGGGACTCGTTCACTAGTTTAAGTTATTTATTTAAAGGTTTGCGATAGCTTTAATGAAGTTCTCAAAGATCACTTAAGGTAAGTAATACAAATTTATACAGGTTTATTAATAAGAAAGTGTATTATAGAGATAATAAACAGTAACAAAAAACAATAAAACACTACAAAACTACAAAAAAATTACTTTATAATGACAAAAAAACAAAAAACTACGCATCATTTTTTTATTATTTAGCTTATAAAATTTATGTTGTAGATTCCACAAAACAGGATAAGTTTCATAAAGCCCAATTAGATTCAAAATGTTTTTTTCAGTCCACTCCATATTGCACTGCGCCTTGCTCGTACGCTCGTACTGGACAACTTTAAAAGCGAAAGTAAAAACAAAAAAATCACCAAACCGCCGTCAACTGTGCTCGCGCGCGCAATATGCATCCCTTTGATGTACCGCTACCCGACCGAACAGTCAAAACAGGTGTTTTCGGTGATTGCAAGCAGCCCAAACACGACAAATATGATTTTTGTTTCATTCGTGCTGTTTGCTTTGTTTGTTGCGCTTGTTGTGTTCGTTTGCACTGTTCGCGAGCAATGTGGACCCACCTTTAGATTAAAGAGACCGGAGATGTAACATTGCACACCGCGCATGTTGTCGATTTTAACTCCACAACGCCACCCGAATTGTTTCGATATTCCTATTCAACGCTCATATCCACTGAGTTTTTGAATTATTTGTTGGTATTTTAGCAATTTAGTGTTTTAGTTATTCAATTTCATGTTAAAAATGCCACGATATATCTTGAAAAATTGTATAATATACTTATAATACAAGTGCCAATATTATGATGTTATGATATAAAACCTTTAGGTTGAATACTTTCGATCTGCATTAGGATATTTCTCTAACTATTAAGTATCAAATATTTTATGACCGATTTCACCGTTGTGTTAAACGAAGTTTAACATGACATTTTTACATTAACAATGTCATTTTAATCTTCGTTTAACACAACGGTGGAATCGACCCTTAGAAAACAGATTTCATGATACTAACATAAATTTACGAAAAGAAAAAATGTTTAACATTTAATTTAGTCTTGTGAATAAAAAGTAAATAAGCATTGTTGCTAACAAAATTTTGTTTTTGAAAAGTAGTTTTACAAGAATATTTACTAAAGGCAGTTTTTTAGCCCTTTTTGGTGCGTAAATATTATAAGAACTATTATTAGAATAGTAGATAAAATACAGGATGACCTACTTAAAATTTCTAGGTTCATCTTACGTTCAATATGATCTAGTATAAGCAAAAAGAAATACTAAAGTTACGAGAGTTAGTTACG
Organism: Psylliodes chrysocephalus; assembly: GCA_927349885.1. NCBI lineage: Eukaryota > Metazoa > Arthropoda > Insecta > Coleoptera > Chrysomelidae > Psylliodes > Psylliodes chrysocephalus. Next base: position 65,181,219 of record OV651813.1, on the reverse strand, counting down.
TTAGATTATAAAACCCTAAACAACTTGTAATAAACAATTTTTTTACCAATAAAACTATATTCTTGCAATATTTATTATACAATCTAATACGGTTTGAAAGATAACGGGATCAAAAAATCCGAATCTCTGAATTTTGGAGATAAATTCTTGGAAGCGACAGATAGGGGTTGGAAAAATAAACGATTAATCGGTTTGTTAATTAATCGATTATTTTCGATTAATCGATTATTTTTTATTTTTCAAAGTAAAGCGAATAATTGAATTTAAAGGACATACGAAAAGAAAATCAAACATTTGAAAATAATTAATTATTTAAAAATAATCAATTATTCGAAAAAAATCGATTAATTTAAATAAAACGAAAATTTATTTCGATAATCGCCCACTTCTAGCGACCTAATGACTTTTATTAGATGTAAATTTTAAAATTTTATCTGGTTTCAGAAAAAGGAATTTCTGGAGTTTTATGTGACACATCCTTTATATTTAATATTCCTAAATCAAAAAGCTTTAATATACCTACATTTTTCTGAGGTTACAATGCAAAACAGCATTTTTCTATCTCGACTAATTTTTAACATTATGTAATAGCCGTAGAAAAACATAATGTTCAACTCACAAGCTATGCTTATTTACAGTATTTGCCTGCGGCACATGCTGCGAGTATAATACTTGTAGGTGAGTACCATTCCTTGCTCGATTAACAACATTTTATTGTAGTCTCTTGCAGAAAAGTCCGTAGTAAATAAACGCTAACGAAATATTCTATAAAAGATCTTTTATCTTCTCTCTACATAAAATGTTCGATATTAAAAAGTCATGTTAATTTTATTTCATAATACATCTTTTAAGTAAATCTAATAGTTCATTATGATGCTAATAAACCAAGTCCTTCCTGGCACAGAGTTTGGATCTCCTCCCAGTTCCCCCACTCCGTTACCCTTTCTTTAGAAATTGGCAGCATTCGAGCAGGTTAAACACGGTTATATGTTACATATCTCTGGTCTCTTTAAACTAAAATAATATGCTTTTTCATCGAGCGCAAGCGCAGCCGCCCTGTTGAAATAGATGTAATTCAAAAGTTTCGTTCTATTTTGATCAGTAATGGCTATGAAAGCAATATCTCTACAGACAAATCAATCATTAGAAAAATCGTTAATGATGATTCCCTTTTTTATAACTATGTGGAAGCTAACAGTTGTAAGCAATTGAAAAGGTGCTGGAAGTGTCATGAACGTTCGCAAAAAGAGAAAAAGTATGCTGATTAAAAGGTTAGGTATCAATATTTGTTTACTGTTTAAAAAAATAATGTAACAAATAATAATTATAACTCTATTCTAATTAAATATGCCAACCAACTATTAGTACTTGCAAAAACATTTTAATTTACATAAAAGTTAATCAAAAGTAGGTATAATTAATAAAATAAATTATTTAATACACTTTCCCAATAAATTAACGCACTATCAAAAAATGACAAAAAGTTTAAAGTAAATATTTGTCAAAACCACTTGTCTGTTTTGGACGTCGGTTTGCTAACTGTGTTTGCATAAAATCCTCTTTTTTATTAATACAGGGTGTAGCCATTATAGCGTGATTTTTTCATAAAAGTTGTAACACCCTGTAGAGCGCAATAGTTACATCACCAAGTTCGTATTGATATCACAATTTAGCCTTATCTTTTCTTAACAATTTCATGTTTTATTTACTCCATAATATTATTAAATAGTATTAATAAAAAAGAGGGTTTTATACAAACACAGTTAGCACACCGATGTTGTGGAAGAGACAACCTTTCATTTAAAAAAACAATCGTCCAAATCAGACAAGTGGTATTGACAAATATTTACTTTAAACTTTTTGTTATTTTTTGATGGTGCGTTAATTTATTGGGGAAGTGTACTTTGAAGATCCGCATGACAGTTCTAAGAATACTATTGTGTATACCGAAGTAGTATTTTATATTAAAAAAATATTGTGTAATACTAGATAAGGATTTTCTTCTGATGGACCACTTTCTCCATGAAAATATAGTGAAGAAATAGTAATATCAACAATCGATCGAAAACTTTTACTTCGACCATATTTTTTCGCTCATAATGCCCATTCTGTACATTTTGAACATGTTTTAATATGTATTTTGCCCGATGATTTGATCATTTTTTTACGGTATTGCAAGCAAGGCTTTGGAAAATTATTATAAAATATGTATTACCTTGAATGATTTATACCGTGTCACTTACAACACCGTTTTGTTATTCCTTTTCTTACAGATAGAGACTTATTACTTTATTTTTCTTCCTTTTTTTAAATGAATATATTTAAATTAACATTTATCAATTATAGTTTTTTTCACGTGGGCATTTTAACATGCTTGTTTACAAAAAACAGTACGAAGATGGCTGATACTGACACATGTGCACAAAAAAAATTGTGATGAAAAGGCCTATTATACATTCATTCGGTTCAAATAAAATACCTTCTTGTGAGAATTTTTATATTGTTGTTACTTCCATTCTGTAATTGGTTTCTGTTAAGTGGTGTAGAAATAAATAAAAAATCAAATTAAAAAATTTGCTTTTTAAACTAGTTTGCTACTGTGGTCATTCATCTTTAAATCTTTTAAATAAAGATACATAATGTTTGGCATTCTATATAGCACTATTCACAAGATTTGTTCGAGTTTCTTTAAAACTCGATGCTAACCGTCCAAGAACCACTGGAACTGTTGAATTCCAAATTATTCGTCGCGTACAACTATTAAACTGTCCACTGGTCAACTAGTTCTCTAATAGTTCTCAATGTATTTTTGAAGAACCCGAACAGACTTATTGTTTAACAGACCTCCCTTAACGCCCATTTTTAATCAAATTTTTTTCAGGATCATTACGCTTCATCGAGTTTTTTATTTCTAAGATAGGATTTTCAATATTTCAACTCCATTTATCCCCCAATTTTGATTCAAATTTTATTCAGAATTCATAGGCTTCTTCCCCTTATAGGCTTTTACTGAACATTTCATGTTGATATTGTTTTTGATTTATTTGTTTTATTTCAGTCCCCCTTAACTCCCATTTTGATCACATTTTTTTTATAACCAATTGTTTTTGTCCCCTTATAGAGCTTGAGTTTTGGTACAAACTTTAAGTTGTTATTTTTCGTTTTTGAGTTATGATTTTTTTTAACTTTAACCCCCTTTAAACATACAATTTTTATTAGATTTTTGTTTAAATTTAAAGTGATTTTCCCCCTTATATAGTTACATAGTGTCTGGCCAGCAGGTAAATTTGGATCTCGAAGTGAAAACATTTGTAGTAATCACAGACAACCGTCTTTTTATTTCATTTCATGATGATTTTACGTTAATTTCGGCATGTCGGTACTTATCTAATATTTAAAAAAAAAATAATTAATTTGAGCTGTGTCCAGGCCGTTGGAGTTTATGCCGGTCGGCGTAGCCAGGTATGGTTTTAAAATTTTCTGGTGGCGGCGAAGCCGCCACCTTACAAGAAGTCGTTCCTCCATTTTATTATTGTATATTTTCTTATTATTAGATACACACGATACAAGACACGTTCGTTAAAAGTTAGGATCGAGGTTCACTGGCCAGACGCTAATGAGGGTTGGTTAGGTTAGGTTAGGTTAGGTTTTTTTTTCAATTTGAGCTGTGTCCAGGCCGTTGGAGTTTATGCCGGTAGGCGTAGCCAGGTATGGTTTAAAAATTTTCTGGTGGCGCGAAACCGCCACCTTACCAGAAGTCGTTCCTTCCTTTTCTTATTTTATATTTTCTTAGTATTAGATGCCCACGATACAAAACACGTTCGTTAAAAGTTGGGATCGAGGTTCACTGGCCAGACGCTAATGAGGGTTGGTTAGGTTAGGTTAGGTTTTTTTTCAATTTGAGCTGTGTCCAGGCCGTTGGAGTTTATGTCGTAAGCGTAACCAGGTATGGTTTAAAAATTTTTGGTGTCGGCAAAGTCGTTGATTTATTTTCTTATTGTATATTGTTAGTTTAGGTTAGTTAAGGTTTTTTTTAAATTTTAATTTGAACATTAGGAAAATAATTATATTTTCTTTAATATATTTTACATTTATATTTAACCAAACAAAAGCTTTTTTAAAATTTTTTCGAACGAATATTGTTAGATAAGACCGTTGTCTGTATAAATTCAAGAATAAAGTCCATTAGATATAAGATGAATTTTCGTGTTATGACAATGACATTGATGTATTTTGATTTACCGCCAATTAGGCATTCCAACGACTTGTCCAAATGGCTACCAGTGGGGACTGACAGTTTAGATATGGCAACCCTGTTGGCATGCTATTATTAACAGAGTCAGTGATATGTATATAGTTATATAGATTGCTCAAAGCTGATCATTTGCGAGCGGCAATATTGCCTGGCAAATATTTATTAATTTCAATCGGTTTAGCAAAAATGTGTTTTAAAACCAATTTTCATCCTTTAGATATTTAAAAAAAAAATAAATACTTACATTTTTACTTCAACGCATATGCTTATGTTTATTTTGAAAAATATGGATAATCAATCTATGTAACTATCTATTTCATTGACCTTGTCAAATCACCAGGCCTACAGGGTTGCCATAATTTTTCCATATCATAACCTGTCAAAACCCACTGGTAGCCATTCAGTTTGGAATGTCTAATATTGAGCTTGCTTGAGTGTACGTCAAGGGTATGGAGGGTAGAAAAAAGGAGGACAATCTTATATGGATCTTTATATTAAAAAGTGGCCACCAAAATGTATGCAATTAAGATGGCGCTCGTGTAGCCAGGGGACAAAATCCAATGCTATATAGTCATATAGATTGCTCATTCATAAGAATTATTTATTGTTTATATTATTATTTTTCAATAAATTTGACTATTGTCGTGTATTGTCAAAATTTATCTACGATCACAGAACACTTACTCTTCTACGATCAGTCACTTTTCACGGTGTAGTTTTTAGTTTTTTATGGTTGAGCAATATTTATTACTATATACATCATTGGTGTCATTGTGTGATCTGAATTATCGACTGTCGACGTCCCCTGGGCACAGAAGCGCCATCTTAATTGTATACATTTTGAGGGACACTTTTGTATACAGAGATTGTTCTCCTTTCCTCTACCCTCCATAGGCAAGGGTTAGATATTATATACATATTGATTTTGCTCATTTGTATTGCTTTTTTTTTATTTTTGATTTAAAATGGCAAATAACGTTATAATTGTAACAATTTTTGAAGCGTGCAGAAATAATGATAATCTGTACGCTTTTTTGTTGAAATACAAACTTGTACCGGTTGAAGGAGAATATTTGTGTCGGCGATGTAACAGCCCAATGAAGCTCAGTTCCAATCATGAATCGTAAGTACTATTCAATGTTTGGTAATTTCAATTAAAATAACTTTTTAGCCAGTGGTATTGGTATTGTAGAAAATTGCATCAAAAGCCTAAAGCAAAGGCCGTTAGATGCAATTTTAAGGTATTATTAAAAAAAAGGCACATTTTTTTCCCAGTCAAAATTGTAATTTTTCCAAATACTTGGATTAGTCAATTTCTGGGTTAGAAATATGCCTTTGACTTATATCGGGATTGAACTTAAAATCAACAAGTCAACTGTTGTTGATTGGGCGAGTTTTTGCAGGGAGGTGGTTCTACAATCCTGTTTGCAAAATCCTCAAAAATTTGGTGGACCCGGCATGATTGTCGAGATAGACGAATCAAAATTCGGAAAACGTAAATATAATCGAGGCCATCATGTCGAAGGACAGTGGGTTTTTGGAGGTTTTGAAAAAGGAACTGGTAGGGTATTCATGGTTGCCGTGGAAAAAAGAGATAGTGATTCTCTTATCCCTCTCATTAAAAAATGGATTGAAAAGGGTACCACTATCTACTCTGATTGTTGGAAAGCAAACAGTTCTCTCGGTGATCGTGGATATAACCACCTTACTGTGAATCACTTAATCACGTTCAAAGATCCCGAAACCGGCTGCCATGCCAATGCTATTGAGTCTTCATGGAGACATGCCAGGTAATTTGGCTAGGTACATGTTTTATAAATGCTGTCAACTAGACAATACTTGTCGAGTTGAAGAGTTTTAAAAATTGGCGGGAAAATTGTATAATCCTTGCAGTTTAGAAAATATCAATATTGACGTCGAAGAGTATTCTGCCGATGAGGGTGAGGAAGAAGATTTTGATATGGGTATTTTTTAAATTGTTAGTTTTATATAATTTTTCTGATACCGAAGTCAATTGGTTGGCCTGGTACAACGCAGGGCATAGGTAAAAATTACCATTGCTATGTAATACATAATTGATATGGCAACATTGTCTTTCTTTTAGACACATGTCACACTGCCAATGTCAATAGTCATTGCGGTTATGCAAATTGGATCATTTTGACGAAATGTAACTTGGTCGTAAATTAAGAAAATAAGACCGTTTACGAAAAAATTTGGATAGTTTATTAGATTATGGATGGTGTAGTATTGTTATTTAGCAGTTTCTATAACAAGAAATTAATCAAAATGATGTAGTTCAAATTTTTTTAACATCGAAATTGGAGGATACATTTTAATAGTTTTAAGATAAGAAAAAAATAAAAATATTTTATAGTGTTTGCAGGGCAAAAAAAAAGTATTTTAAAATGTGTTTCAGAAGGCCTAAAAGCGTTTACAAAAAAAAAAAATTTCAATCACCCTCAATCCCCCATTTTAATTTAGATTTTTTCAGAATTAATAGACTTGATAGAGCCTGATTTTTGCTAAAAATTTCGAGTTATATCCATTTATTTTTATTCAGATTATTTTCAGAATCAATTGAAGAGTAGAAGTAACAAATGTGTGCAATGTATTTGTTAGGCAATATATCAAAGAAATAAAACTTTTTTGTTCTCAGAAATTTTGTTTTCTGGTAAAAGAACATGTAGTTTGGCTTTTCCTAAGTCATTCTCTTTTTTTTAAGACATTGACCTTATTCCATGGAATAAAATCTTTTGTTCTTCACTATAACGTTTACTACCATTACTTTTACGAGTTTTTACATTAAGGTCGTTCATAATGTTTTAAAAACAACAAACAACCAGACTGAGGCCTGTATTATTGTTAACTGTCAGTATAATGGTAAACACAGAATTCATGGCGAAGGTCACTTTTCTATGGAAATAGATCAAGCACTTAACAGTGGTTGTTTATACAAAGTATATTATGAAGATTGACACTTATCACTTTTATCAGTCATAACATAACATAACATAACACCGTTTTACAAGTCTAACTCAAAATGAAAAATTCTGGCACTTTGTTACTAGCACTCCTCAACTGGCATCATCCCCTTATAAAGCTTGATTTTTCTTGAAGATTTCAATTTGATATCGTTTTTTTGTTTCTAAGTTAGGGTTTTTTTTTATATTTCAACCCACCTCAAACCCCTTCAACCCACCTCAACCCCCCTCAACCCACCTCAACCCCCTACCCGTTATTTCAAAAAACTTTTTACTTGTGACAGAAATGTATGTTTAGAAACATACTTTTATTTATGAAAATTGATTATTTTTTTGTTCTAGGTCATGCCAATCGTACTTATTTGTCACTGTTTTTCGTGTGTCGGAGGTTGTATACTGGTATTACAAAGAGAAGTAGGATAATTAATTTGATAATGTAGTAGATATTTTGAACAAATTACGTTTTACATTTGCAAAGTCACGTGAAAATCAATATAAAATATAGGTAATCAAATTGCTATTCTATTGTTAGAACATTCTCTCATCATTATATTGAAACTTGATGGTAAAATTATACGTATTGAAATGAAGACGATGGAATAATAATTGACTATTATTGTATTTTATTTTATGGAGTTTGGTTAGAATTTAAAGTTTTCTTTTAATTGACTCATTTTTAAGTCAGTCATACTAAATGTCACAGAGAGGCAAAGACACAGAAGATATACGGCTTCACGAAATTTTGTATTTTGTTTTGGTATATCGTGAGTGAAAATCGCAAAGTGTGTTTTATAATATATGCGCAGGACTTCAGGACGTAATACCTTGTCCAAAAATATGAAAAAACGTTTTTATTAACTTATCCTCTAAAATGCACCATTTTCGAGATACAGGGTGTTGAAATTAAAAAAAAATGTCTACGCCACTGGAAAAAGTACGGTTTTGAGACGCCCATTTGAACCGCCAATGTTTTCTACACAAAAAAGGTACTCGTGGTCATACGCTCTAAAGTCGACTGTTTTCGAGAATAATCAAATTTTAATGTTGAAATACATGGTCATACATACTTGAAACAAAGTTTGATCGTCGACTTTAGAGCGTATAACCAAGAGTACCTTTTTTATGAAGAAAACATTGGCGGTTAAAATGGGCGTCTCGAAACCGTACTTTTTTGAGTGGCGTAGAATTTTTTTTAACTTCAACCCTGTATCTCGAAAATGGTGCATTTTAGAGGGTAAGTTAATAGTAACGTTTTTTTTATATTTTTGGACGAGCTATTACGTCCTAAAGTCCTGCGCATATATTATGAAACACCCTGTATAATCCGGATGAAAGTAGCAGCGATTGTGATGAAAGTACTACAAATGTCTACACAATACCATCACGTCACAACTATTGAAACAGAAAAGAAACATTTATGAGGTTGGGCCGTCATCAGCTGAAAATGTTCTATCCGAAGCTGATAATTCTGAGATAGAAAATCAAGTGCCAACTTGTGATGCTGCAACTGATACTGCGAAAGCAGCTGTTTGGAAAACTAAAAAAAAGTTGTACTAACTGAAACAGAAAAGTGGTTACCACCTTTAGGTAATCAACCTAAACTAATACAATTTGAAGGTACTGGAGTTGTTGATCCAGATGTTGCTGGGATACTAGCAGACTGTAGGCATATTGATGTCTATAATAGTGTTGTTGATGATCTCATTTGGACCATGATTGTAGAACAGACGAATCTCTATGCCTCTCAGCAACTTATGGACAGTGATACCACTCCACAGTCACACCTGCACGATTGGAATCCGGTAAGTGAAGCTAAAATTAAGACATTTTTTGGACTGGTACTATGGATGGGATTGGTAAAATTGCCGTCTATTAGGGACTACTGGAGCCGACAATCTATATACGACGTTAGATTTGGTAAATCAAAAATGTCTCGAAATCGATTTGAGCTCATTTTGACAATGATTTATTTCTCCAACAACAAAGAATGTCCCGAAAGAGACAGATTATATAAAATACAACCTTTGGTCGATATGCTCGTACACAACTTTCAAACCCTGTACACTCCTGATGAATTAATTTGCGTGGATGAAACAGTGGTTCCCTTTAGAGGACGACTTGTTATAAGACAATACAATAAACAAAAATGACATAAATACGGAATCAAGTTGTTTCAAATATATACTGGTATGGGCTATAGCTACAACATAAAAGTATATACTGGAAAAATTGCGGAACCAGAAAAAACGGTTCCTGCTAATGTTGTTATGTTATTAGCGGGTGACCTGCTGAATAAGGGTAGAACAATCGTTACTGATAACTGGTATACCAGCCTAGATCTAGCCAATAGACTATTAGATGTTAATACACATCTAATAGGAACAATAAATCGTAAAAGATGGGGACTGTCTAAGGACGTGGTAGCAAAGAACAAAGATGAAGAAAGGATCTCCTTTCTAGCGAAAGAAAATGAACGTGGCATAACAGTTTTAAACTGGAAAGACCAAGGAAACGTGTTAATGATGTCCACGAGACATTCAATGGAGCAACAAAAAATGAGATATAGAGGAACAACTAAGCTAAAACCAAAATTGATTTTAGATTATAATAAAGGTAAAGGAGCTGTTGATATTTCCGATCAAAAATGTGCCTACAACAATCCTTAAATCATTAAATCATTAAAATGGTACAGAAAACTAGCTTTTGAATTACTACTTACCACTGCAGTAGTAAATGCACGTATTATATACAAAGAAATCCATAACGAAGATCTGTTCATAACTAATTTTAAAAATATCTTGTAGAGCAATTGGCTTGCAATCTCGAAGATGTTCCATTGACTACACCAAATTTAAAATATCATTTACAAAAAAACCCAGATCAAGTCATATAATAAGGCGTTTTTGGTGTTATAAGATGTTATAAGATAATAAAACAAAAAAAGTAACAACGTTCTGTTCCGGGTGTGTAGGAGAACCATCAATGTGCTTAGACTGTTTTAAATTGTTACATTAAAATATACTCTGTTTCAGTTTTATTTGTACCGATTTGTATTTACAAAATATAAAAAATAAACACTTATTATTCGACCATACATTTTTTTTTTTTTTTGACCCAAGGGCCACATATTTATGTGAACATAAACTTCGCGGCCCATTCACACATTATAATTCCCCTGGATCCTGACGGTCCGCTCATACCGTTAAACATATTGCAACTATGGTTCAACGGTCCACACAGTCATTAAGAATGAAGTGTGTTATGACGGTCCCCATGGATCCGTAGGGACCGTCATGGCGCTTAACGTGTTAAGGAGAGTTCTAATTGTATCCGATATCGTTTAATAGTTTTAGGAGACTATTTATCAATAGTTCTGTCGAATTTACTACCGAAAACTGCAATTTAAAAAATGAGATGCTGACGGCCGGAATTTAGGATCCCAATTTAAGAGATAAAATAAAATAAAAAAGCAGACAGTAAATCGATAGTTTACGAATATTTCTAGTTCTTGTTCGTTTGTATAGCTTAAATATTTCAATTATAACTCTGGCCCTCCTAATATAATTATAAATAAATATTACACATATAAGTTCTAGAGTTCTCTCCTAGTATTTTGTGAATAATTTCAAGGAGTAGATAATTATTTACAAAAATTGTAGAAGGTAGTGAGATGCTGCCATATTAGGACAGTTTATAGAGCATATAATGATTCTAAATATTAATTGGACTACACCTGCATGAAATTCCAAAGAGTTTCAGCCTCTAAGCCTTTCTGAATAATTTCAAGAAATAATTATAAATAGAAATTGTAGACGATAGTGAGATGCCGCCGAATGATGTCATGTACACGAAAGTCATTGGTATATCCAAATGTAGCGTAAGACGCACAGTTGGAAATAAAAATTGACTTGTAAAAGCATTTACTGCTAAAAAGAAAAATATTGAATTTATTCCAACCTATATGTTCTTACTGTATACAGTGCGTCCATAAAGTAACGCATAAATTCATTATTGGCTAAATGAACAATAAAATTAGGAATTCCCAAAACAGGTCGATTTTTGATTTCAATTTACTATTGTTTCAAATCATAATCTAATATACAGGGTGAACCACTTTCGTGTAATGACGTCATCACCATTTTTTTCAAATGGAACCCCCCCTTTTTTTTCAATTTCCAAATTGCCTTTGCTGAGCTGATTCCAAAAATGTATAATATGTTGCTTCAAATTGGTACAGGGTGGGCAAAAATGCAAAAAAAAATATGAAAATTGTTTATGGAAAGTAATACGTTACTGAATGTAATAAACAAATTAAATGGCATTATGTAGTTATGCAATTAATGTGATACACTTCCAAAAACAAACAAACGAACGAAAATTTACAATAAATGTTCAAATTGTTCTCCATTGACCGTTAGACAATGACTGAACCGGGCATTATTTTCGTCTCTAACATTCTGTAGCATAGCGGGTGTTATGCTCTGTATTTCTTGTCTGATTCGGTCTTGTAGTTGAGGGATATTTCCAGGTCTGTTGAAGTAGACTTTAGATTTTAAATAACCCCATAAAAAGAAGTCTAATGGGTTCAGATCAGGTGATCAAGCAGGCCATTCCACTGGTCCCCTTCTTCCTATCCACCTTTGTGGAAAAGTTGTGTTTAAAAAATTGCGCACAGCTACTGCGTAATGTGGCGGTGCGCCATCCTGTTGAAACCAGATTCTGCGGTCTACATTAGTGGGTATTTGAATATCAGGAAAAAGCTGGATCAGATCAGGAATTAATGTATTTTGTAGGAAATCCAGATATAATGCTCCTGTTAAGTTTTCATCGAAAAAATATGGACCAATAATTGTATTTCTCATAATACCAGCCCATACGTTAGTTTTTTGTGGTCTTTGCGTATGGTACTCTTGCATCCAGTGTGGATTTTCATCAGACCAATAACGGGTGTTTTGCCGGTTAACATGACCGTTCAAATAAAACGTTGCCTCGTCCGAAAATAAAACGTTATCAATGAAATTGTTATTTTGGTTCATCATATACTCGCAGAATTCAGTTCTTCGGTCAAAGTCGTCTTCAGCCAATTCATGGATGAGACGTACTTTATAAGGATGGTATTTTACCTTTTTGAAAATGTTTGATTCTGAAGACTTTCCAATACCAAAATCCCTAGATAATCCTCGCACTGTACAGTGTGGATTTTCTACAGCCGACAAAATTATGTCTTGTTGAATATTTTCATCAATTTTTGGTCTACCTTGCCTTGCTGCATCCCTCACATGTTCTAATTCTCTGTATTTTCGCTCTATTCTACTTACCGTAGATTGTGAAATAGGTTCACGATCTGGGTGCATTTCATGGAATAATCGGCATACCTCTTGTTGAATCCGCATCTTATCGCCAATACCAATCATCATTAATATTTCAATCCTGTCACTTTCGGTTAAAGGCATTTTGTAAAAAAAGTTCACGAACGTACCTTCTCTACATCGTTAACAATACGAAACTGTGCTTCAATGTTTTTGACAGTGTTGTCAAATAAAAAAAACTGGTATGTCAAATAAAAAAAACTGGTAAAAGATAATGCCAAACAAAAATATTTTTATAGTCCAGGGGCTTGGATCACTAATAAAAGCTGTAAGATACAATTATTAAGAATAATGCTGTATGTTCTTGATAGTTTATCAAAGTAGTTGTAATAACAATACGTAATTTCATTTAATGTGTTTATTACGTTTATTCGTTATTTTCATTACTTTGTAAGTAAATTTTTGCATTTTTGCCCACCCTGTACCAATTTGAAGCAACATATTATACATTTTTGGAATCAGCTCAGCAAAGGCAATTTGGAAATTGAAAAAAAAGGGGGGGTTCCATTTGAAAAAAATGGTGATGACGTCATTACACGAAAGTGGTTCACCCTGTATATTAGATTATGATTTGAAACAATAGTAAATTGAAATCAAAAATCAACCTGTTTTGGGAATTCCTAATTTTATTGTTCATTTAGCCAATAATGAATTTATGCGTTACTTTATGGACGCACTGTATAAAGGAGTAATCTTTATAAACATAAATGTCATTAAATTGGCAGCAAAAAATATCAAAGGTAATACCCAAGAGATAAGAATTGTTTGAGAACATTTTGTTGTTTCTTTGGAAATTTGCATAATTTGTAAGGAAACAACGCAATGTTTAAAAAAAATTCGCACCTCCCCTGGTATTTGGAAACATTTACCAATATAAACAAAACTTCTTTAAACATTTGGTTTGTGTTTCCGTAAGATGAAATCGAAAATGATGTCAATTTCTGATTTACAATGTATATTTAAACAACCAAAACGATTTTTGTCCATTTTTCTTCATCTTCTTGTCAAACTTCACATTGAAGTTTTTTGGGATTGAGTGAAAACACTGCACCATCCAGTGTTTACAGATACGCTTTGTTTTGATTAGCGTGTGTTGGAATAAAAGAAAATTGTCATTGGTTAATGCATTATATTGTCAAATATTTAAGGGTTATACCAGAAGAAGTGATAATTTTTGATAACACTTTGTGTTTCCTTGGAAATTATGCGTCTAAAATACCCGAAAGAAAATCCTCCTTAAAATACCACGAGACGTTAGTCGAGTGATATTTCGAGAGGATTTTTTGAGTGAAATTTGCTCAATTTGTATGGAAACAACAAAATGTTTAAAAAAAAATTATCACCTGCGTGGTATTTAAAAAGATTATACAATTTGACAATTTAACATTTGTTTTGTTTTGTTTCCGTAAGATGAAGTCGAAAGTGATGTCACGTCTTTATTTACAATGTATATTTGAACAACGAAAACGATTTTTGTCAATTTTTCGTCTACTTTTTGACAAACTTTACATTGAAGTTTCGCATAAATCATTGATACGTTACTCTGAATAATTGAAGCAACATAAAGTGGGTTTTGAGAAATTGAGTTTCAACTTTGTTTTAAATCTATCAAACACAAATATAAAAATTATTTAAACATAAAATTACGAAAAAAAAGCTCTATCTTTCTGAAGATTTTGTACAGCGATTTGTGAACTATGGGTAAATATCTTTAACATATTTTTTTAGTGTTTTGCTTGATAATAATTAATTGATTTACATATAAATGCCAATTTTACATTTTTCGTCCCGAGTATTATATTTATCTTATACATATTTTATATTATTATGTAGTTAAAGTTTTCCAGTGATATTTTTGATTGTTAATAAGCCCAAACTGTATAGTTCAATTAAATGTTTATCTATTGTAATTAATCTTTGTTTAAAATTTGGATATATTATCAACTATTGCTTTATTCCCTAAATATAATTTAAGTAATTTATTCTTTAGACTATTAGTCAATTTTGTACTTATTATAAATATACATCTGTTAATTTTTTTAATACTTATTATTAATCTCTCCTCCCCCTTTTAAAATCAGTTAAATATTCCGAGCATTTGATAAGTCTTGGCGTTTCTATTCCCTTAGGACTAAAAGAGTCTAAAACTATTTGCGAAGAACCGCTCGACTATGCTATTAAGGGATAATTTTTGTCCTTTTAAATTAATTTTTTTTATTATTTTTATTTGCCACTTGTGAATGGATGTTCCTTCTGGACTCCAGGACCCTTTGGCTGGTGACAGTGCTGCTTTAATTTCTTAGTAGTATATTAACAACAGGTTTAATATATCAAGTAAAAACGGAACGCGACATGAAAAGGGCTGTTTGTAACTCAGAGTAGTATAGAGAGGACAGTAAACAATTTTTGTGTCGCCTTGATAATATCGCATGAAAGATTCTAATTAGAGAGAAATAGATTAATATCTCTATCTCTATATTTATTTTTCCAGTTATTTTTAGACAATTTTTTTAAATTCGTTCAAGTATGGTGGTGTAAAAAGTGACTTTGATTTGTAGGGTTTATTTCATACTAGGAAAAGATTTGTGTTTTATGTGATTTCAAATATAAAAGAGGAAGTGAGGTTACGTTTCACTCGTTAATATTATTTTTTACCGAAGAACATGGGCGTCGTTTTAGGAGAAAAAAGGGAAATAAAATATGCATCTCCTCATTTGTAGCTGTCCTCTTTCGTCCACTACCAGGAATATTTTTGACACTACCTGTTTCGTTAAACTTGCGTAAATTTCGATACACTGTCGACTTAAAAATTAAAGACATTCTGTCAGGAACTGTAGCAATAAACAAATCGGCAGCTTCTTGTAAACCTGTCTTTCTATCTCCAAAACCAACCATCATCAACTGAGTAATTCTTTCACGTTCACTTACAATTAGTTCCATTGTTAGTAATAATAATCAAATACTTAATCTGTACACTAAAGATATTTGTATTAACTGTGATTTAACGTTAAGATTTATTGTTAATAGATCATGATATTGCCAGGTAACCGAAAAAAAAATATATAAATACAGGGTGATCCATTTAAAATATTTAAAATGTGTCTTATTAAAGTATAATCTAATTTAATTGTTATTGGTAAGACCGTAAGTCTGGGACCCATTTAATGTACCATTGATGAAATGAGACAGATCATACGAACTCGAAAAAAATATAAATACAGGGTGATCCATTTAAAATATTGCCCGATGACGTCATATCTTGAAAATCATTACGTATGCGGGAAATCTGTAAACGTCAAGAAATAGTACCTAAAATGTACAAAAACTTTTATCTAAGTCAAATTATCGTACAAGTCATAGTTAAGTAATAAATCAAGTGTTCCGCCCATATAGAATGACCCTGTATAGTGTTTAGTTTATATTATAATAATATATTTCTTCTTCTTTTTATTTCATCTCTTATTAAATTGCACTTCCAATTTTCTATTTAATCCCTCATGAAATTTCAGTTAAAAAGTTTATATTATATTGTCTCTACTTTCTAATTAGTATTTATCAAAAAGATATATATTCGGGATATATTTTCAGTATTATTTTGTATTACTAAGAGATCCTTCAAGTAATTGTCTGCTATAATATACTCGTATTGTATGTTTCTATACAATGTTGTCAGATGTTACCATTCGCCAAATATGTAACCGCTTTTAAAATGTCTATTTGTCTTTGAGAATACGGATAGTGTCAGTCGATCGACATATTCATAGACATTATGATGAATGCGACATTTTTAATAGACATTGGAGAATAGGCCCCCATATCTCGAATTTAAAACTCACATCTCATATAAAGGTGGTATAAAAGCATTATATACTAAAAAAATGGTTACATTTTACCGGGGAAATTTTAGTGGTTTTTGTACTTTTCTTAAAATGGAATATCTTCGAACAAATAAATCACGTTATATATTTTGAAGCTTAGAGGTACACATATTTAAGTGGTATTACCTTTCCCAAAAATAAATTATTATGTACCTACACGGTTATGAATTAATCCTTAAAAAATAATTTTATGTTGTGGTTTTCTCTATGAAACTTCCTGTATAAGAAATGCGTATTGTATATTATTTTATTTGTTAAAAATATGCTTCCCTGACGACATAGTAAAATTATTTATACATTGTGAATCACCATGTAACTGAAAATATTTTTAATTTTACATAGGTACTAATGTAATAATAAAACATAATAAACGTGTGTATGTAACAGAAATTCAATCTAGCTTTGTAATTTAAATAAAAATTTCGAAAATCTAAGCAATTTTCAACTTTAACACCCTATATACCGAAAACCAGTTATAGGATTGAGTTGAGCCTATTAATACTTTTGGTTACCTGGTACAATATACCAAAGTTTTAGAAAATTTAACCGGTCGTCACTTTACATAAGGAAAGTGCGGTAATCCTTTGGGTAATGGATGTGTAAGTTTCACACCTACAGATGAAATGAAATTGACATCTTTAAAAATGTATAGACAAAAACAATTGGAAGATCAAAATCAGAAAGGATTACAAGAAGAAAAAATTATTTTTGAAACACGAAAAGGTTAAGTATTATTGTTTTTTATGTTTATTACATAATATTATTATTAAATTACCCCAACCCTAACCCCATAAACTTTTAAATTAACCAGCCTTCGATAACGTCACACTAGTAAGGTCAGTTTGTACGATAAAATCCTGAAAAAAACAATAATAATCTACACCATGGTACAATTTGAACTTGGTCATCTGGCAACACTGATGATGGAGTAGTAAGTATAGGAGACTCTCCTGAGTTTGAGAATAGGGTACCGGATTGAGCGATGTTTAACTTTCATGACAACCTTAAATTTAAAATTAAACTGAATGTCATTTATATGTTGTTTGCAGTCGAATTTTCAGATACCTTTGTTTGTGATATTTTTAGGAAGTTCTATATAAACTAATAACATTTACAACTGTTTGCTGCGACATCTAGTTTAGTTTATATATTTGAATTTATATCTACAAGAATGTATTTAGTAAATTATTTTAATAATAAAAATACCATATGGTTGAGTAACTTTTTAACATCTAAACCAGAAAGAAAATATTCTTTTTTAATCTCTGTTTCTCAGATCAGTTAGTTGTCTAATAAAATAAAATCTGAATATGCATTGTCTACGACGGTTTCCTTGTTAAAAAAATAGTAATTCAATTTTAGAATTTACAAAAAAATTACTACTTATTATTACTTACCATTATATGCGGCACAACCTCCAAAAACTTCTTAATTTTAGGATTATTGCTATGCTCAACCAGCAACATATTGCCATGGCCCTCCCAAACAACTTGCTGCAAATTTGCCATGTTCCTCTGGTGAATCCATATCCTTATATTAGATTTCTTGAAGTTCAGACCTGCACCAGAAACGTTCATTTTAAACTCACAATTTAAAAGTCAAAATAATCTTAAGCTTAGTCAAAGTTGAAAACCGTTTTGATGAAGTTAAAATGTGGTTTAGAACTCGTAGATTTTTTGGAGGATTCAGCGCACTTCAAGTGTCTGTAATAACAAAACTCTATCTGACGCGGCCGGCATGGAAATACATTTCCTCCATCATCGTTTAAATTCTAGTTCAATTCCATACAAACAAAACCACGTGACTCTATGAAGAGTTCTTAATAATTTATATTTAGTATCGATTGTTGATGAGCAGAGAATTTTTTCACTCTGTAGTCATTTGACACAGTTACGGAACTTTCCAGATGGTTATAGACGATTTCAAAAGGATACGTGGTGGAACTTTTAGTAGAATTATTTACATTTTCCTCGGCATTTTCTCAATAAGGTTCTACATATTTTTTTTTGGACTTGCTTTTTATGTTCGTCTACAAACTTGTGAAAATCATTAAGATTAATGTTTTATTTGTTTTTTTTTAGAAAACCTTCCATTACTGTTTCCTATTTTTTTTTTTATTAAATTTACTTCTGTACTTCGGTGGACTTTTTTGAACAAGTCCGCTAAAAAATTCAACCTAAAAGATATTTTTGTCTAAACCGTTTTTACCTTTCCCTATATTTTGAAATAATTATTAATAAAACATTCGAGAACTTTCTCAAGAACCTTCTCGAGAACCTTCTTAATTTATTTGTCGCATTGTCTATAAAAAGTAGCAACATTTTATGCGGTGATTTTACTATCGACTTTGATCATGAGTGTACTATTTAAAAGTCTGTGACAAATATTCTTGAATAATTTAGTCTCAATATGCACGTAGATTCTCCAACCAGAATCACAAAAACAATATCTACAATTATTATTGATTACGTAGTCTCTAATTTTAAACCCGCTGATGTGGAGAACCAAGTAATTAGCTCAGGTCTTTCAAAGTTCTTTTCCTTCAATCAGGCAGATTATTATATTTTTATAAATGATCTTTTAGCAATACATAATGTGAAACATTTAGAAGATATTCATATATGTAGGGTGTAACAAAAAGTAGATCATACATGGAATCACATATTCTGGGGTCAAAAATAACTCGATTGAACATAACTTTCCATTATACAAATGTGCACATAAAAAAAGTTAGAGCCCTTGGAAAGTACAAAACGAAAATCGTTTTTTTTCCAATATTTAATGAACTGTTTATCATTTTGTAATGAAAATGGATATATAGATTTCTTATCGTAAGAACATCTTTTTCACGAAATCTGTGGGGCTCTTATTAAAAAGGTCACAACGAAATTGTATCCCAATAAGGTAAGGATCACTTATCGTAGGCTAAGCAAATTTAGCTATAAAATTTACTTATTTTATGTTGTTTTAAATCACTCGGCAATTCTTCGAGAAATCTTCTCCTTAAACTTCGAGTGTCAAGTTGTTTTGGGATTAGAACACTATTAATTTTTATATGTGTCAATTTGAGATTGAGTTATCACATTAGAAAAACATTCACATTAAGATGAGCGGCGTAAAATGAAGCATTATATATCAAATGAAAAGACTCACAAAAATTGGTGGTTCACTGCAAAGAAGAAGAATGCTCTGCCCATATAAATGGTGGAAAAGTTGAGTCTCCTGCAATATAATTGACAACGAGATAATCACAAAACTGCGTAACTTTTTCATTGACAGGCTTAATTTTTGTTAAATCAGTTGCGAAAATGTCGTTTACTTCTTCAGGATGAAGAAATAGTAATCCAAAAACAAAGGTTAAAAACTTTGATATTTCCGTTTCACTCTCCCCCTTTTTTTGGTACTCTGTAGCAAAGCCTAATTTCTGAATTTTTCGATACCATGACTGCCCTAATTAAAAGCGACAACCTCGTAGACTTGCTTCTGGAAACGCCTTCTAGATGCTTTTATGAATAACAATCTCAAAATCTGCTGTTATCATTTTTGGCGAAACAGGGTGGTTAAGTTTGACACACTCCTCTATTATATACTTAAAAACAAGATTATATAAAGAATGTTTTATTAGGAAGGAGACAAAAAACTAATGGAATGTAATGATCATTTTTAAGACCATGAATTGTAAACAACAGAGTAAAAAAACGAAGACAATATTCAAATGTACCAACAACATACCAACAAGACACAGATGACAGAAATTTTAGGTTTGATAAACACAAAAATATGACAATATTATTTTCTTTGTCATTTTTAAGCCAGAAGTTTTCTTTCTGATTGGTTAAAATAGGAGACGACTCAATTGCCATATGAAATTCGGAAATATTTTTAGGATTTTTAAAAAGAAGAGAAGATCTAGCATTGTATATACTTTGCCTTAAACTTACAATGTCCTTTGTGGTTAAGGTTTCGACTGCAAAATTTTTAATTTCGTTTTAAGGGTTTTACGCTTAACTGAATTACTCACAAGATGTCTGTTAAAAACTTCAACGGATAACTTTTCATGATTATGATCCAAAACTGATTGCACTATTGTATCGTCAGATCCTTGGGTTTTCACAAATGCCTTACATGTTCGCTTACTGCATTGCCATTGTTTTAATGTTTTATTGGCCAACATTTTTTTAAAACTGAATGTATAGCCATGAATTACCAATAATGACATGCCTCTCTCACTTAAATAAAATGTTTTCATTATTATAAGCTGCACAAAAACACCCCATAGATAATCCGTTTATACCTGGAATTGAAGCTATTTAAAAGTCCATTTGGTAATTTAAGTTAGTTTTATCTAAATAACCTCATTACATAACAACAATTATTACTATGTTAATTATTACTGGAATAACCAGTATATAAAAATATATCTTCCAATAATTCTGTTATATGCATGTCCCATTTTCTAACATTTTTCTCGTAAGGCTTCAATAAAGTACCTTTTATGCATGTTTCTTTTGTAGGTACCTACTTTCAAAAATTACATTTGACAATACTGGTGAAATTTTCGTAGAATTTTAGTAGTAATAAAATTTGCACCGCGAAAGCAGTTTCGTTGTATCCGGGATACAGTTTCGTTGTTAAAAATTCTACCTGACCGATTCGAGATGAAGTTTCTGTACAGCCCATAAAAATTTTAAATAGTTTTGAACCCCTAAAACCTCCCAAACTTTTCTATGCTTTACAATTAAATTAGTATTGTGACACCATTGGTTTATTACATCATTTTTTTGCCTCTTATCACTTTTTCATTTTAATTATCTTTCGAAAATTTTAAAGTTGGCTATTCAACACTTGTAGTTTCTACGGATAAATAACAGTTACTTTACACCAATTTTATTAATACTGTCAATTGAAGCATTCGATTATTGTGAATTTTAAGAGTGTTAAGAAAAATTAAACTTTCTGTTGCAATGGTATACACGTTTACAAAAATGGCATATATGCATTTAATTCTTGTTAAGTTTGGTCAAGGTTAAACAAGTTTTCAGATAATTATCTGTAATTCTGGTAATCACAGCTGAATGCTAAGGGAATAGGGCAGCAGTTGCAAGGCGTTATGTGGAAACATATCTCAATCGGAATATAATATATATAAGAAAGACGATTATTTCTTTTCATTGATCGACGTTTACGGGGTGGGTACTTTGCGACCGCAACTTGCTAGTAATAGTCGTCCAAAAATGGATACAAACAATGAGAAGATTTTTGAATTAGTCGAAGAAAACCCTGGAAGTAGTATAAGAGTAATAGCTACTCAATTAGTTGTAGGTCACTTAACAACCGTTTAAGAATTACTAGATGAAGATTATCCTAAAAGAATGGGATTTTGCGCAGGTTCATAACCGAAAATAATCGAAATCCGATCCAAATGGGCCGAAGAAAATCCTTACGTAAAAAAAGTGACTCATCATCAAAGGACTTTTAAAGTCAATGTTAGGGCAGGCATTGTGAATAATAATTTATTACGACCAGTACTTCTTCCAAATAATTTAAATTCCGCAAATGATTTACAGTTCTTACAAAGTGATTTACCAGAGTACTTAAAAGAGGTAAATTTAGGAATAAGGCAAAATATATAATACTTATACACCTATTTCTTGACCAGCCGGAAGACCAGATCTTAACCCTATTGACTTTTGCTTCTTATGAAAGGTGACGTATATTCTATTGAAATAATCGACGAACAACAACTGAGGCATCGAATCATTGAAAGTGCAAATTGATTTCGTCAGAAGCCAATGATCTACCAAAAAAGGGTTTCCTTTTTAAAACGGTTCCGAATGTGTATTTAGTAAAACGGATGCTATTTTAAACATTTATAACCGTCGAAAACTCAAGGTCGAAAAAAATCATGATTCCTATACTTTCCTTATCTGTGTACAGATAGGAAAGTAAAAATGGCTCGTGGTGAAGCTGTTTCTGACGAAATGAGGAAAGTGATAATTCACTTGCATTTGAAGGGCCAAAATTCTTCCCAAATCCCTGACAGTGTTAATAAATCGAGATAATCGAGATATACAGTTCGAAATATTATTAAACTGTACAAAACAACTGGATATATGGCTCAAAAACAGAGAACTGCAATATTGCAATGCCAACTTAAGAGCTTTAAAAAGAATTATCAAGCAAAATCGCCATGCTAATTATAACAAATTGAAAATATTATGAAATCAGGCAACGGGAAAAACATTTTCCAACCAATTTGTCATAGAGCTGCTAAAAAACTGAGATTTAAAATTTACAAGGTATGCTTGAATAATTTTTGCTTTTTGTTTGTTTTTAATTCAATATATCATAGGCATAGAAGCCCTTACTGACAAAGATTTAGAAGAAAAATGGACTAGCGTGGGCAAAGGGCAAATCAGTTATGGTCTCCGCACCAATAGAACTCCATTATTTGGAATGATGAAGCCAGATTTAAAATATGGATTGTTGATTGTAGGAGTCGTGTCATAAGAACAAAAGAAGAAATGTTTCAGAATGACTGTCTTAAAAAGAAAGTTAAGTTTCCGGCTTCTGTTATGATTTGGGGAGCCATGTCAGCTAAAGAAATGGGAAACTTACACTTTGTGGAAGGTATTATGAATACATTAATGGACCTGTGTCATGTTAGCAAGTAGCCAGCCAGCAATAAATTCAGGTGGACGCCAAAGCGCCAGCGGTCATACTAAATTTTTAACATCTAATTATTTTAAGTTCCGACAAAAAGAATATATTTAATCATAATTTGTTGCATTATAATTATTATAACCCTTTCATAAAATTATAATAAGGGATGTAGAGAGGGTTAAAGCTTTTATTACTAGCACACACATAAGAGATTTAGAGAGCTTTGAAATTTCAAAGTTTTTATTGCTGAACCAAAATTTGTTTTTTTCGAAAATTCATTAAAGCCATTCGAAAGATAATAAAAAAACAAACAACTTTTTCAAATACCATTTTAAATGCTATATGGGTAATAAGAGATTTAGAGAGCTTTGAAATTTCAAAGTTTTTATTGCTGAACCAAAATTTGTTTTTTTCGAAAATTCATTAAGGCCACTCGAAAGATAATAAAAAAACAAACAACTTTTTAAATTACCATTTTAAATGCTATATGGGCAATAAGAGATTTAGAGAGCTTTGAAATTTCAAAGTTTTTATTGCTGAACCAAAATTTATTCTTTTCGAAAATTCATTAAGGCCATTCGAAAGATAATAAAAAAACAAACAACTTTTTCAAATACCATTTTAAATGCTATATGGGTAAAAAGAGATTTAGAGATCTTTGAAATTTCAAAGTTTTTATTGCTGAACCAAAATTTGTTTTTTTCGAAAATTCATTAAAGCCATTCGAAAGATAATAAAAAAACAAACAACTTTTTTAAATACCATTTTAAATGCTATATGGGTAATAAGAGATTTAGAGAGCTTTGAAATTTCAAAGTTTTTATTGCTGAACCAAAATTTGTTTTTTTCGAAAATTCATTAAGGCCATTCGAAAGATAATAAAAAAACAAACAACTTTTTAAAATACAATTTTAAATGCTATATGGGCAATAAGAGATTTAGAGAGCTTTGAAATTTCAAAGTTTTTATTGCTGAACCAAAATTTGTTTTTTTTGAAAATTCATTCAGGCCATTCGAAAGATATTAAAAAAACAAACAACTTTTTCAAATACCATTTTAAATGCTATATGGGTAATAAGAGATTTAGAGAGCTAAATGTCTTATTTCCCATATAGCATTTAAAATGGTATTTAAAAAAGTTGTTTGTTATTTTATTATCTTTTGAATGGCCTTAATGAATTTTCAAAAAAAAAAAACAAATTTTGGTTCAGAAATAAAAACTTTAAAAGCTCTCTAAATGTCTTATTACCCATATAGCATTTAAAATGGTATTTAAAAAAGTTGTTTGTTTTTTTATTATCTTTCGAATGGCCTTAATGAATTTTCGAAAAAAACAAATTTTGGTTCAGCAATAAAAACTTTGAAATTTCAAAGCTCTCTAAATCTCTGATTACCCATATAGCATTTAAAATGGTATTTAAAAAAGTTGTTTGTTTTTTTATGATCTTTCGAATGGCCTTAATGAATTTTCGAAAAAAAAAACAAATTTTGGTTCAGCAATAAAAACTTTGAAATTTCAAAGCTCTCTAAATCTCTTATTACCCATATAGCATTTAAAATGGTATTTGAAAAAATTGTTTGTTTTTTTATTATCTTTCGAATGGCTTAAATGAATTTTCAAAAAAAAACAAATTTTGGTTCAGCAATAAAAACTTTGAAATTTCAAAGCTCTCTAAATCTCTTATTACCCATATAGCATTTAAAATGGTGTTTGAAAAAGTTGTTTGTTTTTTTATTATCTTTCGAATGGCTTAAATGAATTTAAAAAAAAAAACAAATTTTGGTTCAGCAATAAAAACTTTGAAATTTCGAAGCTCTCTAAATCTCTTTTTACCCATATAGCATTTAAAATGGTATTTGAAAAAGTTTTTTTGTTTTTTTATTATCTATCCAATGACCTAAATAAATTTTTGACAAACACAAATGTTGTGCTAGTAATAAAAGCTTTAACCCTCTCTACATCCCTTATTATAATTTTATGAAAGGGTTATAATAATTATAATGCAACAAATTATGAATAAATATATTCTTTTTGTCGGAACTTAAAATAATTAGATGTTAAAAATTTAGTATGACCGCTGGCGCTTTGGCGTCCACCTGAATTTATTGCTGGCTGGCTACTTGCTAATATGACACAGGTCATTAATGGACTTCAAAATAACTTAAAACTCCAAATTGAAAAAATGCGTTTAAATAATATGGAATGTGTCTTCCACTAAGATGGTGTCGCTTGTCACGCGGCCTAAAAAGTAAAGATTGGATGTTAGAAAACAATAATCCACTTTTAAAATGGACGTCCAATAGCCCAGATCTATCGCCTATTGAAACTTTGTGGCATATCAGGAAAAAAAAATATCAGATCAAATCCCGCAAGAACTGTTCTAGAATTGCGAACCCTTCTTCAAGAAATTGGAAGTTTTACAGCAGATGACTACCGAACATTAAATGACACTATGTCAAGGTGTATCTAATCAGTATCCAATCGAAAAGGCAATGTATCGCAGTGGTAGTTTGCCGTTATTTGATTTCGTAATTTTTTTTTAATATACAGTTTTTGAATTTATCTGATTTTTTTTTTGTTACAGAAATATTATAGTTTTTAAGACGATTTTGGTTAATGTGGCAAATTTCTTTAAAAAACATGGTTTTGGCAGTTGGGCCAACTTCACTGAGACAGGGCTCGTATATACATTTGAATTTATATATACTTATTCGATAATTATTATTGCCAGTTTTCATCACCTTGTGCATCTTTAAAATAGGAAAATAATTTTTGCAGCAAACAATTCGTTCTAAAATGCTGAAGATCATTTTTAATAATAACCGCACGCCTATGACTCGTCGATTTTCTTTCCCCTCAGACCCGCAAAGGTCTATGTTAAAAATGTAAGTCACTCTCTACAATTGTGATATTTGACTGTAGGTGAGGACATTTTATTGTTTTAGAAGTTGGCTACAAAATGGAGGAGCGCTGGTTTATGTAAATACAAGATGAGGTCTTTTTTTTTAGAAATGTGAGAGGGCTTAATTTTTTTTATAAAATTTATTTTTTAATGGGAACTATCAATCCATATATAGTTTTATCGAAGGTAAAAGTAAAAGTAAAAAGTCTAAAAATACTATAACTTGGTAAAGCATCGTCTAAAGAAATATTAACTACATTGGAATACTACACACAATCAAACTTATAAGAAATCATCCATTATTTTTCATAATTTTTCAAATCTATAAACATTTTTTGTTTATGAATAACACTCAGTCCTTACCAAAAACTTTTAATGACAAATAACCCACATGGCAATAAAAATAATTAATTAGTTGACAAAATAAATACAATTTTATTTTTGTTTGTTTCTGAAACGAAATTAGATTTAAATTTGTAATAGCCGAAAAGCAAAAACAAAAAGGGAATTGGTAATTTTTACAATCGGTGTTACCACCTCTAGCCCTTATGCAAGCTTCTATTCGCCTTGGCATGCTTATTAGTTAATTGTCAACATTGTCTTGGGGTATGTTTTCCCATTCTGCTAATGCTGCATCAATAAGCTGTGCGACATTTCCTGCATTGTTTCGATGAGCTCTAACTCTCCTTTTAAGCTGCTCCCACAAGTGTTCGATAGGATTTAGGTATGGTGAACATGCAGACCAGTCTAAAACTGTGACATCTTTCGTTTCAAGACATTCTCTAGCCACTCTGCTGGTATGGGAGGGGCATTATCGTGCATAAAGATAAATTTATCCCCAATTGCAGGTCTCCAAAGCCTAACGATTGGTTCTAGCACTAAATCAACATACCTCGGACCGGTTAAAGTTTGTTAAAGTGATGACAATGGAGTTTTTGCTCCCAGCATAATACCTCCCTACCTCCCCAGGACATTACAGTTTCTCCTTGATATCTTGGGACAGATCTGGCAGCGTGGAGTCTCACTCATCTTCCTGGAGCTCTGAGAACCAGAATTTGATGGTCATCTGATCTTAGACCAATTCTCTTTTCATCCGAAAAAGAACATATTACCAATTTTCAATTGTCCAGTTTTGGTGTTGAAGTTACCAATTTAGCGGGTTAATTTTGTTTTGCCTAGATAACGGTGAAACCCGTACCTCTCTCCTACTGTTCAACCCTCGAGCACGAAGTCTTTTTCTTAGGATTTCAACTGAAACGTTCACACCTGTAGCTTCCAGAAGTCTGGATGAGAAATACTGGGATTTCTTCTAGCAATTTGGCACAAAGCGGTCCTGTTGTTCAGTTGTGACTCTGTGACGACTTTGTCTGGGCCTGTTTCTTAAGAGATTCTAGTTCCAAGTACCTTTCATATGTTTTCGATACAACACCCTAGGTATCGCCTACTACCTCTGCTATGTCTCATTGAGATATTCCTTGTTCAATGAGAGCAATAATCCTTCCCCTCTAAACATCTGTTAGTCCAACATAAGGCATTTTGTTGTTTTTTTTTTGGACCGAAATAAAATTACCGAAGGATCGTGATTTTAGTTCTGAACACAAAATTCACAAGATAATAAATCGCAGCAGTCGTTTCTTCTTTATTATGTTTGTTTGGAACAAAAAGCCTTTTTTAAAGTTGGATGCCAAATTTTTTCCTTACAAAAAGTTTATTCAGAAATACACAGTGATTCCATATAAGTTTGGTTGTGTGTACGTAGTTCAATCAATAGACTTACTTGGGTTGGCAGGGGTCCTGAACTTGGCTTCAGTTGAAGCTAATTTAATAATTAAATTCTCCAAAGAGATTATTTCTTTTTATATCTACAAAATGTGAAAATGCGAGGCTTGGAAATCGTGTTTGCTTCTAGAAGCAAATTATCCACAAAAACCAATAGTTTTTCCTGATGGCCTTTAAACCGAATTAATCTGCGAGAATTTAGCACTATTGGCAACACTGAACTGTCCATGACGTCAAGGTATTTTCCAATAATTTTTGTTTTATGGTTTTTTGAGAAGAAATTTTGACAAACGACAATAAAAATAAGAGATAAGAAATCAAAACATGATTTAAGGTTTTATTTACTTGTTTACTAAAATATTAGTTTTAATTCGTTTATTTTAAGGTAAACCACATATCAAGGTAAAGTTAATTGAAGATAAAATATAGCTACGGTTGAAGAATCTCAAAATAGATATATTCAAAAATATATTAAATTGGGCTCTTGTTTATTTATCTGTGAAAACTCTAATTACTTTATTCTAAAATACTTAAGTTATTAATAAAAATTATATATGAGGAATAAGACTTTTAGTATATAACAAAATAGAACTACTAAGTTAAATACAAATTATTACTCACTGTGAAATCTACCCACAAACCTTTATAAGCCGAATTAGCGCTCTACTGCATAACGAAATTATCATTTCTTTTGTTATGGCAACATAGGCAAATTCTATCTCTTAGAATATCCAAGTTAGCAGAGCGCACTTATACAAAATTCTTTAAATAGCCGTAAAGGACAAAAACAAGCCATGTCAGATCTGGTAAACGTGCACGCTAAAGAACTGCACCTCTGATTTCAATCAATTCATTTGGATAAGCCCGTTTAGGTATCTTGTGACAATTTACCTTTCATTTAGAGTCATATCTTTAATTAAACTTGGCAACTCATTTAAATTACCTTTTTCGGTAAAGGATCAATTAAATACTAATTATAGACCGTAGTTCCCTGCAAACCGTCTGAATGCGTGCTTGTCACACCTAACGCGCATTTTAGTTTGACCAGTAATGAGCATGAAAATGATTTCTTCCAAAAAATTCAGTTTGTAACGTGACATCTAGTTATTCTATCTACTTGTTATATGTGTTTGAGCTCAATTTATAGGGCGTGGGTTAGGTTATTAAATAACTCGAATAACTTTGAAAAAGAACTTGGGCACCACTATATTTATAGCTTACTACACTTGACTCTAGATTAGTGATAATAATATAGAAAATCACTAACCACTAACAAATAATATT
Source organism: Psylliodes chrysocephalus (assembly GCA_927349885.1). Classification (NCBI taxonomy): domain Eukaryota; kingdom Metazoa; phylum Arthropoda; class Insecta; order Coleoptera; family Chrysomelidae; genus Psylliodes; species Psylliodes chrysocephalus. Next base: position 65,152,104 of record OV651813.1, on the reverse strand, counting down.
TAAACCATGCTTTAGATAAGGTAGCTATCAAATTCTAATTCACATAAGTTTACTAAATTCAAATTTAAGATGATTTATTGAATAAGCACTTATCTTTTGGTAAGTTAAGGTAATATACGAAATGTAAAACTAGGTTATCGCATGGTTATAGGTTATTCTCAGGCAACTTCCTCACAGGGATTCGGGACCCTTATTCGTAATTCTGCAACGTGAATGATCTCGTGATATTTGGTATTCTAACTTGAACTCGAAAATGTCTAGATCTTCTAGAGATTAATCAAAAAACTGTCTTCAGATTGAATCAAAACAACGTCTAGGTATAAATCCATAAAACATCTAGAGATAAATCAAACAACTGTCTTCAGATTGAACCAAAACAACTTCTAGGTATAAATCCATAAAACGTCTAGAGATGAATCAAACTGTCTTTAGATTGAACCAAAACCGTTTAGATATAGCCATGCTTTTAAAATCAGACGGATTAAGAATATTAAAAATCATCTAGTACTTCGGATGACCAAGATAATTTAAAAATAAAATCTAGTTGATTGTCGCTGTCCAAATCAAAAAAATCTCACAAGACTACAAATGACATTTGAGAAAGAGGTGGCTGTGTCGAAATGACGAATAACGGTTCCAACCGTTACATATTATATTTGGATTACATTTTTATAAAACTTGCAAACCTACATTGAAATTAAGCCTTCGTTGAAAGTCATTCATCTACGTGCTTTTATAATTCTATGTATAGCATTTTTACTAATCCCAATTTCTTCTGTTAGAATTCAGAGAGAAACTTGAGGGTTTATGACTAGAAAAGCCAAAACGTTCATTGAATTTTCTACATTTCTAGCAGATATGGTTTTCATGCCTTACAATTGAAGAAAAACTACCGGTTTGTAACGTGTCCTCTACTTTCTTGAATCATGTGAGTGGCCACATCCTGGAAATCATTCTCGACGCACATTCTTATTACATTCTTCATGAATTGGTTACATATCTACATATTTCGCTGGGAGAAAATGTAAGAGGCATTTTAAATACAATAATTAATTCAAATGTAAACAGAACAACAAAATTTTATGACGTTAATATTCCGATTAAATTAAATAAACATAAGCTCCAATTCGCTCCCACCCACAGACCTATTTCACTTACACCCGCATAATCCCGTTTGAAATAAATAGTTAAAAATAAATGGACATACTTATTCAATAATTGTATTATATGTCTTTCCACACTAAACGTGGTTCAAATAGGCCATTTTCTCCAAACCAATTACAAGGTGTCTCAGACACATTCTTAATACGATGTTATGATACATTTTATCAGCGAGAACCATACGAGCTAAAACGGTCGCATTTTTAACATTAAACTAGCATAGAAAGATGTTTTAAAGCAGCATGTTCAAACTCAATTACATGTAAAAGTATCACTAAAATTTTATGTGGTTATAAAATACAAAATATACAGTAAAATAAACCAGTTGACAGAAGCATTCATTTTAGTTCCTACATTCCACAGAAAATAATCTATCAATCTATTAACGAGATTTCTGCAAGGTGCACGACTCCAATTCGTTAGCTTACATAGGGGTCTATTCTGTAACAATTCCTTTATATTTAACGGCCTTTAAAAATATTTTCTTCTTTAGTTCTGTCACTATTTAAACGGATCTTTAAAATACATTAAAGAATCTTAAAGAAATCTGTTTAAGTAATGACAGAAGTAAATTAACGAATACGAAAATATTTTAAAGGCCGCCAATATTTTTAAAGGCCGTTAAATATAAAGGAATTATTACAGAATAGACCCCTAAGGGGTCTATTCTGTAACAATTCCTTTATATTTAACGGCCTTTAAAAATTTGTTCGTATTCGTTAATTTACTTCTGTCATTATTTAAACAGATTTCTTTAAGATAGTCCTCTAATGTATTTTAAAGATCCGTTTAAATAATGACAGAAGTAAAGAAGAAAATATTTTTAAAGGCCGTTAAATATAAAGGAATTATTACAGAATAGACCCCTAAGTCTGTATGTTAAACAATTTTGAAATCAATGTAAAGGTACCTACATTGTAATAATTTAATTTGGGGTAGGAATCATTCTCTAATGTAAAAAAATTGCTTGGCAAAACTGTATTATTTTTTAAAAACATTCTATGGTTGAATACAGTATTACCAAACCGTTCTATAAATATAAAAAAATACAGCTATTTAAAAAAGATACATTTTTATTTGTCAGGCAAAAAGGCAACACCCTGTATATCCAAAAGTAATTTTAAAATATATATTTTTAAGTTCATATAACTTTTATTTGAAACTTGTTTGCCTATCTATAATACAATTTTAAATATTGAACAATTACGCACTAATGGCACACCTTGTATATAAAATTTTAAAAGAAGAAAAATCGGCTGGTATATCCTCACCCAAACCGAAACCATGGACAACAAACTTAATAAAAGTGAAGCTGGACAATTTGTTGTCACAGAAATGCCGATTCTCTCTCTAGAAGACCGTGTCCAGCAGAGTGCTCCCACTGCAACAAAACGGAATGCAAAAAAGTGGGCTATTAATGATGAGTGGGCCCTGCTAAAATTAGGGAAGAACAAGAGAACAGTACTTAAGTCATATTTGGCTCAGTGGGACTCTTATACTGGAAGATCGCTTACTAAAGCGAGTACTTGAAAATGATGATAGTTCCGAGAACAGAAGACAGTTTGTCATTCCAAGAAGTAGAGTAGCTGAAGTACTTCGTCAGATATACGATAGTCCATCAGGAGGACATCTTGGTGTTAGGAAAACCCTTCAGAGAGTTCGGCAACGGTTTTACTGGATGAACAGTTCCGATGATGTTAAGGGCTGGTGTACGAAATGTACCACCTGCGCTATGAGTAATGGACCTCAACGAAAAAGGAAGGCTCCCATGAAGCAATACAACGTTGGTAGCCCATTTGAGAGGATCGCCTTAGATATTGCGGGACCATTCCCCGCGACCGAGTATGATAATAAATACATTTCGGTGGTAATGGATTATTTTACAAAGTGGGTGGATGTCTATACCATTCCAAATCAATAGGCCGCAACTGTTGCAGATGTGTTAATATAAGAGTGTGAAACTTCAAGACGGGTCGCGTTATCTGTTCTATTTGATAACGAAGAACATCTTCCGAGATCGACCACTCATTATGATGTATGGGAAGCATTACTTAGTTTAAAGTAGCACGTACTGGAGTCCAATGTACAGAAACTAGCAATGCCGAAGATGGAAGGAAGTCAGCTGGATTGGAGGATCATTAGCAACATTGTGGAAGTAATCGTTTAAGATACCGGATTCAAAATACTGGTCTGCAGCCATTCGCCCAGTGTCCAGGTTACAGCGAAGACAGGCCCTTGTTACTTCCATGCAACTGGAAATTGTAAAAGGGGGTTCAGTTGCCGATACAACCATTCCATTTTAGTTTTATTAGAAATTCAGCAGGAACTATCTCTTAAGAAGGGGCAACGTAATGCGAGCCATTTCAATATTCAGTCATGTTCTAATCCTCTGTCTTATTTGACAAGCTATACATTGTTGACAACATCCTCCTCGATGCCTATTTTATCCTTAGCGTTTTACTTAAATGCTTGCTGTGACGTTGCCATTTTCTGTGTCTTTTCTGGCTACAACAGCGCTCGATCTCTGGAGAAATGTAAAAATACTTACCATTTAAACCATGTATTGCGACGTTGCCACATCTACAAATTTCCCCAGATCTAGGGAAATTTTGAAACATTTGGCTCAAGTGGCATTCTTACAACTATCGCAATCGAGTAAAAGTCATAAAGAAAATTCTTGAAACATACAACGCTGAATTGGTAATGCTCCCAGTTATGCCTGTATACAAATTGTAGCAAAGCGTTTTATATTTCAGAATTTTTCATATAAAAAAGTTTTATTCAAATATAGGTAGGCCCAGAACAAATAGAAGAGCCAGAAGTGGTAGGTACGATTCATATCTACACCGACGGTTTTAAAACAAAACAAGGCTTAGAATGTGGAATATACTCCAGATTCTTAAACCTAAACATAAAATGGGCTGTGAGCAATAGTCACAGTGTAGTTCAAAGAGAGCTAACGGGGATTCTCATGGCAGGAAAAGAAATAACCAAAAACAATATCACTAAAAGGAGTATTCTTATCTATACAGATAGCAGACAAGCACTACTCATCCTGAACAGACCACGAATTTACTCAGGGTTAGTACTAGAATATCACGAAGCTTTGGCCGAAGTATCCATCAACAATGTGGTCACCTTAAGATGGATCAAAGGTCACGCCACATCGAAAGGTAACCGTCTTGCTAATTTACTGGCCAAGAAAGCAGCCAACCAAATACTTTTTGGACCTGGCCCTTCTATTGGCCTGACAAAATCTGTAGTGATAGACCTAATTAAAGAACATTCCCTTGTGAAATTCACGGAAAGATGGGATGAAACAAGAAACTGCAGAGTTGCCAGGGAGCACCTAAGTTATCCTGACAACACTGCAGCAAACAAATACTTCACTATGACTAGACAGAATCTGCGCCTAGTAGTCACAGGCATTCTGACTGGTTATTGCCAAGTACGGAAGCATCTCCTTATCATGGGGCTGTCAGAATGCGCACTCTGTAGAGGGTGCAAACAAGAAGATGAAACCATCGAGCATATCCTTTACGATTGCTCGGCGCTTTCATTTATTAAAAGATTTATGTTCGGCGAGTATCGGCTAACACCGGCCGATATAAGAGAAGCTCCTCTTGGCGACGTTGTTAACTACAATAAATCTATAGGCTGGCTCACGAGCTAGAAGGTGCCTATCACCTTGGGAGGATGCACAATGAGCCTTATGAGGCCTAAGGGCCGTGGGGGTAACCCACCCTCCACACGTTACAGATACAGAGGTAGGCCCATAATTTGATGGATAATATTTTTTTGTATTTTTAAAAGCATACTTTACAAACCGGACATAATATTTTCCTGTACAATATTTATAATTTTTACTTTCCTATCTGTATACAGATATAAGGAAAGTATAGGAATCATGATTTTTTTCTACCTCGAGTTTTCGACGGATTTTTACGTTTTGAGGTCCCCTGAATCCGTTTTGACTATTTTCGCGATGATGTCTGTGTCTGTGTGTCTGTGTGTCTGTGTGTCTGTGTGTCTGTGTGTCTGTGTGTCTGTGTGTCTGTGTGTCTGTGTGTCTGTGTGTCTGTGTGTCTGTGTGTCTGTGTGTCTGTGTGTCTGTGTGTCTGTGTGTCTGTGTGTCTGTGTGTCTGTGTGTCTGTGTGTGTGTGTGTGTGTGTGTGTGTGTGTGTGTGTGTGTGTGTGTGTGTGTGTGTGTGTGTCTGTGTCGCATAACTCATGAACCGAAACACAGAAAAACACCAAATTTTAAACATAAGCTTTGTTCCAGCATCCAATGAGCTGATAAGATTTTGAGCAGAGTCGGAACATCTGGGGGGGTACTTTATAAGTGGTCATTTTTATATTTTATGGAATATATATTGTAATGATATTCAATCACTACTTCACTTTTTATAATGACATAAACACTTTTATTATGTTATTTACTTTACTTACCAGCTTTTCTCTTTTCCCAGGGGCGGTTCCTTATAAACACAAACACAATAATATTAAGACACCTTAATCTTGTTTTATAAGCTAAATAAAATATTTATTTTATTTATTATTTATTTATTATTTATTTATTATTTATTTATTATTTATTTATTATTTATTTATTATTTATTTATTATTTATTTATTATTTATTTATTATTTATTTATTATTTATTTATTATTTATTTATTATTTATTTATTATTTATTTATTATTTATTTATTATTTATTTATTATTTATTTATTATTTATTTATTATTTATTTATTATTTATTTATTATTTATTTATTATTTATTTATTATTTATTTATTATTTATTTATTATTTATTTATTATTTATTTATTATTTATTTATTATTTATTTATTATTTATTTATTATTTATTTATTATTTATTTATTATTTATTTATTATTTATTTATTATTTATTTATTATTTATTTATTATTTATTTATTATTTATTTATTATTTATTTATTATTTATTTATTATTTATTTATTATTTATTATTTATTTATTATTTATTTATTATTTATTTATTATTTATTTATTATTTATTTATTATTTATTATTTATTTATTTATTTATTATTTATTTATTTATTTATTTATTATTTATTTATTATTTATTTATTATTTATTTATTATTTATTTATTATTTATTTATTATTTATTTATTATTTATTTATTATTTATTTATTATTTATTATTTATTATTTATTTATTATTTATTATTTATTATTTATTTATTATTTATTTATTATTTATTTATTATTTATTTATTATTTATTTATTATTTATTTATTATTTATTTATTATTTATTTATTATTTATTTATTATTTATTTATTATTTATTTATTATTTATTTATTATTTATTTATTATTTATTTATTATTTATTTATTATTTATTTATTATTTATTTATTATTTATTTATTATTTATTATTTATTTATTATTTATTTATTATTTATTTATTATTTATTTATTATTTATTTATTATTTATTTATTATTTATTTATTATTTATTTATTATTTATTTATTATTTATTTATTATTTATTTATTATTTATTTATTATTTATTTATTATTTATTTATTATTTATTTATTTATTATTTATTTATTATTTATTTATTATTTATTTATTATTTATTTATTATTTAATTATTATTTATTTATTATTTATTTATTATTTATTTAAAATTAAATTCTGCCAATACTCTAATCTACTCCTCAAAAAAATAGAAATTTTTATATCCACCCTGTATATTTAAATAAACAAATTTTCATAGCAGAAAACATTAATTAAATGTATTTAATAAACAAATATATCAAAGACATACAACATTTAATATTTCTAAAAAAATTCCTATTTACTAATTAAACCTATAACTTTTTAATATTTTACATTCATCCTTCACATTCACACATAAATGTTCTTAATTGAAAAATAGAAAAGTATGTACCTCAATTTTCTAACTATCTATGTCTACCTCTAGTTATTGGATTATTTTTCTCATCCCGTACAATTTATTATGACATGTCACAGATGACAATCATGTTCTAGAAAATTGAAATTCCTATTTACTATCTATTAATTTTTAAGATTAACGCATTTATTGTATCTCTAATACACAATTTATGCAGTTTGTTAATGTTATACCCTCATATCGCACTTCAAATAAGTTTATCATAAACAATTTGTTTTTACTCACAGTTATTATATAACTTCCACTTTTCTGACCAATATGCTCACTGTGTTTGTTCAGGATGTTGAAGATTCATGTTTTTGTACTACAAAAACCTCCAGATAATGATTAATGTCTTTCTCCTACGGCTCTGCAAACTTGTACCGACGGACCTGTCAAACTTGGACAGCGCTCCTCTTTTAAATTCCTTACATACAATGTCGTTAATAAATTTGCTTATTTAAACTTTAACTACAATGCTTGGACCTCGATTTTGGGTTGGATTTTTCCTTTTATACTATTATTTTAAATTTTTTATATCAAATTGACAACTCCAAAAACTGCCAACATTTCTGTCTAACAAAAACTGTCTTTTTTTTTCACCAAGGAGAAGCTTCATAATGACAATGAGAAACCAATTAAAACCCTTAATGGTTATGGAATTAGCATTTTGGTATATTAATCTCGATATTAGCTGAATTTAACTTTATTTTTATTTTATTCACAATTTTATTACAAAATCTAAGTTATTGACTCTGGACATGTATTTTTCAGTGTTTTCGTACCTTCCATCCAAATTAACCTTACCAAACCACGTTTGACTTTGGCATTTTATTTGATCCGCTATTTTTAATGTACTGGGTGTTATTTTGTTAGTTATTATTTAATATAAGTTAGTATATAAAATTCCCATAGTAATAATGTTATTCTACGTTGGGATATACCAATTTCGTTACAATATGTTATTTACGTTTGGGGAAGAAAATTCTTTTAATAAAAGTTACTTTTTATATTATTATCTATAATTTTTGTTCTATACAAAATATTCCTAAAATGGTCCGTATTCGAGAAATTTGACAAAATGTAAAAAAATATTTTTTTTATAAAAATTGTTCAAATAAAAGTTGTTGTAATATAATTCTCTATAATTTTTATCCAATACATAATTTCTCTAAAATAGACCGTATTCGAGAAAATTATAAATTTTGAAATTTGAAGAAAACTCGAAAACGGATAAAGAAAAAAATATTAAATTTTAAACTTAAGTTTTATTTCGGCCTGATGTGAAATGATTAGATTTTGGACAAATTCGGAACATCTGGGCGGGTACTTTATGGAAGGCCGTTTTTATATTTTATGGAATATATCTGTTATTTATGTTTGGAGAAAAAAATTGTTCAAATAAAAGTTACTTCTAATATTATTATCTATAATTTCTGTTTTATGTCAAAATTTCCTGAAATGGTCCGTATTCGAGGAATTTGGCAAAAGGTGCAAAATTCTGATTTTTATGAAAATTGTTGAACTAAAAGTTGTTTGCGATATCGATCTCTATATTTTATGTTTATAAATGATTTTTCTAAAATGGACCGTAATGAAAAAATTGTAGGAAATTTAAATTGTTCAGCATTTTCGTTTTCAATGAATATCTATAGAAAAATGTTTCGAGGTAGATGTATGTGGACAATGTATATATTTAATTTATCCTCTAAACATTTATAGAGATGCTGCAATAGGTTGTACAAAATAACCGGAAAAAGCCGATAATAACTAGTAGGGCTCGGAATTGTATTCGGTTAATTCGATAATTCGAATACTCAAAATCCGATATTTTTAAATCGAAATTATTCGAATAGTCGAATAGTCGAATATTCGAATATTCAAATACTCGAATAGTCGAATAGTCGAATATTCGAATAGTCGAATAGTCGAATAGTCGAATAGTCGAATAGTGGAATAGTCGAATAGTCGAATAGTCGAATAGTCGAATAGTCGAATAGTCGAATAGTCGAATAGTCGAATAGTCGAATAGTCGAATAGTCGAATAGTCGAATAGTCGAATAGTCGAATAGTCGAATAGTCGAATAGTCGAATAGTCGAATAGTCGAATAGTCGAATAGTCGAATAGTCGAATAGTCGAATAGTCGAATAGTCGAATAGTCGAATAGTCGAATAGTCGAATAGTCGAATAGTCGAATAGTCGAATAGTCGAATAGTCGAATAGTCGAATAGTCGAATAGTCGAATAGTCGAATAGTCGAATAGTCGAATAGTCGAATAGTCGAATAGTCGAATAGTCGAATAGTCGAATAGTCGAATAGTCGAATATTCGAATATATTCGACTATTCGAATAGTCAAATAATTGAATAGTTGAATATTCGAATACTCAATATTCGACTAATTGAACTAGGTATTCGATACTCGAATATTAGACTATTCGAACACTTAAATATCGGAATACTGTAAATGTTTAAATATTCGGATATATATTTTGAATTTTATATACCTTATTTAAATGTTTCTTTTTTATCTACTGCTTAAAAATAAAGGTAGAAGAAAAATGACTAACAAAATTCTGACTTGGTATTTGGTAAATGAAGGGAACCCCAACGTTATTTCACATTCGCACTTTTCACACGCTTGTTTATTTTTGTTATAAGTTATAACTTACTATTACTAGTTATTTTATTCATATTAGTGTGTGTATGTCTGTCAGTCAACGCTTGCCCGCTACAGGTGTCAAATATGAGTTTAGAACGCAGTAAGATTTGGCTTTACTTCGATAAAAAAGAAAATACTCGAATATCGTATATTCGAATACTCGTATATTCGAATACTCGTATATTCGAATACTCGTATATTCGAATACTCGTATATTCGAATACTCGTATATTCGAATACTCGTATATTCGAATACTCGTATATTCGAATACTCGTATATTCGAATACTCGTATATTCGAATACTCGTATATTCGAATACTCGAATATTCGAATACTCGAATATTCGAATACTCGAATACTCGAATACTCGAATACTCGAATACTCGAATACTCGAATACTCGAATACTCGAATACTCGAATATTCGAATACTCGAATATTCGAATACTCGAATATTCGAATACTCGAATGTACGAATAATCGAATACTCGAATATTCGAATAGTCGAATACTCGAATATTCGAATAGTCGAATACTCGAATATTCGAATAGTCGAATAGTCGAATAGTCGAATAGTCGAATAGTCGAATAGTCGAATAGTCGAATAGTCGAATAGTCGAATAGTCGAATAGTCGAATAGTCGAATAGTCGAATAGTCGAATAGTCGAATATTCGAATAGTCGAATATTCGAATATTCGAATATTCGATAAATACTTAGAAATATTCGAATAGTGAATAATATGGGTATTCGAATAAAGTTTCAAACGAATATTCGAATACAAAAATCTGAAAAATTCCGAGCCCTAATAACTAGATAGGAAAGTCATGTGTTGGACACATCAGATTTTTATATTAATTTATGAAAAGTAATTCCAGTCAATTTTTTACTTAAATGAGCAGGAACGAATCATACATCTAGGCATTACGCATAAAGTTTCTAACACTCAAAAATCTTTCAAAAACAAATAAAAATTTAAGTTAATTACAAAAATGATAGTAGAAAGATAAAATTGACAAATTGCACTAACAGTAATGACGGACCGATCCCATTTTGCGCTTAGACAAGTCGTTGTCATATCATTGAGCTCAACACATTGAAAATGTTGAAGACCACTGGTCTACAATACTACTTGGGCAAGCACAACTAGATGGTAATCAAAATATTAAAACTGTTTCTAAATAAAATAGTATAAAGCCACGATTCATCCATGACGATTCACTATATTATAATCTCATTGCAGTAATGAAATACTGTCCACCTCGATATGTAATATTTGTCTGGTCTATTAACCTATCCTATTGATGTTCTGTTTCCCTTTTGCCAGCAACATTCCAATAACTTCTAAAACATTATAAAACTAATCGATACGTATTTCTATTTCTAAAGAAATTCGATAACTCAATAAAAATATAACTTTTGTAGTCTGTGACTTTATTTCGAACCTATTCAATTATTTCTAAGTCACCCGAATACAAAAGAGGCCACTTTGGTCCGCAGAACCTAAAATTACTCCTAAAACATTTTGGAGTTTCGATTAATTATTTACAAATATTATTAAAAGGCAGCTACTTCACATTTCTAAGTAGTACAGCTGGTCTATATAAATAATATAGTAGGGGTTTGGGAAATAGCACATTCATTTCGTTACAAGTGGCTAAGAAACAGTTCATCGTAAACAGGTAATTTAAAAAATGGGATATAACAAATAAATTTTTGTGTGTGCGTGTCTGCGTGCGAGCTTGCGAGTGTGCGTACGTACGTACGTGCGTGAGTGCGTGCGTCGGCGTGCGTGCGTGAGTGCGTGCGTACGTGCGTGCTCGATAACTCATAAACGGTTAGAGAGAAAAATACCAAATTTTAAACTTAACCTTTTTTCTGGCCTTTATTTTATATTTTTTAAACTATATCTTTTATTTACGTTTGGAGAAGAACATTCTTCAAATAAAAGTTACTTCTAATAGGTACTATTCTCTATAATAATGTTTGTTCTATACAAAATTTTCCTAAAATGGTCCGTATTCGAGAAATTTATGTTTGTTCTATACAAAATTTTCCTAAAATGGTCCGTATTCGAGAAATTTTACAAAATGTAAAAAATTTCTTATTTTAAGAAAATTGTTTAAATAAAAGTCATTTGTGATATTATTGTCTCTAATTCTTATTAAATACATAATTTATCTAAAATGGACCGTAATCGAGATATTTGAGAAAAAGTGTAAACTTCGAATTTTGAAGAAAACTCAAAAACGGATAAAGAGAAAACCAAATTTTAAACTTAATCTTTATTCTGTACTGCGGTGAACTGATTAGAACATCTGGGAGAAATTGATATGTTCTCCTACATATTTTTTCAAGCAAAATTATGAAAATATTTTTTAATAATATTAAGAAATACAACTTTAAGCTTGTTTTCTGTTTTATAACGAATTTCAATTTAGTTTTAAATTATTTCAATTAATTATTTCAGTTATCTGTAAACATAGTGCAAACGAAATTAGGGAAGCTTTGTTTATGCTTTATTAACATGATAAAAATGTGCACGTAATGTGGGCGCATAGATAACAATAGCATTTTAATATCTGTCGTAAAACGTTATTTTGTTTTTGTGTACCAGCAGATCAATTCATTATTTATCATATAAATTATTTTAAAAATGATTAGCGGGTGGCGTGTACTGTTATTTTATTAATTGGACAGCATTGACCAGAAAGGAACCAACCGACAAAATGACCAAATCGTCCCTAAACCCTGGTGAATCTTTATCTGAAATTTTAAACTGAATTGTTACCTAGTTGAGTTATACAGGGTGGCCCACTACATACGATACGGTCTCTTTACGTGAAGAACGGTTAAATATTTTACAAAGATTTTTGCAAGCAATAAAAGAACAATTTAAAAATAATTAACATTATACAGGGTGCCCCAAAAAAAGATACATATCAAACTTAAGTTTTTTCTTATGGAACACCCCTGTATTTTAGATCATAACCAACATTTAAAGAAAAAATATTATGTCCAAATTATATGGGCTACCTCTGGAAGAGAATAGGAAACAAAACAGTAACTTACCTTTATTTTAGCTTCATAGAGTTCAAAAAATACAGTGTTCCATAAGAAAAGCATAAGTTTGATACCTATGTATCTTTTTTCGGTATGACGTCAATATTAACAATGGTCCGATTTTCATCAGTAGCAAAGATAGAAATTATACATTTTTAGTTAAACGCCACTTGAGAAACTGGATTTTTCTTGTTTTTTTTTTAATTATTTAACTTTTACATCCCTTGACTTTTGATCGAATTTTGTTCAATAATGTTTACGTGTTAGGTGTTAATATGAACTTTTATGCTTAAAATTATGAAATCTATAAAGTGTTTCAGTGGATCCGTACAATTTGGGACATCTGTATAAAACTTCAGAACTATAATAGTTTATCTAGAAAAAAATTAAGACTGCTTGTCCATTGTGCTGATAATATTATGAGCTGGGCTAGTTTCGTAGTGCGATAGAGATAGATACATGTTTACAATCATAGGTGTATACTGAGATGGAATATCCACAACGATACGGACAGTAGACAGCGTAAGCCAACTGTAGATCACCCACGGTAGCCGATTTAACTGACTTGTTTTATATTAATTAACATAAGTTGATTATTATAAGACATAAAAATGTGGTTGATGTTTTGTTATGATCTTAACACATTCACATTTTAAAAACTTAGTAAACAAGGCAATTACTGACGCCTACCAAGAAAACTGTCCCGAAAAAGAGAGATGCCAAACGAGAAAAACAGTCTGGTGGAATAAACACCTAGATAGCCTGAGAGGCGAGGTGCGAAGGCTATTTAACAGAGCCAAAACCACACAAGACTGGACTACTTATAAAAATAAGCTCACAGAGTATAACAAGGAAGTACGCAAGGCTAAAAGAAACTCGTGGAGGAAATTCTGCGAAGAGACCTCAGAGACCACCGCCAGCGCTAGAATCCATAGAGTTATAGCCAAAGACAGTACATCTAGTCAAGTGGGATTCCTCAAAAAAGAAGATGATACCTACACCACGACACTAAAGGAAAGTCTGGAGATACTAACTCAGGTGCACTTTCCGGCCTCAACTATCCTAATAGGACTAGACTCAGGAGACCAAGAGAGCTACAGTCACAAGGGGATCAGACCAACTCCAATAGACTGGAAGCTGGCCTCCGAGATCACAAGACCACACAGGATTAGTTGGGCTATTAACAAATTTAAGACATACAAATCCCCGGGGCCGGATGGAATATATCCAATTCTGCTCCAGAAGGGAAAAGATGTGTTAATGCCACATTTATGCAAAATCTTCAGAGCATGTATTGCCTGGAGATATATCCCAGCAATATGGCAAAAGGCGAAAGTAGTCTACCTTGCCAAAGTAGGTAGGGTCACAGACCAAACGCCAAAGTCATATCGCCTTATAAGCCTATCCTCCTTTCTACTTAAAACTCTAGAAAGATTAATAGATAGGTATATCAAGGACGATATACTAAAAATAAATCCGCTCCATCCCAATCAATATGCATACCAGCCAGGTAAGTCAAATGACCTAGCGCTGGACGATATAAACAGGCTGCTTTCAAAGTCAATAGATGACAAAGAAATCGCAATAGCCACTTTCTTAGATATTAAAGGAGCTTTCAACAATGCCTCAACCAGGTCAATAACCAAGGCTCTAGAAAAGAGAAACATCCCAGTAACAATATGCCAATGGATCACTGCCTGTCTAGAGAACAGGATTATTTTATCCACTCTAGGAAAGGCAACCATACAGGCAAAAGTTACACAGGGCTGCCCACAAGGAGGAATATTATCTCCAATGCTGTGGTCAGTTCTTGTGGACGACTTACTCAAAATATTGTCCAAAGGACGCTACCAGTGCCTAGGATACGCAGACCACCTAGCAATTAACGTCAGGATGCGATTTGCAGGTACAGTTTCGGAGCGATCTCAAACAGCTCTAAACATAGTGAACAACTGGTGCAAAAAGGAACAATTGTCCATTAACGCACAAAAAAAAACAGTTGTACCATTCACAAAAAAACGGGTACTTATAGGTCTAAGACCACTAGTACTAAACAACACAGTTATCCCATTCCTCACAGAAGCCAAATACCTCGGAGTCATATTCGACCAAAGGCTGACGTGGAATCAACATCTCAAAAAACTCACACATAAAGCTACAATAGCTCTCGTAAGCTGTAGAAGAATATGTGGAAAAAACTGGGGTCTAAACCCCAAAATTACCATATGGTTATACACAAGGGTAATAAGACCCATGATAACCTATGGCACAGTGGCGTGGTAACCAAAACTGCGCAGGCAAGTGCAATAGGCCAACTCACTAGCATTCATCGGCTTGCCTGTCTAAGTGCTACTGGGGCCATGCGCACTACGCCGACCACAGCAATGGAGGTATTATTAAATCTCATGCCACTGCACATCTTCATACAAGGAGAAACCAGGTCAGCTATTCACAGGCTAATGCAGGGACAAAACCCAATAAGCCAACTACATAGCGCCGACCACACAAGGCTATATCAGCCAGTAAAAAGGGATAATATTCTAGCTATGCCTACTGATACAGCCATAACCACATACAAATTTGAAAGAAACTTTCAAATTCAAATACCAATCCGAGAATCCTGGAAACAGGGACCTCCCGTACAGGCTGAACTCGTCTGGTACACAGACGGTTCAAAAACCAAGGAAAGAGCCGGTGCTGGAATCTATGGACCCAAGTCGAAATCAACAATTTCGCTAAGTTTAGGAAAATATGCAACAGTGTTCCAGGCTGAGCTAATAGCCATACAACACTGTCCAAGAGAAATATTAAATCAGCAAGTATCAGGCAAAACTATTGCCATATACTCTGATAGCCAAGCAGCTCTAAAGGCAATTCTCTCACCAGAAATCAAATCACGACTGGTGAAAAACTGTCTGGAAGACCTGACAGAGCTAAGTAGTCAAAATAAGGTGACCTTAGCCTGGGTTCCAGGCCATGAGGGATATCATGGCAACGAAAAGGCCGACGAATTAGCCCTAGAAGGCTCAGATAATGCCATGACAGGCACCGAACCCTTCTGTGGAGTTGCTAAGGCGTTGTGCAAGGCATCCATTAAACAATGGATGCAAAAAGAGTTAAGAATGGTGGAACAACTATCCAAGACTGAGACAGGCCAAATAGTTCATCAAGGAACCATCGGCCAAGTTCACGAAAGTCCTACTGGATCAAAGGCGTCAAATCGTTAGGATAACAGTAGGCCTTCTAACTGGACACCGTCGCCTCAAAAGACACATGAGTGTCATAAATCCAGCAGAAGAAGCAACTTTGTGCAGGTTCTGTGAAGAAAAAGAGGAAACATCATTCCACGTCCTGTGCCAATGTGAAGGCCTGGCTGGCCTTGGGCGAAGAAATGCCAATTGCATGCAACTACATGCGGGAGCCACTGTCAAAGCTACTAAGTCTAATAAAAAATACCAGGCTAGACGACATACTCTAAAACAAACGGAGTCCTACAATAGATCTGAAAAGGTCGCGGTGGACAAGGACAAATAACGTCCAACTCCTAATCTAATCTACATTGGCAACTTCTATATTTGATGATATATTGTCACGGACGACATTGTTAAACGAATTTTAGGTATATAAGCCCTTCTATCACAGAAAAACACCATTTAAAAAAAAAGGTACATGGGCCCGTCATCCACTTATATATGTTATTTATGTTTGGAGAAGAAAATTGTTTAAATAAAAGTTACTTCTAATATTATTATCTATAATTTTTGCCTTATAGCAAATTTTTCTGAAATGGTCCGTATTCGAGAAATTTGACAAAATGTGCAAAATTCTGATTTTTAAAAAAATTGTTAAACTAAAAATTGTTTGCGATATCGATCTCTTTAATTTTTGTTTCTTACATGATTTCTCTAAAATGGACCGTAATGGAAAAATTGGTGGAAAAGTGCTAAATTTAAATTATTCAATATTTTCGTTTTCAATGAATATTTATAGAAAACTGTTTTGAGTTAGATGTATGTGGAAAATGTATATATTTAGTTTATCCTCTAAACATTTATAGAGGTGCTGCAAGAGGTTGTACAAAATAACTGGAAAAAGCCTATAATAACTAGATAGGAAAGTCATGTGTTTGACATCAGATTTTTTTGTTTTAAAATCTTGTTTAGCTAATTTTGTATTGTTAACACATAAAGTAAAACATAAAACCGAGGAAATCGCATATTTAGTTTTTGTGGGTCGTAAGCCCCAATGATTTTTAACTGTTCAAAATAATACGCATTTACCTAACTTGTGAAGTGACTTTTTGAATTTTGGGGTCATATTGTAGTATACCACTCTATGCAATGGCATCAATATGTCGTTTTTTGAAAACAGTACCCTTCTGCACAGTCTAATTTTGAATTACCTCCGGTTTTATAATTTCCAAAATATTAGTTTTCAATAAATTAACAATTTAATTTGTGACACCCCACAGAAAGCATAATTCCGATTGACGCACTACACTAGTCTAGTAGGTACATATTTTAAGAAATACCTTCTTTTAAACGTTTATAGGCTAGCGATAGTTTGTCGCTAAAAATAAAACAATCAGAAGTATTTTTAAAAGTATAGTACATATGTATGTTTTTATTTTGAGAATTTATTTTGATATTTTTTTGTATACTATGAAATGTTTGCCCATTATGAAGACTAGAGATAAGGAGGCGAATCGGCCTTGGTCAAATTTCAAATTTCCGTCCCTATTTTTATGAAGTTCCAAAAAACTACTGTAGTTAGTGGGTGACAAAATAGCGACGTCTATTTTCTATGCAAGTCAATGGGAATTAAAGTGATTTTTGTAAAATTTAGTGAAAAGAATAAAAATAAGCTGAAATAAAGAACCTGACTACAAGTAACAATGAGTAACAAAAAACGACAAAGCAGGATTTGCTTCGTTACGGGTTGCAAAACGGGATAAAAATCCGATATAAAATTAAAGAAATCACAAGGAGATAAAAATCCAAGTCTTTTTAAAGCTCCTAATGTAAGTAAAATAATGTATTTCTAAATAATATATATTTATTGTAAAATAGTCACAACCCGTATCTTACGGAGTGTAGTTTATTTAATTACAAAATTCTATAATAAAAAATAATAAAGTCATAAATCCTGACTTACAAACAACAATAGTTACACATTAAATTTAACTTACTAGAAAAGAAAATTTGCTTTTTTATGTTTTTTGATGTTAAATGAAGAGTTACTACTGTTATTTTATTGAACTCCAATTGCAAATATTTTTTATAGGATTCTAAACGTTTAAAACAATGGCAGCATGTGATTCCAAGGGCTGATAAAGTACTGTCTTGTTATGATTTTGGTTGCGAGTTAAACTTTTTAGAAAATGATATTTTAAAATTTGATGAGACTATTTTAACTAATGGTACTGTTAACAAATTAAAAAGGGAAAGGCCGAAATTAAAGAATGAAGTAATACCATGTATATTCCCGAATCTTCCTGCATGCTTGTCAAGTATTAGGAAAAGACGAAAACCACCATTGAACCGAACTGAATTTGTTAGAATAAAAAAAAGGAAGAAAATCCTAGAACCTATTGCTAAAGAAACTATTCACCAGGATGATGAAATTGTAGTTGTCGAATAAAAAATTACCACAAAACTGTACCTACCAAATTTCACCATTTAACAAACCTTTTCAAATTTTGTCATACCTAATTTTCATTTTATTTAGATAAAAAAATAAATAATGAATAGTAAATAATGTTTAACATAAAGAATCATTTATAATTAAAACCAACAGTATTTTCTGTACTTTAGTTAGCAATTAAAACAAAGACTTACTTACAATAATTAAAATTAACAGTATTTTCTGAGCTTTAGTTAGTTATAAACAATTCGAGTTTTATTATTTTCTTAAAATTTTGTAAAATCCCTAACTAAATATTTTCAGTTAAACCGTGTCTTAGTATGCCCTCAGCCCTATTTAGCTTTAATTAAAAAATAATTAGCCCTACCCATGAAATTTCAATACTTATCATCAATAATTTGCATTTTACTTAAATAGGAATAAATAGTAAATAATGTATCAATTAAAATATTGTAATGTGAGCCAGTTCATTATTTAGTCATGCTCTAATACTCCAAGTCCCTCTCTGTATTATTTGGCCTTTGAGGCTCAACTTGTCCGCTTATTATACATAATTGAACCCCTTAAGACCAAACCTATGGGACGACTATGGTGGAGACACTTTCGCGAACATTCCAGGGTCAACGAGATACTATTTCTAGAACGTGATAGCGTTTCTGGTACATACTGGCAATTTTGGTGGGGGAGCAATCTAGGCCACCAATTTTGTATATAAATTGGTGGAGGCGAGCCATCATAATCAGTTGTTATATGGACAGTGCAGATAAATAGTAATTAGTAGATAGACAGTGGTAAATATAAATAGTGATCAGTTTAAAGACATTCGAAGTATATATAAATTAAAATATTATTGTTTAAAATAAATAAGTGTTTAAATAAATTATTAATAAATAAACTGTTGTTTGAAAATAAACAAACATCACAATATGTAAGACTTATTTAAAAATAAATACAACAGTATGTTCTGTGCTTTATTTAGCTATAAACAAGTTTATTTTTATTATTTTGACAAAATTATGTATAATTCCCATAAGAAGTCATGTATTTTGAACTACTTAAACCGTGCCAGCGCCCATGCGGTTAATTATAGAAGCTCAATTGACGTGTGATTTTTGAGGCCGTATTTTGAGCATGCCGATTCGCCTCCTTTTCTCTAGTCTTCATATTGCCCATTCATGTCATGTTATTGTCATTTGTTGACGTATTTCATTTGTTTGTCTAAATTTTTGACAATTTGTGTTTGTGAGAGTTTATCTTTATATAAAAATGTTTTTCTATTAGTCCCAAATAAAAAAAAAATAAATAATTTTATTCGCCTCCCCCTTCCCGTCGTCGACGCCACACTTTTCCCTTTCGTAAATCTGGCAACCCTACTTATGAATAAAAATGTTTCTTTTTATCATTTGAATGTACGGTCTATTTTCACAGGCTTCAACAGATTTTATGAATTTATTACTAGCAGAAATATTGATATTTTTGGTTTAAGCGAAACTTGGTTGTCACATGAGATTGAAACGAGGATTGTGGATATAAACTCTTACACACTTATTCGTGCTGACCGAGATGATAGGGGCGGTGGTTTAGCATTCTACATAAACAAAAAAATTAATCATAAAATATTATTTTCAAACATTAGCCATTTTTTAGAACAATTTTGGATATCTGTGATTTTTGACAATATTTTTGGTGTTGTATATCGACCACCAAACGCTAGTATCTTGCAGTGTCTACATGAAATAGAAGATTCCGTATCAAATCTTCTTCCTACTAGTGATTTGTTCATACTTGATGGTGATCTCGATATTGACTGTTTGTGCGTAAATAGACCTTTTATACTTAATGAATTTATTGAGTCGTTTAATTTAAAGCAACTTATTGATAGGCCTACTCGTATCTCCAGAACATGCTCTACTCTTCTTGATCTTTTAATTGTGAGTGAACCACATCATATTTCTAACATTCATGTCTATGATATTCACGGCATTTCAGATCACTTCTTAATTTCATGTAGTATCGATTCTTTAAAAAAAGACTGCAGGCCAAAATATGTAACCTATAGAAATTTTTCTAACTTCGATTTAAATGCTTTTAATCACGATCTACATCTTTTGACCCTGGACAACATATATGCCATGGAAAATGTTGAAGAAATGGTAAACTTTTTAAATATGACCATAATTAAATTGTTTGATTATCATGCTCCAAAAGAGTAAGCAAATCTCCTTCGCCCTGACTAACATACAACATCAAAGAAATGATGAAGCTTAGAGATAAAGCTTACAAAAAAATTAAATCTACTCAATCCATTGTGCACTGGAATTACTACAAAGAACTCAGAAATTACACCACATCTGCAATTCGTCGTGAAATGAGAGCATACTTAGACTTTGTACTGCTGCAAAAAAATTCTAAATCTACTTGGAATGCTCTTAGATCTCTTAATATCTTAAGAAAACCAACTGCCTCTTTTCCTGATAATTTAAAGGATACAGATAGTGTAAATTCTCACTTCACCAACATTACTCACACACAAAAAACTCACCCCAACTTTATCTTCTTGATCGGTATCAGAACCAGTCTAGTGATAATACTTTTCAATTTTTCCCCGTTACATCATCTCAAGTGAGAAAAAATCTTTACAAAATTAAAAGCAACGCTGTAGGTTCAGATAATATTTCATTGAGACTAATTCACCTGGTAGACAAATTCTTATTAGAACATTTAACGTTCATCTTTAACACATGTATCTCCAGTAGTCAGTTCCCGGAGCAATGGAAGAGAGCCTCTGTTATTCCATTACCAAAATGTAACAATCCCACTACCCACTCAGATCTTAGGCGAATTAGCATACTGCCTACTCTATCAAAAGTATTAGAGATGATCTTAAAAGAAGAAATGAACAAGTTTATGGAAGAATACATCTTACCGGCTACGCAATCGGGTTTTCGTTCTAGTCACAGCACTACTACTGCGCTTCTAGACGTAACTGAGTATATATACAGGGTGTCTGTAAAAGGTCTTTACAAAAACATACCACATATTCGTTAAACCAAAATAAGTCGATTTAAGTAAAATTACCTTAGTACAAAGTTGCTTCGTTTGGGCTCCAGAGGGCCTTGAAGTTACAATTTTTAAATCGTTTTTCCCATATAAATTTAAAACGACATATGCGATTTGGCTGAAATTTGGTATATTGGTAGAGTTTTATGTGGCAAAAAAATGGTATTAAAATTTTGTCCGATAATAATACATAGGCGTAGAACTTGATTTTTTAAATAATTGCACCTTTAAAAATTCTACGCCAATGGAAGAAAAGGAGTTTGAGTATGAAATTTAGATTGCGCAACTCATTTACTTTAAAGGTACTCTTGATAAGACTCGATTACTCTCATGGTTTTCGCTAAATTTCTGTTTTAATAATTTAGTTCATCCATTGGACAGGAAGTTTCTCTTACACCGCAGCTAAATTATACAATACACTGCCTAAAGAATTTCGATCGTACACTCTAATTAATTTTAAAAAAAGGTTAAAAGGCACGATTGTCGGTTTAGGACGGTTTTAATAAAAACAATAATTTTTGTTCATCTCGAATCTGCTCTTTGGTTCTTGATATTTTCTTGGATCTTTACTGAGGTTGAGTTGAAAAACAGCCTATGCTGACACTCCGCCTATTCACCTAAAAAAATTGTATTCTTTCTTTGTTTTTTGTTACGGTGAATAATAACGATTTATTATTATTATTACTTGTAGCATGTAGGTAGAGTGTACTACGCTGAATTAGATGAAGGATACCTAATAAGAATAAGAAGTTTCACCGAATAAAAAATGTAAGGAATCGATTTTAATCAACATGAGAAAACGGTTCTTAAAAAATTAATGTTCCTTCGAGTTTAAATAGGATTTTCCAATGAAACGTGTGTCACACAATCACACATTTTTATGTACGAAGATTTGCAAATAAAACGAATCAATTTGTTTTGATATATTACAGCTCACATAAAAATGTTAAAAGGTGACGGTGCATTTAAAAACTATTAAATCATAGATAAGGTTCGATCGATAGTCTGCCAGGAAATAAAGCACTAATGATTATTTCCGGTTAACGCGGCCGTTTCGTTTTGTTAACAATAAAACGTGCAACTTAAAGGCTACAGGTCGGTTATTTGCTCGTGTCCAGTGTCCAATTTCAGGAAGTCATTACCGACCAACAGAAACATGCTACTTTTTTTGTCAATATGTAGATGATTTTTTATTAACAAATATTTTTTCATTTACGAAAGAGTGAATGCGCTTATTTATTGATATTGATGAGGGTGCCAAAGTGGCAAAAAATTATTTTTAGTGTTAGGCAAAAATGAACACTTCACCTCCGTATCTGTAAAATGCGTTTTACCTATAGTGCAATGTTTGAAAGTAAAAATAGGCTATTGTGTTACAAAAAAAACTGACTTTTCGACAGTTACAAGTTGCTTCGCATCCTTTTTTTGCAATTACAAAATATCCTTTTATATAAGTTCTTCTGATGTATGCATATTTACCATTTTAATAGGATGTACCTAATAAGGAATCATTTTTAAAACATCTCAAATCTACTGGACGAATTGTTTTATTTCCAAGCCACAAAATAACTTTCCACAATACCGAAAGTCTTTTTTTAATTTATTTTATTTTAAAATTACAAAAAAAGTATTATTATGATGTTGATTGTATGAAAGCTATCAATAATCTGATAAAACATCATAAAACAAGCGAACAAGTGTTGCAATCTGATACTTCACACAACTGAGTTTCTAAGGTATCAGCATTATTCTTAGTATTCTATTTCCTATCTTCAAAGTTTCAGATCCAGAGAGTTAATGAGGAATTTAAACCTCAGCAAGTTCTTGAGTTTTCTGAGTATCCTGCACATTTTTTGAAACACACAAAACCAATTAAAATAATACAATCATATATAAATGAAAATTGTCCAAATGCTTGGTTCTATGAAATTGCATTATAATATGTTAATTTTGGTTTATTTTTGATGATATTATTTTTTATTAATTGTAAATCTCCAGATCTTATGTCTTATAACTTGAAGTGAAAGTCCAATTTTGGCCGGTTATCATCCCTAAGAGTTTATACAGCTGGGAATAATACAGGTTGACTTAAATTTGTGTAATTTTCTCGGTTAGTTATATTTTTGAAACAGCTGATAATTTGTCAGCCAATTAGGATTTCGACAATGAATGTCTCTTTAAGTTTTATAACTTGATTATAGCAGTGGGCCACTAATATTTCTTCTTTTGGCAAGGTGATGGACCATTGATTGGTATGTTTAAATTTTGTGACGGAGTGCTGTATAGGAATGATCCTTAAAACATATATAGTCAGGAAGAAGCATGCCATGTCCGAGTTAATCTAATCGATCTGACGGAAGTGGTGGCCATGTTGTACTATGGATGACTCATCATATGATAAATGGATTCTAAAATTGGTTTATAATTTTAGTGATTAATATTTGTTAATATTTTGGATGTTTTATGTGTTAATTTAAACTTTTATCAAGCGTATGTTTTGTAGACATTTTTAA
This sequence comes from Psylliodes chrysocephalus, assembly GCA_927349885.1. NCBI lineage: Eukaryota > Metazoa > Arthropoda > Insecta > Coleoptera > Chrysomelidae > Psylliodes > Psylliodes chrysocephalus. The sequence goes on along the minus strand of OV651813.1, from coordinate 65,128,051 downwards.
AAAGTGTTTAATGTTTTAGTATTTATTTAGTATTACTGTTAATTTTAAATTTTCCGCGTTAAAAGACAAACAAGACAATATGGTCAGTTGTTTGTCTTGTGGATATAGCAGCACAGAGTACAAAGGAATAATCTACATTTCATAAGCAAGTATTTTGTTCTCTCAATTTTCAACCACATTAAAGATTTTTAAATGTTTTTAATTTGTAAACAAACCTGATATGTGCGTCTCAGATCAACTGTGCTCATAGGCGTAGTCTCAGGGTTTATAGGGTATACATACTTTTATTTAAATTCTTTTATGCAATTTTATGATATTTATGTGGTTGTTAAAATGAATAAATTATTGTTCAATTTAGATTTATAAATTGATTGCAAGTAAACAATTTTCAGATTTCCTAAAATTCTAGATTTACAAATTATATAAATTAATCCCAGGTAGACAATTTTGAGATTTCCTAAAGATTCTCAAAAAACAAAGTTATGGCTTGAGTTAATGCAACAAACAAATTGTGAGCCAAAATATCTTAATTTTTTTGTTTACGCCATTTTAAAGCAGATTGTTTTGATTGAACCTCAAAACCAAGAATAAGACTTCTACCAACAGCTGTTCCAACAATAAAAGTGGTCCGGTTGAAGTACCTATATAAGAAAATAAATTCTTTACTAACTATATCATGTGCCGTTTTTTCGTATAATAGAAGTTTATTGTATGAATGTGATGCACCCTATATAATTCATCACAAAGTTATTTACAAAAACGAACACAAATAGAATTAATAGTATCTCAAGTAAGGAAATAAGTAGCATATCGCATGCCTCAAGATACTGTCTTAGGTCCTATCTTGTTTAATTTTATTTTAAATAAAAACTTACAAACCTTTGATAAAATTTAAGTTGTTTCATTATACAGTTATAAAAAGATTGCCTCTTCCTATAGAAACAATAAAAGGTAACGTTCAGTAGTTTAAGGGTATTACAAATAATATCAAATACCTTAGAGTACAAATTGACTGTCATCATAACTGCACTAAGCATAAAAATACATAATGCATTGATTGTACATTTAAAAATCTGATGTGTCTAACATATGACTTTCCTATCTAGTTATTATAGACTTTTTCTGGTTATTTTGTACAATTTTCTTCTCCAAACAGAAATAACAGATATATTCCATAAAATATAAAAACAGCCTCCCATAAAGTACCTCCCCAGATGTTCCGACTTTGTCCAAAATCTAATCATTTCATGTTAAGCCGAAATAAAACTTAAGTTAAAAATTTAATGTTTTTCCTTTATCCGTTTTTGAGTTTTCTTCAAAAGTATAAATTTACACATTTTCTCAAATATCTTAAACACACACACACACACACACACACACACACACACACACACACACACACACACACACACACACACACACACACACACACACACACACACACACACACACACACACACACACACACAAACACACACACACACACACACACACACACACACACACACACACACACACACACACACACACACACACACACACACACACACACACACACACACACACACACACACGGACGGACGGACGGACGGACGGACGGACGGACGGACGGACGGACGGACGGACGGACGGACGGACGGACGGACGGACGGACGGACGGACGGACGGACCGACCGACCGACAGACAGACAGACAGACAGACAGACAGACAGACAGACAGACAGACAGACAGACAGACAGACAGACAGACAGACAGACAGACAGACAGACAGACAGACAGACATCCCGAAAATAGTCAAAACTGGGGGTCGAAAAAATCATGATTCCTATACTTTCCTTATCTGTATACAGATAGGAAAGTAAAAATAATCTATTTTGCACTCATAAAATCATTATTATGTTATAGAATCCTTTCTTGGAATGGTGTTTTACCTGCTTATGCAAAATTGTCCTGCAAAAAATATTACTAATAATATTATGTAATAAAATGATTAAAAATTCTCCTCGTTATTAGGAAGTTTTATATGTACTCCAACAAAAACATCTAAGAAAGAAATATCACAGCGGTGTTTGACCTAAATATAAGTATAGGCTATTTAATTTTTTAACGCATATCTACAAAACATTTATTTTTCAAACCTTAATAATTTGTAAAATGTAGATTAATAAAGACATTGTTATAATAAAGACGTAAAAATGTCAATATATTTTTTTTTAATACATTATTGCTTTGATTGTTCAAATGAAATCCCTCTATAAATTATCCCAAAAATATTTTCCTATATTTATCCCACCCAACATGCAATTTTAAAGTAAACTTTATTCACATAATGAAGGTTAATAAAAAAAAATCAAACTTCTCGAAAGAAAATAACAATTCGTTAAAATGAGAGAAATCGGTAAATTTAGATAATATACAAATGATAATTTCTTATTTTCTTTTCGACGCCCCTTTATGACAGTACGTCACTGGTCGATTTTTCGATTTTTCAATTTTTCGATTTTTCGATTTTTCGATTTTTCGATTTTTCGATTTTTCGATTTTTCGATTTTTCGATTTTTCGATTTTTCGATTTTTCGATTTTTCGATTTTTCGATTTTTCGATTTTTCGATTTTTCGATTTTTCGATTTTTCGATTTTTCGATTTTTCGATTTTTCGATTTTTCGATTTTTCGATTTTTCGATTTTTCGATTTTTCGATTTTTCGATTTTTTGATTTTTCGATTTTTTGATTTTTTGATTTTTCGATTTTTCGATTTTTCGATTTTTCGATTTTTCGATTTTTCGATTTTTCGATTTGATACCCATTATGATACAGATTTTTCATTACGATACAGATTTTTAATCAATAGAAATCTACAATTTTTCAATCAAGCATGCTGTTTGACGTTTGTCCTAGGTTCCTATGTAATTGTTTTAGTTGTTAAAACGTATTAAATTTTCGTAGATAGCTAAACTTCGATAAATATAATATTAAAATGTCTGCTATCAGCGATATAGAAGACTTCTCCACACATATCGGAGAAAGCAGAAAATACAAAATATTTTGCCGCAAAAATCTAGGGAAATACCAATACCCGAAGTAATACTATTAATTACAATTTTGTAGAATTTTTTATAGAAATACGAGTAATTACTGTTATTATGTTCAATACCAATATAAATATATTATTTATAGGTCTTGATTATTTATCGGATGTAGAAAAAATAGCGTATGCAACTCACATGTAATGGTTATTAAAACACTCGCATAAACCATACTGTCACGATTCGTATAAATTCATATTTTTCCTAATTTTAATTAATTATTTAAATAACATCATGTACATAAAACTTTGTTTAATTATGTCAACAATTTGTTTTAAATAGCAATAATGTGCAAGGTTGGTTATTTATTAATTATTAAACATTAGTTTTAATAACAATAAACTATGAGAAAGTTATAAAGGTAATATCGAGGGGATGCACGAGGCTTTTTCCACAGGGAACGGATCCTCCCTATAGGAGATCCCCCTTGTAGGAGATTCCCTGTAGCAGCTTCAGGTCATAATCTTTATAGTTTAAATTAAAAGTCGTTTTTTAGTATTTCAAATAATTACATTTTTAAATAGTTTGTTAAGGGTTGTGACATGTGCCCCACAGATTAGCGGAGTCGGTAAGTAAGTATTTTGTTGTCTTTTATATTATATTGTGCCTATAGTTGTGTATGTCGAGTTGAGACATATTTTATATAATCGTTGTAATTATAATATTATATTTGTTTTTTAGAAAACATTGTGTTTCCTTCAGCCCTTTTACAGAGACGTGTCAGGTTATAACATCAAGAGTAGAACCCTTATACAGTTAAGGGCTACGAAGCCAAGTTTAAGGCTAAATAGTGTTAATGTGATTGAGTCCCAAATTCATATATTTTGTTATGTAACCCCCGGGACATCGATAGTCCCACAATTATTTAAAACACGTAAATCCTGACACTTTTCTTTATAAAATCACGCATAACGTGACATGGTGGAGGCGCCTAGCTTCATTCCCGAGGTTTTCTTCTTCATAAGAACCCTCAAGTACCACATTTTTTTCCGAGCGTATTATAAAAGATTCTGATGTGTTCTTGTTTTTAGCACATTTTCCCATTTGTATTTGGTATTAGATTAGAGAATCTATTTTACTGATATTTTTGTCCCATTCATTCCTTGTACTGAGTATAGCGACTGTATTTTTATAAAATTCATAGTATTTGTCTCTTTGGGGGCACAGTGGTTTTCAAAAAAAAAAAAAAAGGAAATAAAGATTTTTTATTTTTTTTGATCAATCGCCAAAATGCATATATTTTTATACACAAGTATGGACAAAAGATTCCTAAGTTTAATTGAAATTTACTAATATTTATTTATGTTACAAAAATATGGTTTCGAATTATATAATTTTATTAAATATAAGTAGGTCATGTATAATTATTTCGCATGGATTAAATATCGTTTTGTTGTTGATGTTAATAAGTCTAAACAAAAGAATATTTTCATTTAGAATAATAATTTATTTAATAATACCTACAAGTAATTATTAACTGGGTCATCGAAACTCGATATTTTTGTAATAATGCTGTTTTTTATTTTTTTTAAGCACAGATTATTTAATGTTTTTTGTTTTATTGGGTCCAATAAAATTTTCATTTCGAAAAATTATGTTTAAAAACCTATTTTTTAAAATATTTAGTTATGAAAAAAGAGATGTATTACTGTAGGTAATGATTTTTTCTATGGTTAGAATGTAAATTGTATTTATTTATGTTATAAATTCCTTTAACGTTTCCTACTTCTAGAGGTAATAATTTTCTAAAAGAAATGTGTATTAGTTTTTTTCTATCATAAAAGGTATTAGGCAAATTGTCAGTCTTTGAGTTCTGATTTTTGAATGGTGTTAATCGCAATACATTTTATTTCTAAACGTTTTGATTCTTTAATTCTACTTTTATGAGTTGCCTTTCTTAATTTTTGATACCTATATCTTCGGTTTTTTATGGACCACGGATGATTTATTTCGCAATTTCATAATTATTTTCATACAATGTGTTAGTTCGTTTTTATTTAGCATCTCTTTAACTTTTTTTGTTTCGTTCTTCTCTCAAATTTCTGTTACAGATTTTCGATTTTTTTTTAAATTTGAAATTACAAGGTAGTTATTTAAATCGAAAAGATATTTGCTGTTTATATATTTTATTAATTGATAAGAGATTAAATTAGATTTTTTTTCTGTATCCGAAATATGCAATTTTAAACGAGTGAAAGTCTTCTACAGGTAGATTTTTTTTTTTTGGGAATAACCCGTAATGTGTTTCATGAAATTTAGGAGATTGTCGATGACAGGTTTAGGTCTTGATTTGTATAGGCAATAATATTAAATATTGCGTTGTTGGTCGTCAGTTAGTTTAGACTTTGTAGAATGATTTAAATTAAATGCTGAGAGTATTTGAAAATAATTTTAGAGAGTTATACCTTGACTTTTAAAATATAATGTTGTCGGATGAATATTTTTTTTACAAAATAACTGATTTGTTCTAAAGTAATATTTGGTAAAGTTACGTATATTCTGGAATTTTTTTATGAATTTAGATACCTTCAAATAGGGGTATTTTTGGATTAGGACTTTCTAAAAATGTGTTGATAGGATAGGTCTGATTTTTTTTTCATGGTTTTTATACGCTATCTAGAGTTTTTATATATTAGACACTACAGTAATAGAGTTTTCTTTTAAATTGATAAGTAGTTTCTATCTTTTTTTTTATTATTTCATCTATATTATGTATTTTTACATCGACACTAAGGGTTTCGATATCTTCAACATATTATTATTATATATGAAAACAGAAAGGTACTTTATGAATAAAAAAAAAAATAAATAAATAAACTGTGCTATTTATATAGGTTTATGAGGGTTGATTAGTTATAAATATTAGTACCTAGATTGACAAGTTATCAACTACTCAAGTGAAAATTGGCCAGATTTACTTAAAAGCTCAAAAATGGTCCTGGAAAAAATGAAAAACAAATGGAAAATGTTGAAGAGGCCATGATGAAGAGTAAAACCACAAAATTTGAAGTCGGAAACCCAGCAAAAGTCGAAATTAACTGCAGGACAAATTTGAAACGCATCCTACGAGCTGTATAGATAAAAAAGGCTAGTAACATCATTTTATAAAATATATGAGGAATAAAAGTCAGAATAACAGTTGAATGAATCTAGTATATTCAAACTCATTGTCACTAAATGAAATGGAAGGTTATAGAGCGCAATAAGGGTCACAGATAAGTATATAAATTTAAAATATGTAGGAAATAGGGTCAAATTGGAAAATTGATTTAAAACAAGTTGTTAATTTTGTTATGACCCACAGTATAGACATAAAGTCTCAAAAGGAGACTGAAATTGCCGAATTAAGGCAAAGAAGAGATACCATGTGTACAAAGTTGTGCACATTTATAGTGATTTTCATAAAAAATATGAGATAATGGAGAAATAATGTGGAGCGAAAATAAGCTAATAAGTTGGTGAAAAAATCACCGTGGTTTTGTACGTTTGTACGTACATTTATGGGACAGGAGAATTTGGAAGATGACTGTAGTACAGTTGAAAATTCACCTTTCCCCAAATATATTGTAAACTACACAAAGAGAGATATGAGTGCAATGTACAATTGAAGTGATTTATTTCCAGATATCTGAATGCATGTAATTCAATGCCCGTCGTCGGCACATAGCCAGAGGAGTAGTTGTTTTCACTACAGATATGGTCACTTTGTAATTTTGTTTGTACGATAATTCATATAGGATATTTAAATGGGGAGGAACACTTGGAAGAATGAATGAGAGTTGTATGAGTTTTCCTAGCCCCTGGTAAATATTAAATAAATGTGTAGTAAACAGAAAATGCCTACCTATAAGAAAATCATTTATGACCCTAACGAATGGCTGAATGACGAGCAAATTTTTTATGAGTGTACTAAGTGGTAATGAGTTTGTTAATAAAATCTATTAAAATCAAGTTTACCAACAAGCAATAGAGCACTAACTCGTATAACATTTATATGTATAAAAAAAAAGCCTGACAGCTCAACAAAAGCTTTTAAATTATAAATATAATAAAGTCAAATTTTAATAAGTAAATAAATATTGGTTTATGGCATTCTACTAAGTAATTCCTGCATAAACGAAGCATAACAAACAGCATTTTTTAATTCACTTTTTAATAAATAATGTTAAATCCATTTTTTCTTAAAATTTTATTATAGGGCAGAATTTTTTTTGTATTGCAGAATAATATCAGCATATTGATAGTAAATATAGGTATTCTAAAGCTAACAATAACAAGATAAAAGGGCCAACATAGTAACATAATAAATTTAAATTTTCTCGACAAGCACAATTAAATACCTATTATTTTTATATTAAATTTTCAAATTAAATTTTAGTTAGATTATAATATTATAAGTTATGTACTGCCTTTCTGTTTTCTTTGTTCCATGTATCGGGCGACACCACACAACGAAGATTTTGGATGGACCGTGGCACCTACCCCAGACGTGAGGATGATGAATTCGGGCCAGTACCTAAACATTTGTCATAGTCCATAATAGTCCTCTCCACCAGCCATATCACATATTAGGCGTATAAATGATGTAATGCGAAGTTAGAAACGACGACCCGTAACCTTGACACTGGAGCTACATACTATAAAATGTGCTGGTCAGTGTCGTAATAAGAGTATGTAGTACGACGAATATATACCGGAGATGCCCTGGAAGCTGAGTAAATGCAATACAATCGATGGTTTAAGGGTTGCCTTTGGCTCGTTTCGTATCCCGGTTAATGCTCGTGTATTAAAAACCATCATTACATGATCGTTGCATATTATACTAATATAAATCTTGCAAAAAAAAGTTAATATCTAATATTTACGCCAGCCGGGAACATTTGTGATACCAATTTATTAGAAGCCAGAGAAAGCTCTTCTAGTTCTTGTATTGCATAAACGTTCCAGTCCGCAGACGTATATTTAACTCCGCAGACGTATATTTAACTCCGCTTCATACTAATACGAATAGGGTCGGATAAAACCTTCCACGGCTTTCAAAACGCCGCACTGCTGTGCCGGTCGGTGTGGGGGGTGTTAGGTTTATTTTCGTTACGGATTACGAAATTTCTTGATTCGGTCGCCACGCTCAAAGCCCGCGATAAAAGCTATGGAATAGCTTAAAAATAATAAAAAAAAAATGAATATCTAATATTTACGCCAGCCGGGAACATTTGTGATACCAGTTTATTAGAAGCCAAAGAAAGCTCTTCTAGTTCTTGTATTGCATAAACGTTCCAGTCCGCAGACGTTTATTTAACTCCGCTTCATACTAATACGAATAGGGTCGGATTCGGATAAAACCTTCCACGGCATTCAACGCCGCACCGCTGTGCCGGTCGGAGTGGGGGGTGTTAAAGTTTATTTTCGTTATAGTCATTATGGAATTTCTTGATTCGGTCGCTGCGCTCAAAGCCCGCGATAAAAGCTATGCTATAGCTTAAAAAAATATATTAAGCCACCTGTGGACCTGTGTAAAGAAGCAAAAAGAAGAAATACAACATAACCATATATTCTTTGTATTGGCGCGAGCCGCATGTTTTAAGTAAAATAAAGCTTTTCTATGAAGAAACATTTATATTTATTTATCGGCTTCAAGACATTACAGTGACCGTTAAAATCTTCTACGAGAATAAATGGCTGAGAAAGTTGATTAATTAATTTTTTGACCTGACTATCGAAGAAATTAATAACGGACACCACAACATCAAATACCGGACACAAAAATGACAAAAATGACAAAAATTCAATTACAGAATAATATAAAAAAAGGATCTAATAACATTTAAATATTAATTACACACCCCATAAAATGTACTAAAAAAAAACTGTCAAATGTACAAATATTTTTAAAAAAATTTAAAAACTACTGAAGAAGGCCCTGAGCAGGGCCGAAAGCTTTACTTTACTTTAACACGAGTTTCATTTCCTCAACAAACCCCTAAAACCCAAGAACTACAAGAAAAATTATTAAAATAAGCTGCAAATTCAGATCTAACTTGTAAAGCGGTAGTTGCCGCTCGTCTGGCTACAGGTGGTATTGTTCTTAAAGCAGATAAACCTGTATTAAGTTGTCTCCAAGAGCCCTCAATAAATACCCCGTTCTCAATTGTATCAAAAGTCCCAGGGGAGGTGTACAAATTTCGGGAATGTTGGCTTATCCTTAAGAAGTTTTGTAATAAAATAGAACTCAATGTTATCATTGGTACCTTGCTTACATCAATTTCTATCGGTTTTTTGAAGACTCTAAAGACAGATGTCAACACACCAAAAGTATTTTCAACGATTACACGACTGCTTGAAAGTCTATAGTTGAATGTCTGTTCATTCGTGCCCATATCGTGATTTCCTGGAAAAGGTTTCATCACATTTCTGTAATGCAAAAGCCCCATCGCCTAGAAACACATAAGGTATATTCTTTTCTCTGCCAGGTAACGGGACATCTGATGGTAAATTAAGTGCATTTGTATCAATTTTTTGCCACAAGAGACAGTTTTGAAAAATGCCCCCATCACTAATACGCCCTTGACCACCTATGTCGGCAAAAATAAAGTGATAATCACTATCAACTAAAGCCATCAGAACTATGCTGTAAGTTCCTTTATAGTTATAATATTCGGAGCCACTATGTGCTGGACAATTAATTACGATCTGCTTGCCATCTATGGCTCCGACGCATCGAGGACATTTTTTTCTAAATCCCGTTTCTATAGCTAACCATTGCTCTGGTTTTTTCGGTAACTGAAACAAAAGACACAAATTAAGTACTTAATAAATTTAAAAACAAAATAACCTAATGACAAAACATATTATAATAACAAGTATTAGAAATTAAAAATTAAAAAAAAACCACTTCAAAAACGTGCAGATGCCATCACCACATCTTCATCAAATTTATATGGGACCACCCCTGAGGTACCCCCTTACTAGCAAAAAAAGAATCATATAAATCGGACAAGGTGGTAAAGCATTATCGCTAAACATACATAAAGAATGAAGAGTTTGAGGATTTTCTCATGAACACAATTATTAGATTTTGACCAAATTTATATGGGACACTTCCTGAAGTACCCTCTTTCTAACAAAAAAAGAATCATTGAAATCGGACACCGTGTTAAAGAATTATCGCTGAACATACATACAAAAAAAAAAATAAAAAAAAAAATATCGATTCCCAAGCTTCTGTCGATTTACAACGTTGCCAACCTTCTCCTGCATATTTACATGATTCCGAAGCTTCTGGCTACTCACAACATTCCCAACCTCCTCCTGTCGATTCACAACATTTCCAAAGAACTTCAGCCTATGCACCCAGTTCCCAATTATCTCCTCTCCAAGTCCAAATACTACAAGCCCCACTACAAAAAGCTCCTCGCAGTACTCCATATAGTTCCAAGTCTATTTCTGCACAAAGTTCTGAACCATCTCCTCTCCATATCCACGTGCTAAAAGCTCCACTGCAAGATAATCATCGCACTACTCCATAAAGTCCCCACCCTTCTCCTGCACACATTTCTCATCCTTCTCCTCTCCACCTAGAACCCACTCCACTAGAAGAAGGAGTACCTCTATCTACAACAAGTAATATTATACAGATTGCATTTTTTGACGCCGTTACAAAAAATGAGTTTTCAATATTTAAATAATGATTAAATAAAATAAAGATTTCCTAAATAAATTTATGTGTTGTTTACCTTAATTTGATCCTTTAAAACAATATTAATGGCTTTGCAAACTTCAAGTACAATCAACGAAATTGCTGGTGATGAAACTTTAAATAAATAATGCAAACTTTGGTAACTATCCCCAGTGGCCAAATATCGTAATGTTATTGCCAAGCGTATATTAGGTGGTATTGGAATTCTTACTTTAGTCTGTTTTTTTACCATTGGCTCAATTTTATTAAGCAAATATTCAAAATCTATGCGTGACATTCTGCAAAAGTTAAAAAATTCTCCGGATTCCTCACAAGTTAGTTCATTGAAAAAGTTTCTCATACTTCCTCTGCAAAAAAAAACATGTTTACGTCAATTTTCAGGTTATTAACAAAATAAAAGACTTACAACGTTCTGTTCCGATGAATCGCTGTCATCCACCATCGCCTTTTTCGACGTTTTTTTTTCAATCACATTTCTTTTTAAAACACTAATATAATTTTGCAAACCCAAAACACAGAGCGCTGTCGCCGCGGCAGTTTCTACGTCCTCCATCTTGCTGCTTGCTGGAGAAATAATGTAGTAAACGCGTCAGCCCGTCAGCTGTATGTAAACAGTCACTTACAGCAAGGCTGCCATGGAATTATTTAGGGCAGGACAGCGGGCAGCGCGAGTAGCACCGGCAGTGGCTGCATGTAAAGGGGGTATTACTCACAAATAGGTTTGGAACTTTTATCACTAATAAATTTCACAATTATTTTGGTCAATTAATCACTTAAATCGCTTAAATTGCGGACACAGATTGCTGGGGCTATTTGGCTTTCGCAGTCATGATCGGACTCTCAATTTAGGGCAATTAATTTTATAGTTCGGGGAACTTAAGTCAGTTCTAGATTGAACATTTTTATTTATATTTTAAGATTTTAAGAGTTCACCCGTGGAGTCATCGTGCACTGGTTAACTAGAATATTGGTCCATCTTTACGTGGTCCACTAGGTTATTAGCCTCCTGGTCCACTAGTTCACTGTTTATTCACAGATTATACCTTGTCTGGATTGGAAAATGGTGATGATGATGATGATGCTGCTATTAATGACACACTACCTATGGGTTTTTTATTATATTGGGGATTTCATGTGGCTACAGGCACTATATCTGCTAATTTTTTATTAAAGTTATTGTTCAAAAACTTAACCAAACAGATTTATCCTACAGCTTATGATGAACTTATAACTAAATAAATTAAATATCTAGAGAAAGTAATAAATTGAATCATATATGTCATAATATGCATAAACCAAAAAATAATAATAAATCCATCAATAGATGGCACAGCAAGTCGTTAGCATTGGTACCAAACGAAGTACAATATTACACCAGTAGTTATGTTTGTAAACTAAGTGAATTGATCGAATGTTGAAAATTAACATATATATTTTTTAATTACGAATTCTATTAAAAATTGTATTGTCAGTATAGGCAAAAATAGTCCATTCGTACATTAAATAAAGTGGCGCTGCTTTCAGATTTATTAATTAGAAATTTCTTAATTAAAAATTTCTTAAATCCCTTTGAGATTTCTATATCAGTAATTATTATAGTACAGATATTAAAGCAGGGTGAATTGTAAGTTTTAGCCGTATGTAGAAGTCGTTATAATTAACATATTTATCAATTTTTTTTTTTAACTCAAAAATAGGAAAGTATAAATAATTAAACAATTTTAATCTGGGCCTGGACTTGTATGAAAAAATACTCAAAATAATAAGTCTTTAAATTTGTCTCTTTTTCCGGGTCTTATTATGAATAACGATTTAATTTTGTATCGGTTATTGCAATTCAGCCGAGTATGATTTGAGTAGCCTGTTTATGTGAATTAGTAAATTTAAATTTTTCAGTGTGGTTAATTGAAAATGAAGTGTGTTTTGAAGAATCATTTTAAATATTATCGAGGAAGATCTAACAACAACTATGCAGGTGATTGCAGATCGATTACAAGTAAGTCAAAGAAAAGCTCAACTTTTAGATTTTCTCTGCAGAGTTCAGTTTTGTGAATGATTCTTACAATGTGATGAATATCATCAACGTTTTTTCAGTGAAAGTTTTACATTTTATTTAAGTTAAACAGGACCGTATTAGATACATTTTGGAATACATTAATGGAAGTTTCTTATTTGTTTCAATGACTTCTGTATACATTTAAAAAAGTATCAACTTAGAATTCACCTTTTCTTATACATATAAACTTGGTAAATTCCTCGTCCCACCCCTTTTTTTGCAGGGTAATTACGAAAAATGTACATTTGTACCATGAGTACTTTTCTAAAACTTTAATCTTTATATAAATACACTGCCTTTTTTTGGGGCGCCTATATGAATTATAGTACAATTCAAAAAAAGTTATTTATTGTATTAAAATATCGAATTGCCTATTAGAATAAAATAAAACAAAATCTTTGACGTCTCCTTTAACTTACTGTCTCTATGAGCGGTGGTTTTTCTGGAAACTGTCGTAGATTTCTGACTACTGGGTAATTCTAATTCATTCTTGTGGTCCATATAATATTTGGCAGAATGTTGATGATTATCTAAAGCTACAGGGTCAGCTCCTGCGTTCACGAGAAGCTTTTGCACGGTAATTGGATCTCTGCACATCGGGGTGTAATGATAAGCTGTTCTTCCTTCCTGCAAAAAAATATAAAAAGTTTGATTTTAAAAGGTTAGCTTGAATATGTGTGTGATGATCTTATTGCCATCTACTGACTACAGCCCAGTTGGTTCTCTTAACTCTTTTACTTAAAAATATGTATACATGTTAATTAATCAACATACACTTTAATTCGGTAAATTACGATAACGCAAATTTTTATTTATAAAAGAAAAAATAATTTAATAAAAATGTATTTTATTACAAGTTAAATACATTTTCTGATTCGTTTCTTGATCCCAAAAATAATTTTCAGTCCTTTATATCAGATCGTGCACAATATTAATAGGTTGAGAATAAACTTGTTATTTTAAAGTTCCCCATGTCTTATAATCCATATGATTCAGATCCGGTGACCATGGTGGCCACTTAACAGGAACATCTACTTCATCTGCCAGTAAAATAGTTATTTAAACAATTCCTTGCTGGTACTATAAAATTAAGGGCATGAACACCATGTTAAATCTCTGTTGATAAGGAACATCTTTAAGTAAATTTATTAAATTTTCTGTTAATAATGCTGTACACCATTTATATTTTTATTTAAGATAATAGGTAAGATCAGTAGATGATGTATTACTCCAGCCCAAACATTTATTTTAAATTAGTGCTGAAAACTGGTTATTTTTGTAGAATGTGAATTTTCATCTGACGCCGCAGTTCGTGTTTAGCACCTGTACTAATAGGTTTGTCACGGTTATCGTAGCGAGTATAAATAAGTTCGAGTAGTACATGTTATTATTATTATTTTAAAAATAATTTTATACCAATATCGAGTGAAGGGGGAGATCCTCCCGACCCGCCACCGCCCCCAGATACTGCACAGTGTAACGAAGTCAATTTTTCATCAATCGGTTTATATTAATTTATCATTTTTAATACAAATAAGCGCACTCGAGCTGCTTGTCTTAGGCGTTTGGACAGATGCGCATCGCCGATCGAAATATCGATGCGCGGTGATACTGTCGAAGAGTGGGAATTATTCTCGCTTTCGACGCGAATTAAAAGATTTTGGACAAACACTTGATTTCAGCCAGTTAAAAGTAAAAGCCGCATTCTCAACTAAGACCGCCGTCGATAAATTTTTTGTGTTTATAAATCCGTTAGGTACAAAACCTTGTTTCGTTTTTACGTTCATATTTTTATAGAAGAAACGTTTTATATTGAAACCGTATTTAATTTAAAAACCGAATTATCTTTTAGAAATAGGAACATTTTAATTCCGTGTTGAGTTAAAAGATTTAATTTGATTTCATTAATAAATATTATAATTTATTTCTTGGCAAATATAATACCGTTTTTATAAATATTGTTGGGAGAAAGATTTAATTTGATTTAATTAATAATAATAATAATAATACTCTCCCTAATTCACCCCCTTACGAGTAAATTTTAACCCCAAAAGCTGAGCTTGTGCGGGGAAAGGGACGGCTATTATTATTATTTGCCGTGGCGCTCCGGGGCGACTTAAAGATGATTGATGGTGCCATTTGACTTACAGGTGAGGAAAACCCGAAAAACCTCACCCACCATCATCGAGACGATAATGCATGGCGATTTTTTATAATCTGCATGTCATATCAACAGAAATTGTATTTCTATTAATACGGCACACATCAAATCCTATACCAAACCATACAATTTAATTAAAAATCCACATGGTCTGGTCTGGGATTCGAAGCCCAGCAGTCTGTGACACATAAACTTGCTTATAAATGAATATAAGCGCGTTAGACCACTACACCATCGACTCGATAATAAATATTAGAATTTTTATCTTGGCAAATACCGTTTTTATAAATCTTGTTGGGAGAAAGATTTAATTTGATTTAATTAATAAATATTAGTAATTGGCTCTTTGAAGATAAAATACCGTTTCTTTAAAGGGAATTGAATATGATTTAAATAATAAATGATAGGGTTTAGTTCTTTAACATTGTAATACCGTTGATTTAGACTTTTGATAGTTAGTCTGTCCTAAGAAATTACATTTTTCTTTTTGGTAGGTTAAATTGGGAATTAGATTTGATTTCACTGATAAATACTTTTGTTTAGTAAGTGCCGCGTTATAACTAAGTTCGGAATATTTAGAAACGGAGTTTTCGAGGAGACGTTTTCCCTCTTTTAATAGTTTGTTTATTCTTTTACCCCAAATTTAAATAATCTTAAATAGTGTCCTGTCCCTGTCTGAACGGCCTCGTGATGACGATCAATTCATTCTTGGATTAGGAGGTATCCGCGTTATTCGTTTTTAGTTAATGTGCAAACCGCAAATTTAAATAATCTTAAATAGTATCCTGCCCCTGTCTGAGTGGGCTCGTGATGACGATCAGCTCACTCGTGGAGTAAGTACTATCCGCGTTAGTATTTTTCTTCCTTCTGATAATAGTTTTGTTTTCTATTTCACTGTCAATTTAAATAACCTTAAATAGTATCCTGTCCCTGTCTGAGCGGGCTCGTGATGACGATCAGCTTATTCTTCGATTAGGTGCTATCCGCGTTAGTTTTCTTTTCCCCTTCGTATTCTTTATTTTTTCGTTGCAAATTGCAAATTACAGAAATCTTAAAATAGCTTCATTACCCTGTCTGAGCGGGCTCGTGATGACGATCAGCTCATTCTGGGATAATAGGCTACCCCCGGTATAAATTAATTTTTTTCCCTTTTCGAATATTTACTTCAAGTAGTTCTTTCACGACCCTGTCTCCTAGCACTCTCTGCGACCGTTTTGATAATTCTTCCTTACCGAAATAGTAAAGTACCTACATTATAGTTTAATTCCCGATACGACAGTTAAAAAGTTAATTTTTGCTACGACCGCTCTTAGAATTTTTCCTTACCGAAATGGAAAATTATGTTTTAGTTTAATTACCGACTAAATAGTCAAGTTATTAATTTCTTCTGCGACCGAAACACTCATTTATTTTAATTCAATTTTGACGTCTGATTGAGACTAGTCGGGATTCAATATCGTCCGTTTTGTTTGTTTATTTTTTTGTTCAGGGTTATATTGACTATCATCGCAAATAGAGTGAGCGTTGAAATATATAATTTTTATTATTTTTAATGTGTAAATAGTCATTCACAATATATGTGTCAATGTTAACTTGCCGTATTACTGGTTACTACTTCCATACTTTAGTTCCCCCTTGTATTTCAGCTAGTGATAAATTCTGTACCAGCCCAAGCAACGATTAAAGCCCGTTACTTGTGGCCTACTATTACCTGTGTCTAAGTGACCTTTGACCTCTGGAATTTTTCATCTCCATCTGTAGCTACCCGAGTACTTTCGACGCCATTTCGAGAGTTTGTGGAGTAAACCATAACCAAAAATCTGGCGCTCAAGAACCGCCCGTAACCAGCGCCATTCGTAAGGAACCGTTTTCTCTGTGGCACCAAAACCCCTTACAACAGACATCTCAGATAATTCGAAATTCTTTAAACCTAAAATTAAATTATATCCTAAATATACCAGCCCTATGCAAAAAATAATTCAAAGAGCGGTAACGAGAATACATTTTTGAACAATAACAACGAATCGTAAGCTACCTGGTCTCTAAGACAATCCATGCATTCTTGCCATGTAACCTCTTCGACCAGACTCGCTATCTTCGTATGCGTTCAGCAAATCGTCTCTGAGTTCATCCGTCTATCCATCGAAAACGTCCATTTCCATTGCCGGGGTCGTTATCGGCCACAAGAGTTACTTTTAGACTCTGTTCTAACGAATTATGAGGCCTCTACTAAAAATATTGCTTTTACCGCAGAAGTATCTATTCCTAAATTTAAATCTAATCAAACCTCCTTACAAAATAAGTCATGGCGGAACGAAAAATGCCAGGAACTAGCAAACAGAAGAGAAAATAGTTACTCAAAATATACAAATATTCCAACTTTAAAAAATCTTTTGGAATACAAAAGAAACGATGCTTTGGCAAAACAAACATTCAAACAGATTAAAAAGAATAACTGGAAACAATTTTACGCATCACTACATAGATCAGTTCCACTAAAATATGTAGGGAGAAAAGAAAAAATTTTAAAAACTGCAAAAACTCAAACCAACTTCATTTAGATGAGGATGAGTGTCTTCGTAAATTTCACTATAAAACAGCGCCTTCCTTTGTAAATCCAAACCCTCATTTTTTAAATTACCTCAAAACCAAAACATTTCACCACAATAGAAAAAATCAAACAATACGGCCCCAGGCCGGGATAATATTTACTATTTTATGTTATCCAAACTTCCAAAAAACGTTAAATTTTCGCTACTAAATATTTTAAATAATAGTTAAATTAATAACATGGATCCACCCCCGGAATGAAAGACATATATTATCGTACCAATACTCAAACCGGAAAAACCTCAAGACCAACCAACATCTTATGAAGCTATCTCGTTATCATCTTCCGTATTTAAGACATACTAACGTATGATTAAGTTAAGACTCGAATATTTTCTAGAACATTATAACCCAATGCCAATATGGATTTAGAAAAAAAAAATCAACCACAGAAAATTTAACCAATATTATCACAGATATACAGTTAGCCTTTACAAGAAATTAATCTACCTCAGGATTATTTTTGGATATCAAAGACGTATATGACAACATAAACTTAACTGTATTATTTAAAAAAATATGCGAACTCGGTATTCCAATAACATATCCGAACATATATATCAGCTGTACACGAATAGAAAAATTAGGTGTAGTGCCATTACAGACCGTCCCATTACCGACCGCGACCAAAAACTACCTGCTCGAGTGCCACTACCGCCCGCGCAGGGTTTACTTATTTTTGTATATCCCACTACCGACCACGAGATTCTATCACATAATAAATATGTTGTAAAAGAACTGATTTTGTTTTAGTAATTTACATTTTATATATATTTATAATTATTGATAAGGAATATTTTTATTTCACTTTCAGTTAGAAACTATACCCTTTAGCGGGCAGTGGTTGGTATTTAAACCACTTAATTTTTCTCCTTGTACGATTTAGCGCGCAGTCTGAATTTAGACCAGATCTCTGCTAGACACTTACCGGTAACGTTTTCAGGCGAAATATCAACCCGTAATAAAATTTGGCGCGCTATTTAGTGCACGTCCCAGCTTCGTCCCTAACAAGTGGTCGAATATCTGCCTCTGTGCGCATACAGTTAGTTATTATTTGGTTGTGCATTGAAGTACTGATTTACTGTTTTTTTATTTTAAAAATAAATGTTTATATTCATTATTTTTTTTTTATTTTGAAAAACTGAACTGGTCGATATTTTGAGTACGATTCGAGTCCAAAGTGTGCCATCCTGAACGTGCGCTGGTCGAAAAATCGACCACCTTCTACAACTCAAAGTTCAAACTTGTAATTTTTTTAAGACACAGTAATATACTTAGTTTTACTTATATAACCCACACATATCGTTATTTTTTGAAAACCTGGCAAAAATAGTTTTGCGCGTTAAAAGGTTAAACGCTCCCCGTAATATTATACATTGAATTCTTATTTTATTTAATTATAATTATTATTTAATTTAATTTATAATTGAATAATAAGAAAATCAATTGACCCGGTTATTTTCGGAAATAAATTAAAAATAAATTCATAAATACGAAGATTAACAATCATAAATAATATGTGTTATGAATTGACATCAAAACATTTATAAGTATCTGGTTCAGATGTTAAGTGCTGATTACCATACCTATCTACGTACCTGCTGACTGGAAATAAGTACTTGTAGGGAAGTTTTTCCAGACTGTAAGCTCAAAGGATGCAATTTTCATTTTAACCAAAGTCTATAAAGGAAAGTCCAAAATTTAGGGCTTGCTAATAAATACAAAGTCGATCCCGATATCAGAAGGCATGTAAAATTTACGGCGGCTCTAGCCCATTTACCTCCAGAATTCATTGATGCTGGATGGTTGTATATAATGAAATCTGCGCCCACTATTGAAGAAATCAATGATTATAATGATTATTTTGTGTCCCAATGGTTAGAAAACGCAACAATTAAATAAAATAAGAATTCAATGTGTAATATTAGTTTAATATATAGAAAGCGAAATAAAAATATTCCTTATCAATAATTATTAAAATGTAAATTACTAAAACAAAATCAGTTCGTTTCAGAACTACAACATATTTATTATGTGATAGAATCTCGTGGTCGGTAGTGGGATATACAAAAAATAAGTAAATCCTGCGCGGGCGATAGTGGCACTCGCGCAGGTAGTTTTTGGTCGCGGTCGGTAATGGGACGGTCTGTACAGGGATATAGCCGAGTAACAACTAATTTTTACATTATCTGAAGCTTGAGAAACCTCTTTGGGAATACCACAAGAGTATATTTTGAGCCCATTACTTTATATAGTATACACTAGTGACTTAGACACAATCATACCAAGAAATACTAGTCTTTCACAATACGCCGACGATATAGTAATATACACTAGGCACAAATCAATAGAAAGTTGTCATACCCAACTTAGTGCTGCAGTAGAAAAATTACAAAACTAAACCCTTAGTAACGGTCTAACATTTTCCGAAGACAAATCAGTAATAGTTATATTAACGAGAAATAAATTCCAACATCCGGCTAATTTGAAGATAGGAAATTATACAATTCCATATAAATCTAGCACAAAATTCCTGGGTAAACTAAACTGGAAGGACCATATAAATTACAGAATAAAAAGGACAAAAATGGATTGAAACTTTTAGTCATCATTCTTAGGGAGCAGACCCAAGTATATGGTTTTTGTGGACAAAAAGTATTTCACACCGGTTGTGTTGGAGTTCCTTCGGACGTTGCCAAACATACTAAAACTTTTGGCCTTCTATGGTATTGTCAGGAATGTTATCCTACTGTTACTGATTTTAATAAGCATTTTTCGCCCACTATGGATACTAAGCTAAAAGAGGTGATAGAAAATATGGAGAAACTATTCACTGAAGCTAAAATTTTTAAAATGGCCAAAGAAAATATTAGCAATATACCTCCCTCTGATTTAAATAAGTCAACTTATTCGCAAGTAGCTCAAGCGACATGTCAATCCGTTGTAGTTATTAAACCTAAGGATGCTACACAAAATAATATTCAAACTAAGGCTGATATTATGAGCAATATTAATTCCACTGAATTAAATATAAAAGTTTCAAAAGTTAAGAATACTGGAGATGGCGGAATACTTGTTGGGTGTAGTAAGAATGAAGACGCATCTAAATTTAAAGATGCATCTAACGCAAAATTATCAGATGCTTACGAAGTTAAAGAAATTAAAAGTAGAAATCCGAAAATTAGAATAGTTGGAATGATTGAGAAGCATGAACCTGACGAACTTATTTCATTACTTAAGTACCAAAATGATGTCATCCAATCATCCAGAGTATGCAGCGTTGTGAAAATTTGGGCTACCAAGAAAAATGATAAGATGTATCAAGCAACTCTAGAAATTGATGCCGAAACTTATGTGAAAGCAATGTTTCTTCAAAGTCTTTTTGTTGGCTACGATGTATGTTCAGTGTTTGATGCTATAGATATCACATTATGTTACAAGTGCAGCGGTTTCGGTCATAACCAAGGGTCGTGTTTAAAAAATATTGCTTGTCCTAAATGTTCTCATCAAATTAAAGATTGTCCCATTGATTCTGAAATAAAATGGATTAACTGTATTAACGCTAAAACTTCTGATGTTAAACATTTTGCTTGGGATCACTCAAAGTGCCCTGTTTATCAGAAAAAACTTGAATATTATAAGAACTCTTTAATGTTATCGTAGCAATCATCAAGTATTTCTGATACTAGCCAACATAAACTTAGTGTATTTTACCAGAATGTTAGAGGATTAAACACCAAACTTGCAGAACTGTTTAACAATTCCGTCGAATGTAACCACGACCTATTAGCACTGTCAGAAACTTGGTAGAGTTCTTCTGTGTACGACTCTGAATTATTTTTTAAAAATTATGTAGTATTTCGTTCTGACAGAAATTTTAATATTACCAATACTACTAAAGGGGGAGGTGTTTTAATTGCTTTAAAAAAAATACAATGCATTAAGACTAGATCTTTCTGAACTGACTACTTCTACTCCTTCTATTGACGTACTTGGTTTAAAAATTTCGGTCTCGAATAGCAATGTGTATGTTATATTACTTTATATTCCTCCCTCCACTAGTAATGATATATACGATGTCTTTTATGATATTTTATTTAATTACGAATGGTGCAACAATGATGAAGAACTGTTAATATTCGGGGA
Source organism: Psylliodes chrysocephalus (assembly GCA_927349885.1). Lineage (NCBI taxonomy): Eukaryota > Metazoa > Arthropoda > Insecta > Coleoptera > Chrysomelidae > Psylliodes > Psylliodes chrysocephalus. Next base: position 65,106,294 of record OV651813.1, on the reverse strand, counting down.
TTTTAATATACCACATTATAATTCTTGTCGTAATGACATTACTTTGCAAAATGCTAGTATAGTTGCACTTGATAATTTTACCGAATTATTAGCTTTAAGACAATGTAATAATACTCTTCATTTTAATAACCGTTTACTCGATTTAATCTTTAGTAGATCTGACATCGCTGTAAATCGTTCACTTGATCCATTAGTTGACGAAGATATTTTACATCCTTCATTAGAATTTCAACTATCTCTTTCTCAAATAAATACCAGTTTTGCTATGTCTAGTAAAGTATCTTACAATTTCAAAAAAGCAAATCTTCCTCAACTGTACCAGACTCTCTGTAGAATTAATTGGAGTAGTTTGAATGCATGCGCAACTTCTGAGGAGACTTGTGATTTATTTTATTCTATCTTAAATTCCGCAATTGCCGCTAATGTTCCAAAAACTGTACCAAGGTGCAATTCAAAATACCCTCCTTGGTTTAATAGAAGTATAATTTCGGATTTGAGGAAAAAATCATCTCTTTATCGTTTGTATAGAAGGACACTAGAGGCTGAAATTTATACTGAGTTTAGTATTCTTAGGTCCAAAATTAAACGCGACATTTCAATAAATTACAGGAATTATTTGACAAATATTGAGAATAGAATATCTTCTAACCCCAATTATTTTTGGCAGTATATAAATTCAAGGAAAAACTGCAGTAGTATTCCAAATGATATGACTTTTGATAATAATCCTTTAAATAATTCACAAGACATTGTCAATGCATTTGCTACATATTTTCAGTCATCGTACACTAATTCGTTTAAAATTGATATTTCTAAACCAGATAATGTTGTTATTATTAACAGTTGTAACATTCCGCTACTTACAGAAGAAGATGTCATGAAAGGTCTTAAAAGATTGAAACCTAAAAATACTAGATGCCCAGATGATATTCCGGCATTTTTAATAAGAGATTGTGCAAATGTTTTAACCAAACCTTTAACCATGGTCTTTAATATGTCCTTACGAGAAGGCAATTTTCCAAGTAATTGGAAGATATCTATAATATGTCTAATCTTCAAGAAAGGATCCAAATCTATCATAGAAAACTACAGACCTATATCCATCCTTAGCAATTTTGGAAAAGTTTTCGAAAATGTAATTTATGAAATACTTTCCGCTCATGTAAAATCGATTATATCTACGGCACAGCACGGCTTTTTTCCAGGCAGATCCACAGAGACCAATCTGATATGCTTTACACAATATGTTGCGCAAAACCTTGATAGGGGTGGCCAGGTTGGAGCTATATATACTGACTTTTCCAAGGCCTTTAATCGCCTCGATCATAGTATACTTTTGTACAAGCTTTCCATTGTTGGACTCACTGCGTCTTTTCTGCGTTTCTTTGAATCATATTTAAGTAATCGTAAATTGAAAGTTGAATACCATGGTTTTCAGTCAATTTGTATAAAAGCTTCTTCCGGTGTCCCTCAACGTTCAGTTCTAGGAGCACTTTTATTTTCCATTTTTGTAAATGACATTACTGAAAACCTATCATGTACTACTCTACTCTATGCCGATGATTTAAAATTGTTTAAATCAATCTCTAGTATTGATGACTGTTTGATTATGCAGGAGAACCTAAATAAATTGAACCTTTGGTGTAATTCTAACAACTTACCACTAAACATATCTAAGTGCAATTCTATCAGCTTCACTCGCAAACTAAATCCGATTGAGTATAATTTAACTGTCAACAATATTACCATCAATAAATGTCTTTCTTTTAGAGATCTTGGTGTTCTTTTCGACGCTAAGTTAAACTTTATTGAACATGTCAATACTATTCAAAAAAGAAGCATACAGAAATTTGGGTTTTGTCATTCGAAATGGACGCCAGTTCTCTGAGCCTAACACTTTAAAAACTATTTTTAACGCTTTTGTACGTAGTAAGCTAGAATATGCGTCCATTGTTTGGAGTCCTGGATATGAAGTATAAGCCAAGCATTAGAAAAAATTCAGCGAAAATTTGTCAAATATTTGTGGTGCAAGCTAGATGGCGTCTACCCTACTCGCAATATTCCGCAAACCATCTTGCTGAATAGATTTGATATCCTTGAATTACGTACTCGCAGGAAATGTTATTCTATCTGCATTCTTTACAAATTATTAAATTTTAAAATTGACTGTCCCGAACTACTTCGTCAACTAATGTTTAATGTTCCTAGTATCAGAACTCGCTCCCCTTTTTATTTCTATTTTCAGACACCCAGGACAAATATTTTAAAATTTTCTCCAATGTATTTTATGTATCAAAATTTTTGTGAACTTCAAAATGATGTTGTTTTATTTTCTATTTCAATTAAAGAAATAAAACGCTTAATTGTGGACTGAGTTAATTATCATAAGACAACGTAATTTTTTCTCCTAACGGAGTTTTTTTTGCGTTTTCTTATGATGGTTAAAACGTTTATTAAACTATTTTTTGTTTTCATATATTTATGCTATTATTAGCATTTAATATTTTGTTATTATTTTTATGATGTAAATTATACTGTAATTGTAATTATTTTTGTGCCCATCCTGTAATTGGTTTTATACTGTTGGATGGTGTAACCCAAATAAATAAATAAATATTGTTAATGTTGTATAGATTTTTAGTTCGGTCAATTTTGGATTACGGGGCCATATTTTACGGTTTATCTGCAGAAACACACCTTAAAAAAGTCGAACATATAAAATATAAATGTTTACGATTCAGTATCGGGTACTTGCAAAGTACTCCAATTGACGTCATGGAAGTAGAAACTTGCAAGCCACCCCTATACTTAAGATGAAGGTTTTTCAGTGATAAATTCTTGATAAATCGACGATCGAAAAATTCTAATTTATTTAAAAAAATAGTCACCAACCTAAAATTCGTAAAAAGCCATGGTTTCACAATGTAGAAAATAGGTCATTTATACGTATTATTAGTAGAATCCGAAGCAATCACTCTCTATCACCAGCACATAAATTCAAAATTATGTTTAATAGATAGTAACATATGTATGTATTAGGGTGTTTCATTTTTAGGCATTATTTTTTTTTTTTTTTCGTTGTTATACCAGAAAATCCTATACTTTATAGAAAATAAAAAACATTGCCGATGGGTAAAAAATTTTAGGTCAAATAGCGGCTTACCTCTTTTAAAAATTCGATTTTCCACCTAAATAACACAGGAAAAATTTTTTTTTGGTTTAATTGAATTTTTCGCTATAAAAATTTTTTTTTTTTTTAAAAACCTTATAGCTTTTGAAGGAAATTAAATTCTCTACAAAAATGTTTTTATGCCCAAAGACGTGGAACATATCAAAATAACATCCTGTATATCAAAATTAAATAATTTATTTCGCTATAAATTAAATAGTTGAAAATAGAAAGATTCTGGTCGGCGAACTTAAATACTGCAACTCAGCAAAAATATCTAGTTCGTTGTTTAATTAATTATCAAAGTTTTGTTATATATAATATTGTTAAATTTTGTGTAATAATTATAGTTTATAAAATGTAATTTTTTTGAAAATAAATGCTTTTTAACACCACGTTTCGTCTTTCCAACATCCTTATAATCAATAATAAAACTATTAAAAAATAGTCCTTACTATTCATTGGTCCTTCGAGCAAAAGTGTAAAAAATATTAAATTTATAATCGTCCAGTCAATCAATAGTACAGAAAAATGCCCACAAAAGCGAAGAAATTAACAAAATAGCTATATATCAAGAAAAAATTGCTGAACAAATAGTACAGTTGCTAATCAATGTCAAAAAAGACTCGTAATCTAGAAAAACAAAAGAGTATATTGCAAAAGAACTGAAGAAAGAGAGAGATTATTGAAACAAGCGAATGAAAACAATTTCAAAGTATTAAAAATAGGTATGACCGATCATGTGTATTTTACAAGTCAGTATTTTGATCAAATAAAAAGGAATCACGATGAATACAAAGAATATCTTAAAGATTATTTAAAAGCAGAACCAGATATACAACCAAATAGTAGCAATGAAGAAGTGGAACAGCAACTTAGAATTAAAAAACAAATGGTAAAAGTGGAATAATTAAAACGCACTATCCAACAAATACAATAAGAAGCAACCCAATCTAAAACAAAATACAGGTATGGGACTTTAACTAACAAAGTGTAAAAACAATGGAATGCAATACAAGAACTACATGAAGAAATTATGGTACACGAAACGCGTTTTTCACATGGGTATTTTGTTATGGACATATATTTAAGTATGGAAAACCAATATGAAATAGAAATGGAAGAACTGAATACAAAAAGAAAAGAAAATTCAAGTAATACTCTAGACCAGCGTTACTCAAAATATGGTCCGCGGAGCCCCAGGGCTCCACGAAGAAAATAATAGTCATAATAAAAAGAGTAGTACTATCGCTACAAAAGGGACGGGCTTGGGTTAAGGACCTTTTTTTAGAAGTCAGTAAGAGGAAGCACGATATGAATTTGATTAGAGGACCTTTTTCTTTTAGAAGTCACCAAGAGGAAGAAGGATATGATTTTGATTTTATGGGGGCTCTGCGAACAAGGAGAGGGACCTGGCTCGGGGCCTGATTTAAAGAAGGACGATATGGACCTTTTTTTTAAGAAATGTGTTTAGGGCTCCGTCAAATATTTCGCTTTTCAGAAAGGTTCTGTCACCACTGCTCTAGACAGTATTAAATTCAATGTTGTATTATCAAGGGTAATATACCAAGACCTTGATAATAGCTGAGTATTATCAATACGGACACCAACAGATGGGGGAGTTACCTTATCACCAAACCCACCATTCACACATGTATAGTGATAATAGTACAACATTTGCCGGAGCTAATACCCATTACCAGTATAGTCATACAATCAGAAATACAAACCATGATGGCGACCACAGGAATTCAGTGGCACTTTATCCCTCCGGCATCTCCAGACTTCGGAGGCTTATGGGAAGCAGGAGCTAAGTCCATGAAATACCATCTAAAGAGAACAGTTGGAGCGCAGCTAAGTTAGCCTACGAAGAACTGACCACGCTGACCCATCAAATAGGGGCTTCTCTTAATTCAATGCCGTTATGTTTCCCTGAGTGAAACTATAAATGACACAACTACGTTAACTCCAGGTAATTATCTGATTGGTAGGGAATTAATTGCACTACCGAATCCAATTGAAACCAGCATCAATACCAAATGACGACTCGTTCAGAAAATTAAGACGGATTTCTGCAAAGCCTGGTCCAAGACTTCAGCAACTATATAAATGGAAAACTCAGAAACCTAATTTAAAAATTGGAACATATTGGTCATGCAAGGCTTGATCAAGGAATATTTAGAATCCAATTAAACTTCAAAATAAAACTACTATACTCTGTTTTTAAACTAAGAGGAGCGATTTGAATTTATGTTGGCAATTCTGTAGCCTTCTGATTGGTCAGATTACAGTCAGTTTCACACATTACTTTTTAGCATGAACATCAGCTAATATTTGATATTGTTGACAGTTCTGACATTTTATAATTTGATATCTCATCCATTACTTAGTTTTTTACTTTATTTCGTAAATAATAGTTCTTCAGTTAGCAATTGTATTAAAAATCTACAATTACGGATCCTTCTACACTGAGTACTATTAAAGGTAGCAATTCCTGAAAAGCCTTACAAGAAAAGGAAGACACCTTATTATTTTACATGCTGATTCTAAAGGTTTTGTAGAAAATGCATTATTGGTTTTTGAAGGTAAAAAGATGGGAGATTACCATGAAGAGATGAATTCCGAAGTATTTTAGAAAAAAATAATTTTATTACTGATTTTTTAAAACTAGAAATTGATGAATTTCTAACCAAAATGATTAAAATGTAACTAAATATTCAAGCAAATTTTATTTATTAGAACGGAATAAAACTATTTACAAAATTGGTATAACATTTAAAACACCATCCACTACTTTAGGGATAATCTTAATTTGGCACAATGAGTTAACATTATTTTCACAAAAAATATTTTAAAAATACTTAAAATTAATACATAGGTATGTATGAATAGTTCACTTTAAAAAATATATGTTGACATGTAGTGTTATGAAAATGTTGGTTCCAGTTTTCAAAACAAATTCTGACTCATTGGCCTGTAAACTTTTGAATGCCTTTATTTGCCCTCTAGCGCATTAACCATGGGTTAACACTAAATAAGCCATAATATCCACATTACTCATAGAAGAGATACCAGTTATTGTGTGATCCACTTGTCATTCACTGATTAACTTTTACTTTTTATACCTATAACAAATATATACTTTTAAATGTAAACATATCTTTATATTTTATACTAACCTGGCTACATCTGGATATTCCATTAACAATTTTTTTAAATATTTATTATCCATTTTAAAAAGATCATAGTTATTCTCAAAAAGTTGATTTCAAAAGCAAGAAAAAAGTATTTCTGACATCAATCAACAACCATATTGACTTTAATTTGACAGTGACATTTCGTTTTAGACATACATTTCAGATCACAATAATGTGAAATTTGCGACCGTTGTCTGGGACCAATTAAAAATTTATTTCTATGACATTTATTCGTTTCTTAACCGCTCATTGGCCGTTCACCGACTAAGGCCGATAAAGATAATTATTTCATAAATTTTGAACACGACTATATTTCGAAACTCTCTCTTAGTAACAAATCTAGTTACTTTTCCCTGTGTAAATGTGTCTTTTCAATTCGCTCCTCCTAGTTTAAAAACAGAGTATAGTAGCACACAACGTTACTCAATTATATTAAAACTGATCTATTAACACGGATTCTTAAAATTGTTCACAAAATAGAATCGCTCAACTTTGTAAACACTGAAATAATTGAGAGAACCAGTTAATAAATATTACTTGTATCCTTTTCCCATTTTGCCGAGGAAAAATTCCACGTTTTTTTTTTTATTATTTGCATTTAAACATACGAAAAATTAATGCCCTTTATTTGTCGATAACGTTGTCCTTGAATTGAAAAGACAAAGATTCAAAGTCGATTTATATTCTCAATTCTTCCATTCTAGCCGTAAAATTTAAATTCGAATTCTAATTAAGTACCAAGAACACCTTTTCTTGGCTCCGCATTAGAAAGTCAATGTTTTCCGGGGTCAAGGTGTAGATATCGCAAATTTTCTTCATACGCTTCTCGTATGGTAATTTCGAAATGGCTCGTTTAATGAACATTCTTGTTAATGTCTTTAATGGCCGTCCGTTTCCTTTGTTGGTACTTGTTAAATAGAAAAGACGATCAAATACGGTAAAAAATAATAATGTATTCAAAGAGATTTACAGTACAATAAGTGAATAAAAAGTGACATTCCTAATAAAATTTCAATTTTTGATGAAGAATCTTACTGACGTTCTTTTAGATTATGATGAATGTGTTTATAATTATTATCGAGATTATTTTTAAGATTTTTGTCATATTTAACAACTTTCTTTAAAACACTGTTGTTTTTTTAAATGTACAATCCTAATTATATGAATAGTTAATAGGGTAGGTACATAGGCGCCGTCACACAAGGGCAAGAGGGGCGATTGCCCCCCTGAATTTGTGATTTTGGATTTTTCGTCATGACTTTCGACTATAGCCTACGGCGTTTTGACTGTGCCTATAAGACTTGCCTCCCCTGGAAATATATTTATTGTTTAGTGACAAAAATTTTATTTATCAATATATCTGAAAATAGGTATCACGCGAGTTTCTATAACTACTGAAATATGTATACCTTATGAAGACCAGAGATAAGGAGGCGAATCGACATACTCGAAATACGGTCCCAAGAAACGAACGCTAAATGAGCTTCTACAATTCACCGCAGGGGTGCTGGTGTTGCTAGTGCTGTTAAAATACATAGCTTCTTATAAATAATTTTGTGAGAATAAAAAAATTAACTTGTTTATTACTATATAAAGCACAGAAAATACTGTTATATTTATTTCTAAATAAGTTTTGAATGTTTAAATTAAAATATACAAGAATAGAAGAAAGTATGGCTAGCAATATACACCATGCAAGTAAGCCCCCTGAATACTTTACTGGAAAAAAGATCTAGTGAATTCGCGTGAAAAACAGAAAAAAAAAGAAAAATGGATACCTCATTGACATCTTCACAACAACAAAATAACAGCACTACAATAGAAAAATCTGTACAAATCAAGGCACCACCCCCTATCATAGTGTCCATAGAGAAATTTCAAACTCCCAACTTAAACTCATCATCGACAATATTATTAAAATTAACGTTTCGGAAGGACCAGAATATAGAATGCTTTCTGGAGCATTAACAGAACAAGACTACACTTGGTACTCATATGAGGACAAACAGAATAGACCAATTAAAGTAATGACATATAAACTGCACTACTCCTACGAACCAGACAATATCATAAGTGATTTGAAATGTCGTAGCTTTAACATTATTTCTGCAACTCCAAAACTAAAATATAGGACTAAACAACCATTGAATATGTATATGCTGACATTCCTACACGAAGAAAGTGTTGAGATAATATATGAAATCAGAGAAATTATGGGAGTCCATGTAGCAATTGTACGTCTCAGAAAATCCAAGCTAATTCCTCAATGCAAAATGTGTCATGCATTTGGATACACGCAAAGGTACTGCGCTAAAAAGCCTCGATGCGTACGTAAGATGCACAGGGAAACATTTAACTGTAAATTGTGTTATACCGAAAAATGCTTCACCTAAACGCGTTCACTGCGGCTAAGGACATCTTGCTAGCTACAGGGGATGTGAAGTAGTCAAGGAAATGCAAAAAATCAAAAATATTAGCACAGCAAAAACCAAACTTATCTAAACAGCAATAGAGAGTAATCCAACGTAGGCCTGTTAATAGAAACAATTTAATAGACAAATCTAGATTATTCAGCTAGACGGTATATGATAAAAAAGAAAAAAAGCATTAGAAAAAAAAGAAGTCTATTCAGCCATCTTCCTTGATGTTGCGCAGGCTTTTGGTAAAGTACGGAATGATGACTTAAAACATAAAATGCATGTGCTACTTCCATAGCCATACTTAGAGCTTGGATTCATACATTTCAGATAGATTCTTTAGAGTAAAACAAGATGAAGCATACTCTAAATTGAAAGAAATTAAAGCAGGAGTATTACAAGGAAGCGTCCTGGGACTCACTTTGTATCTGTTATACACGTGTGGTACACCCCAACTAGAACAAGACTCAATAGCTACAAGGCTTCGCTGGAAGGTCCATGTTAAAATAAAAAGACAAGAGTAAAATATATAATTTAAGAAAATGTACTGATTACTTGGTAGGCATTCTACATATAACAAAATTTGTATCTTATTTTCAAGGCCAACTGCACTTTTCTATTACTATAGACAGCTAAGAGCGAGTTCCTATGTTTGTAGCATTATGCCTTGCCACTGTTTCAAAAAGGACAAGCAGTGAGGCATCTGCTAAATGCCAAACCGTACTCAATATGTTAAGGATAGAATAAACCAAAATAAATTTAAAATATCAAACATAATAGTGGATACAATAAAAACATATTTTATCACTATCCAGTTTATTTGAAATGTATTTGTTTATTTATTGTACAGGATGGAGTACATGGATTGGGTGTTTTTGGAAAGGCTAGTATTCGGCTGTTGGGGATGGGTTAAAGATCTTCGAACTGACATTTTAATTCTACGTATTGTACGATTTTGAAAAGTACAGAGTGTTTGTTTGCTAACATTCATGGGATGGATTACCCTCAACGATTGTATTTTGCACAGCAACCATGGGAAAAATAAAAACATGAAGCCCATTTCCACCTCAACGGTTTAGTCAAGAAGCAGGAGTTGCTCAGACAACACATATAGTCTAATGGACGTCCATTTGAGGGCCAGAACATCCATATCCGTATTCGGACATCCAATGTACATCCGTTTAAGATCATTAGTTTGACAGCTGCATATCGATTTTCAGAGGACATCTGTTTTTGGACTTAATTTTAAGTTTACTATAATTTTGAAGTCCAGTAGACGTCCATCTCAGGTCATTATTTATTTAGCCTAGTAGATAATACTCATCTATATGTATTTTTATATTTTTAATAGAATTGGTCATTAAAAATTGACAACTTAAATCTATTACATTTCATTCTATCAGCGGAAGTTTGAAACCTTATTCTACTATAACCGTATCTAGTAAGAATTTTTCAAGTTGCTCCTTGGTCGAGGTCGCCTAGCGCTTGAATGCCCAGAAAGACAATGGACGTGTCGTGAGTTCGATACCTGCTCTGGTCAAGTGATTTTTAATAAAAAATTTAATGAATGGTGTATAGCGGATTGCGAAAATAATAAATAAATTATGATCATTATAAAATAGTGTGTGGTGAGTTGCGGTTGTGTAAAAGAGGTAGGGATGTTGTCTCAATGGAATATATAATCCAGGAGTGGATGTTTTTTGAATGTCCAGTATTGAACGTCCAAATATAATCCAGAATTGGACGTCCTATGAACGGTCAAGAGTGTGCCATTTGTATATTTAACTGGATGTCCATTGGACGTCGGAAATCCAGAAAAAACTCATCTTTAGACGTCCAGACGTCCAAAATTGTATATCGAATGGACGTCCAATGGACCTATTTTTGCTGTCTGGGTGTAGGTATTGGGCTGCTGAAAATTCAGGATGACTTTACGAAAAACATAGACATTGTGATATGCGATGGATTTTAAATAATATGCCTGAAATCTGGCTGAACCGCATTCACTAACTTCTTATTTCAAATCAAACTATAATGTGCAAATACGCAATGTTTAAAGCGTGCACGGGTCCATGATGAACACTGATTGTGAAATGCTATGAGACAAGCAATAACCCACTAACGGCTGAGTACTAACCTTTCCAAAAAACGTCCTATTGGTACTGTGGCCCACCTTGTATAAAAGTAATTTTCCATTTTTAAAGAAGGAATTATGTGAGCCGAAAACCAGGGCAACTAACAAATATTAAAATATTATTCACTATTTTACTTGAACAATCAAAAGTGTGCACTACCTAGTTTTAAAGCGCCTAAAATGTGTGCTAAAATATGCAATAACTACCAATATTTTATTTAGTTTTAATTTACAATTTCCGTTTAAATAATTAAACAGTTTTTTTAATAATTAAATAAATTGTTTTTGTTTAAATGGGTATTTTCCCAAAAGTTGATTTTTTGTAGTTCTGAAACAAAATTCACTAAATCTAAATGTACAACCGAAAATTATAATATACTAATTGTTTATATCTACTTTCGAATCAAATCGCAAAAAATCTTTTTAGTATATACTTGGGGATTGTATCCAGATTGAAAAAAACAATTAGTCTGGACCTGATATGGTCGCCATATTGATGCTTCACTTACGTCCCCACCAAAGAGGTTAGAAAGGGTAGAGGTAACATAGGAAGCATTTGTCGCTGCGCGAATTTTGCCAAAACCGAAAAACTGGGTGGAAGGAGTAGGGAGATGTTCTGGGCCGGACTTAAATATTTGTATTGTAGTACCTAATTTTGGTGGGTAACTAAAAGATGAAAAATTATGAGACGTTTTTTTGACTTTATTTGTTAGCACGATTCATGTATGATGAGGGCAATAATAATAATAATAATAATAATACTCTCCCATAATACTTTATGAATATATAACTAGCTAAGGGCCGATTCCACCGTTGTGTCAAACGAAGTTTAAATTATTAAACGAAGATTAAAATGTCATTTTAAACTCCATTTAATAACTTAAACTTCGTTTTTGTTAATATAAAAATGTTATTTTAAGCTTCGTTTAGTATTTTAAACTTCGTTTAACAAAACGGTGAAATCGACCCTAAGTAAAAGTTTATAAAATTATTGTAACAAAATAGCTGTTGAGACAAAAAGTTATCGAAACAGCCAAAGTACTTTTTGCTCGAATTACACACAAGATTTTTTCTACGATCACACCAAAATAAAATAAATAATTAAATTTTATTAGAAATGGGTTACCTTTTCGTTCGTTATAATATTTTAAGTTTATTTGACATAGGCCCACTCTTCAAAGAGAAAAAAATGTTTTGGTACTTATATGCCGGTAATTATTTATGATTTAATTATTTACGAAAAATACCATTCAATGAATTAAAATATTAGAAAGTCAATTAATAGTTATTTATGTAACCAGTTACTAAATGCCTTATTTTGTATAACGAGTAAATATTTGCGGAACGAGCAGACCGAGGTCTCGCAAAATGAACGAGTTACACAAAACGGCATTTCGTAACGTGTTTACATACAAGATTTTTTCTAATTTTGACTTGATTATTTATAAAATTGTGTTGAAAAATGATTTATCATCATTCTTCTGTAGGTACTTCCAATCAAATATTTTAGAAAATTGTTGTTATTTGACTGCCCTACGACGTTTTTTTTTTTTTCAATAGTAATAATAAAAATAAGGGACATGTGTAGTGTTGCCGATCTAATTTTTGACATTACCCGCGAGAAATTTAAAAAAAAAACATTTTTACCCATTATCCTTAAAGGAGTACGTCACAATTATACCCCCAACCTTTCTGGGAAATTTTCAATAACGGTGTTATTTTAAAAATAAAACGCATTCTACAGCTTTTCTTTTTTGTTTTATTTTTTGTTGTTAAACGTAATGTCATATTTTCAAATGTGAAATGTCACTATTCATTGCCTATTTTTCGATATTGGGTTTTTTTCGATTTTTCGTTTTTTGGATTTTTAGATTTTTCGATTTTTTATTTTGCAATTTTTAGATTTTTCGATTACTCGATTTTTCGATTTCTCGATTTCTCGATTTCACGATTTTTCGATTTTTCAACTTAAGAACCAAAAAAGAGGCAGTTTTATTTATTTTCATTTCGTAACTGGTGACATAATCAACTTTTCGTAATCAGTTGCATAATGTTCTACTTTATGCAACTGGTTGCATAAATTAAATCGTTTTGAGACTTGCTGCGATTACAAAATATATTACTTTATAAGTCAAAATTAGAGAAAATACCAGAATGTAAATTAAATGGATAGATCCCATATTATTATAGAGCAGTGTTTCTCAAACTTTTTTGGCGACGGAACCTTTTTGAAAAGCGAAATATTTTATGGAGTCCTAAACACATAAATCACATAATTTAAAAAAATTATTTCAAATTTTTAATTAATTTTAATTTGGGAATATTTTGTTCGGATTTTGATAAGGTACGCGAAGCAGAAGCTATAGATTTCTCAATATGTTTTTCAAAAACATGACATATCATGGCCCTTATTCCCACATTTGATGCATCTACGAATAATTTAATCGGCAACTGAGGCTGAAGATGCACAAGAACATCATTTGTTGCTAATTTATTTTTGATTTATTCCAAAGATTCCTTGCAAGAATTATCCCAAATCCATTTCACCCATAAAAAATAAAATAGAAAAAAGTCCTAAAGCAAAATCATATCCTCCTACCTCTTAGTGACTTAAAAAAAAATACTTTTCAAAAAAAGATCCTCAAGCCAGGTCCCTCCATTTTGTGGCGATAGTACTTTTTTTTTATTGTAATTATTTTCTTCGCGGAGCCCTCACAAAGGCTTTGCGGAGCCCCATGGCTCCGCGGAGCACACTTTGAGTAACACTGTTATAGAGAATTACTAAATAGTTTTGAGAAAACCATTGAAACCAGTTGTGAAGTTTGAAACGAATAAATTGGCAATGATTTTGATATTTTTGTATTTGATTGTATGTTTCTCTTTTCACTTCCTAAAAAAAGATTCCCCATGAAACAAGAAATAGTAAACAGTTTACAATAATAACCTTTATTTGTTACTTATAACATGTACCAATGACCAAGTCCGATTCTGTTTATTTTCAAAGCAACAAATATGGACGTCGACAGAATCCTTAAAAATTAAATATGTCATCGAAATATATGTAAGTTTCTTTTACTCCATCACATTTCGCAGGTTTATTATAAATAAAGCTTTTTACAACACATCTTGGCATTTTCAACGTTAATTTCCAATATTTAAGTCACTAAAATACCAAATTAATTCTCGTTGACACATTAAATTTGGATGGACAACGCTCTGACATGTGATGTTCTCAACTGTGATTGGTGGGTGTGAATAATTTCGAAATGGGATTATGCGCAGTGTCTTATGTTCCATCTAAGGTTTATATAATCTAAGGTCCCCACTTAACCTCGCCCACTAATGTCATTTTTAGCATACATGTTTAAACGAACGTAGAATCTCCTCCAATATCCTACCTCTAGCTTTAACTAAATACCCATTAATTCTCCATATCAATAGAAGTTATGTATAGGTAGGTACATTAAAAAACAGTCTTTTGAAGACCGCTTTTAAATTTGACAAAATCTAAAACGATTTATAAACACAGTTTTTATCATTATCTAAAATTTAAAACGTTGGTAAGATCCTTCGCCAAAAATTAAAATTGTAATAACGGTATAATTTTTTTCTGTGAATCTCTGAATAAAAAATTTTTATATTTTTTACTTCAACAAAAATGAATGATTGGTGGGTGTGAATAATTTCGAAATGGGATTATGCGCAGTGTCTTATGTTCCATCTAAGGTTTATATAATCTAAGGTCCCCACTTAACCTCGCCCACTAATGTCATTTTTAGCATACATGTTTAAACGAACGTAGAATCTCCTCCAATATCCTACCTCTAGCTTTAACTAAATACCCATTAATTCTCCATATCAATAGAAGTTATGTATAGGTAGGTACATTAAAAAACAGTCTTTTGAAGACCGCTTTTAAATTTGACAAAATCTAAAACGATTTATAAACACAGTTTTTATCATTATCTAAAATTTAAAACGTTGGTAAGATCCTTCGCCAAAAATTAAAATTGTAATAACGGTATAATTTTTTTCTGTGAATCTCTGAATAAAAAATTTTTATATTTTTTACTTCAACAAAAATGAATGATTAAACAAACCGTTTTAGAGTTTACATACTCGGCACCTTTAAATACTGCCTAATCTCCTAGATAAAAAAGGGCTTAGCGAATGATTGTCCACAAGACATTCCCTGTCAAAACGTTAAATGAATATTTATTTTGAAAATGAATTTGAACAATAGCATGAGCATTTTCATCGACCTATTGGTATAAATTAGGCAAATCTAGTACGCCATCTCTTGTAAATTTTGCTTTGTCCGTAAACAAAATGGTCCACTAAAATTCTTCCGATTAAGGGCCATAATTTGTCGGCAAAATACCAAACAAGGATAATAGTCTTCTGTTTTTAATGCTTTTGGTATTTCTAAATGAGTATCACGCCTGAAACTAGTTTTGGGATTGTTTTAAAATTGCCTCAAAAATCGGTACATCGCAGCAGCGTTTCTTTCTAAGTGTCTGCCACGATTCTGCTATTCGGAAGAACACTACTGCCATCCAACACAAAAACACCGTATGTTAATTTTTTTAAAAATAAGATTTTGTTTTTTAGATTTTAAATGATAAACATTTTCAATTTTTCCATAAAAAAAGTTTTTTTAAAATATTAAATAAAATTAAACTATTTGTACGTGTTAAGAAAAAACCTCTATAATCCTTGGAAAAAAGCCACTGGCTTACCTTCTTTGTAAAAAGCGTCAGACCAATCGCAGACAATAATTTTTCCCATGGATCTTCACAAGTTCTAGATTATGCATCGCAAAATAATATGATTATGATATGTTCACACGACTCATAAACTCCAACCTCTATATGTTTCTGTCTATGGTCTATTCAGCAAATATTTTGTAAGATACTTGGATAAGTGGCAAAAAGCACATCCTGCTCAAAAGGTTAACTTTTTCAATATTGGGGGAATTTTTGCAGAAGGAGATTACATCTCATTTTTGAAAAAAATTAACATACGGTGTTTTTCTGTTGGATGGCAGAAGTGTTCTTCCGAATAGCAGAATCGTGGCAGACACTTAAAAAGAAACGCTGTAATGTAAGTCCGATTTTTGAGGCAATTTTAAAACAATCCCCAAACTAGGTCAGGCGTGTTACTCATCGAAATTAGAAATACTTACCAACAGCATTAAAACTAAAAGACTATCGTCCTTGTTTGGTATTTCGCCGACAAATTATGGCCCTTAGCATATCACGTATGTGCCTGTGTAATTTCAAAATTACAAAGTAAAAGAGCCGTATATTTGATGAATTTCGTAACATACGTCGTTTATGGCTAGTAACCATTACCGCTTTTTACCACGCTTACATATTTTATTGTATATTTTAACATACGGTGTCCTTGCCTAGTTACTAGAGCAAAATCAGCTACTAAGTTATCTCAGTCCTCAGTTGCGTTTAAATAGTTGGTAAGTACGCACGCATAGATTGATTTGTTTTTGTGGTGTTTTTATAATTTTCGGACGAATGGTCCTTCAGGCCTTAAATAGTTCTCAAAATGACTTAAAAGACAACTCTCGAAACAGTAGTAAGACTGAAAACTATACCTTACGGATCAGTGATATCATGATACTAGATGAAA
The DNA here is from genome assembly GCA_927349885.1 of Psylliodes chrysocephalus. Classification (NCBI taxonomy): domain Eukaryota; kingdom Metazoa; phylum Arthropoda; class Insecta; order Coleoptera; family Chrysomelidae; genus Psylliodes; species Psylliodes chrysocephalus. The sequence continues at coordinate 65,089,731 of OV651813.1, read as the reverse complement.
ACATGCAGCCATTAATATCACAGAGTTTTAATGATGAAAAAAAATTCTGTTGACATCGGTTCAAGTGAATTATGGTAAATATTACAAGTTGGTGATTTTTCAAAAAGCAATAATGTTTAAGATATTTTTAATAAAGATACAGAGATATTTTTGTTATATTTAATAAAGTTTTTAATTAATACTTTAGTTTTGAATTTTTAACTATTTTTTTTATTTTAGCGTTTTTGGGAGATAAAACTAATGGGGAGCTCACTAATAAGTCACAAGACAAAGATGCTATGGACATACAAAAAGGTATTTCCAGCAAAAAGTCACAAGACGAAAATTTCATGGATATACAAGAGTATATTTTTAGCAACAAGCTACAAGACGAAAATGTTATGGATGAACAAGAAGGTATTTTTGTGTTTTACTAGATGACTTAAAGTTCAACTTAAGTTCAACTTATTTTTAATATTTTAGAATTTTTGGAAGATGAAAATGTTAACAGAGATTCACCAGATGAAAACATTGAAGCAACATGAGAACGTATGTTTTATCTTTTATTTGTATGTTTTTTAAAATTTTTTTATATTTTTGTGACTCTTGTTGATCAAAATTTGAACAACATAAACAAGGAACATAACGAAGGTGAAGGACATTAATGCAGGTAATTTGGAACGTCGATTAATTAATTAACAAAAGAATTTTTTTTTTTTATTTTTAGAAATTTTTTTGAGCATAGACACATCAATAACAAAAAATGGAGAAGTAAGGAAATAAAAAAGTATGTGAGATCGAAAAAGGATAGGAAGAACTTTTTATTTGAAAATAGAGTCAAAAACACGAAGTTAAGCTTCCATGTAAGTGTACAAAACGCTGTTCAGTACAAATTGGAAAGGCTCGGCATTTAAAAATAATAAAAAGTAAAAGTAAATCTACGGCTGAGGGAGGGAGTTAGAGGCGGTTATTCTTGTGTGAGATCCATCATTCAATATTACCAAGTTAAGATTATCCAAAGTATCTACAAGAAAATTACCACTTCTTTCATTTTGATTGCTCTCCCAGAGTGTGTGGTCCGCATTGAAATATCCATATTTCAAAAATGGTGGTTGAAATTTTGAAAAAAGTACAAATCAAAAAGATTTTTTAAGTCATTTTATAGACGTTTCCACAAGAAAAACTAGACGTACAGACTATACAAATGACTTTGGGAAACAGTCATTAAAAAAATATCCTGAAGTCAATATATCCTATGAAACCTACAGGAAAAATTTTAAACGTTACAAAATATCATTCGGTTATCCCCGTTCGGACACATGTAGTACTTGCGACAAATATCTGGCCGACATGAAAAGTTTGGAGAATAGTACTGAACCATTTGTTGAAGCCAGAAAAAGGAAACTTACACTCAAAGTTTCTACTCAAAAAAACCACTCTAAAACTGATGTTACTTTTGAAGCCATAGCTTTAGACTACCAAAAAAACATATCTCTCCCTAATGTTACAACAAACGACGCCTACTATAATCGCCAGTTATCTATGTACAGTTTTAATATACATATTCTATCCTCCGGAAAATAAATCTTTTACACATACCCGGAAACGGTTGGCAAAAAGGGATCAAACGAAGTAATTTCATTTCTCTACAATTTTGTGTTCCACGTTTTAGACGAAAGGGTACAAACGCTTGAAATATTTTGCGACTCCGCTGGTGGTCAAAATAAAAACCAGTCAGTGTTCAAATTTATCCACTATTTAGTACACTATAGAAAAAGATTTACCTCGATTAAGATAACATTTCCCATACGGGGCCATTCATACCTCGAATGCGACAAAAACTTTGGCCTAGAAAATTTCAAGACACATATGGAAACTCCATCAGACTGGTACAATTTGTTGAGGTTATCGAGGGTAAAACCAGAACCTTTCATCGTCATAATTGTCGAGCAAAATATAGTACGTGATTGTTAACACTCTTATCATCTCTTCACTATGTGAAAAAGTTGACATTTAAAATTCAAGAAATAAGACAAATTGAAGCAAAATATGAACATCCTCGGCTACTTTTCCATCGTTCCTCCTATAACGGTTCAATAACTGGCAGTATTGTTACTTCTAAAATAAAACCGAATGACAGATATCAGCTTTTACGACCCAGTGAGTTTCTTTATCCGGATGCAGCATATACAGGTAAACAATATCCATTAAATTTACAAAAGTTAATGTTATAATAATAATCATAATCAAACAAACCAAAAAATACACAAGCAGATGAACAAAGGACGAAAGAATATTTGGAGAAAAAATATTACATAAAATTTTTAAATGAGCTACACTATTTGGATAGTATGTCTTTTTTTTTAATAAATCTTACAAAAACAATTTCGTGAGGAAATTATTTTGGGATTTAATTTTAAAATATTTCCTATCATTACTAATTTGATCGTCTATTTAAAGTCAACTGTGCGAAAAATGCTGGAGAAAATAAAAAAAACTTCAGTTAAATGTTTTTTTACGTTTAAATAAACCAAGGAAGCTTTTCAATGGTAATAAGTTTTTTTTTAGCTTCTAATACTAAACTAGGTAATAAAGGAATACTAACACTTCAAAAATCTCAATCTCGAATATCCTTAGTACTGAGGAAAAAAAGCAAGATTTTGACAAAATGGTGAATGCGCCGCGAAAAATTTTCGTCTGCGGCGCTGTGCTTAATGGCCTGCTGTATTTTTATGCAATCGCTTTCCCTTCCAAAAATGTCACCGCACGCCACTGGGAAGAATATAGAAGTGACAAGAAGAAAATTGACGATGACTATATTATTCTAAACATGCAAAAGGTAGTAATGCTACCTAGAATCGATAGTTTAAACAAGTCATCTTTACACCTAGAATAATCGTTTGTTCTCTTGGGCTCCCTTGCACAAAAACATATTCTTTGGCATGGGCGCATATCGGGCCTGAAAAAATAAGACATAATAAGTGCCTATAATGGTTTCTTGAAAAGTTAGGCCACAGATAAAAGATATGTCTATTTGTGAGCTGATAACTGCAGTTCTCAAAATAGAAATTGATGCTATTTGAGCTATATAATTTACATAATCATAATTATATTGCTATCTAAAAACTAATAATTAAATATTTTGAACCTGGTCACACGTTTATGTTAGCTAACAGTTTTCAACATTTGATAAAAAGAGTATGAAAGAAAACCCAAAACTTTACGATTTCCAGGATTTTTCAGATGCCGTACAAACAGTACAAAAGCAGCTATGTTAAAGAAATACATTTTTCTGATTTTAAGCATTGGTCTATCCTGATAACCAACTATCAACTACAAAAGCTTAATCAAAATCGCCCAATTTTAAAAGATATCACAGTTTTTTAAAGTCTTTTAAATATGATGAATATCAAAAATTAAATATGCTCTCAAAAAAAAAACACTACTTTAAAAGAACCTGAAAATCATAGCACCGATCCTGGAGTTTCTGCTGATAGAAAAAATCAAATACTCCCCAACTTATCCATAATTCGAAAATATAAAATATCATTCTTTCAGAACCTTGCTGTAAGCAATTCTCAAAATCTAATAAGCACGGCTGACGATGATTAAACAGCCAGTTGGACGTTATTTTATTAATGAAATTTGTTCCTTTGTATTAATATTTTTGTTGCAATATTATATACAATTACTGAAATAAGTATAGGGGACTCGGGCAACACCGACCACTAAACTTTAAAGCCTTATGACAGGGTCAATTTTTGCCCAAAACTAATGAATCACAGGCCAACATTAGTAATGATATATTAACTCTTATATTATGTAATCGTAAAAATGTATTGTACTGAGGTGATCTGAAATTTTACAGAAATTTGACGTATAACAAATAACGGTTTTGTCCAGTATTCTTAGGTAAAACCGATCACTTACTTGGGCAAGAACGATCAATATCTCGATAGTGATTTATAAAGATTAAACACAAGAATAACGTCAAGTATTCCTAAATATAAGAGTAAAAATTACGTATATAAATTAAAAAATAATAATGAACTATATTAACTCAGTTTTTAGTCTGTTTGATAAAACTTCTGCCCTGCAGTTTTCACAAATGAAGACGCCTCTCAAATATCTGAAAACAACGTATGGACCCACCCTTCGCGATATTGCATTGTATCCATATTTTACGAGGGCGTGAATTTGAATAAAGTTCTGAGCACATTAAACACAGCACAAATACATTTTCTTGCATTTGTAGGTTCATTAATATTAGGCTTCCTCAATTGGACATTTTTTGACTTTTTAATTTGAAACTGCAACAAGCCGTTTTTTGAACTTCGATGTCTATTTTCTTATTATTCTCCTTCTGGCGTAATTCTTCTCTCAACAGAGTAGATGTGATAATTTCAAATTTTTGTGCTTTCCGTTCATTAGTTAATGTTCTTTGAATAACTGAAATGTTTGATAAAATATTAATTTTCTTTTTCTTTGAATTTGGAGGTATATTCTTATTTTCTTTCTGAATTTCTGGAGTTTTATCACCTCCCTATTTGTTAGTGACACATGGATTCTTCACTGCTTGATAAAACTTGTTTGTTTTTTCATTAAATATTTCTAAACCTTCTGTAGCCTGAATACGATTTTCTTTTTCGGATGTTATCCATCCATTATCAGTGATTATCATCAATGTGACTAGAGGTGTTCTCTCCAAACACTTTGGATTCTTTTTTTCTTCGTAGAAAAACCAATGCTGGCGGAATGAATTTAACTGTGGCAGAGCAACAAAATAAAGATGTGACTAGTGTTCTATGTTCTGTAGAAGCTGTAGCTCCTACTTGTCTTTTCTCTTGGTTGATAAAACTTTGGGGGGCTTTTCACCTGAAGTTTGGATGCCAGTTTCATCTATGTTATAAGCATTATCAAGAGGTATCTTCTTATACTTGTCTAGAATGTGTTACAGATTATCTAAAAAAATCCTTACTTGGACCTTATTGAAACCGCAAGTCCTTGCAATACTAGCGGGTTCTGGTGTTCGTAGACTAATTTCTGTATGCCGATTCATGAAATTTGCATATCACTGTTCATCAGAAGAAACTTTTTTGAATGGATTTTGAATTCTGTTTTGGTCAACATACTCAAATGCTATAATGCGAGTACAAAAAATATCCGGTCTAATTTTATGAGTTGTTTCCTTCATTTTTAGTAAAAATGTTTCTGAAACGTCCTAATTGTTTTTCAAAAGAATTTTTTTATGATCTCCCAATGTAGTCTTGAAATACTATATTTTGTAGAGGCGCCACGAAGGGATAATTTATTTTCACATATTTCTGTCAGTGCCAAGTTCATTTCTTGTTCTGTCCACGAATTGGCTCTCTGTGTTTCTCTAAATGTGTTTGTATACCATATTGAACTCTGAAAAAATTTGCTCGTTAAATTAATAAAGGTAAGTCAGATAATTTAATGATACTACAAAATACAATTGATCGGGCACAATCGATCAGTGTATTGGTTTTGGCTGATCAGTTCTGCCTAACTCACTTAAATTTACTGATTGCAATATAACGAATACAGTGTTGAAAAATGCAAACCGTATTTTTGGTTAGATTGCAAACGAATGAATTTGCTTATGAAAATAGCCGAAAATATTCCCAATAATATCATCTTAAATTTGCATTTGATTAATTTTTTATCTAGCTCTGACTACTATTTATAGGAGTTATGGAAGCATTTCCTTTAAAAGCGTGAATTTACTTACGTTTTTTATCTAATGTTTGTGTTTTATCATAACCTAGCACTAACTGGATTACACGGACATAGTTGTCAGTTCCATCGTTTGGATATTTGCGAAAATATCCTACTGATCGTTATTGCCTGGTAAATCGGTTTTACTCGAGCCTCCCCTAATAAAAAATTACCCCCCAATAAACGTCATGTTTATTTAAACTTTTTCTTTAATATATCTGACTCTACAAAACACCGTATATCACATGTTGGAACATACGGTGTTTATGGCTAATATGTCAGCTCCATTTTTTATATTTGATTATCGTAAGTCTATAATTTTTAACTCACGGTATTTATGCTTAGGAACGACAACATTTTTGCTAATAAATAGTAACGTATGTTCAAAAAAATATTATTTTTTTGAAACACTGAAATAAATTTAATAAACATTAGTAACCATTTAACTAATATCCAATTCGAGAGATGCTAAAATGGTGGTTCTCACCTTATCGAAACTGAGGCCCAGAAGGCTAAACTCGTAGCGTAACAAAAACGAGAAATGATTTAACTTGGAACGAAAGACCAAAAGCCGATAGTAGTATTAGGACGTTGAATTTTTTGGTTTGTGAAGCATTCGCATTAATTAGGTTAAACCATGTTAAACCATAAACCTTGATTTTTTAAACCATTCTATATCGCCTTTTGATTAGGGTTTACAAACTTGTTTGAGCAATTTATCCAATAATAATTGGCCCCTTTACCTCTTAAGTCTGCTCATGTAAAATATTTGGGCTCCTTACTTCGCCTGTTTATATTATATTATATTAATAAAGGACAGAAGGATGAGTATTGCAACTATGTTAAACGAAATAAATTGGCTTTCAGTTTAGAATTTTGTTCAGTACGTGACTGATATTTATTTATAAAATAAAAATGTCATAGTACCATCGCATCAGATCTATTAGAAAAAATTCAATATAATTCGAAATATCACAACTAAAATACAAGAAGCCAATCTGACTTTTATGTATGGCAAGCCATCACTAAAAGTTCCCAAAATACAATTTTTACTAAAGATTTAAAAAATTTAATAGACTGCCTACAGAAATTAAAAAAAAAACAATAAATGTATTCAAAAGTAACCTCAAACAATACTTGATAAATAAACAGATCGGACATACTTTCTTGTGATAATACTCTTTAAACCTGCCTTTTAAAGTATTTCCATTATTTTTTTTTGTTATTTTATCCCTCGTTTTACCCGCATTTATTATAAATTATCTAATGTACTTTATTTTAAAAAATTACTTGATATAAAAATACTACTTACTATGTTTAAATTATTAATAGTTTTGCGACGATAGGTTATAGCAACTTATAGCCACAAAACTATTTTTGTGTTAAAGTAGATCCATAGAGAGCAATGTAATTTACAAAGGCCTTCTTTCAACATACAGATAAATGACAACTTTATAATTAAAATAAAAAACACAACAAAATACCTCGGTACCAAGGTAAGAAGATTCGTTTTTAAATTTTATTTATTGAAGAAATTTATGACTAGAAGTTTACTAATTATTATTTACAATTCGCTGGTTGAATATGTAATCCAAAATCGTATATACTACAAATTATTTGCAATAAATATCAAAAGTATACATTTTTAAATAATTTAACATTTAAGAGCCATACCACAGAAGAAAGAACAATACAGAAAAGAAAGTAATGGTCGGAACTTTGAAGTTGAAGGGACAGAAATATTTGACCTTGAGATTCACCACAGAGATACTCTGAGAAAACGTAACTATTCACAGTACACGCGAACGTAGCTATTCACTGAACCTACACTGCGAAAACTACATTTCTCTTTTACAGAATTGCGTCATATTTTATGAAAATTTGCATAAATGAATTTTAAACTATTCTTGATTTAAGTAAAATATTTTTCAATTTGTAGCAATTATAAATTATAAAGTTTTAAACAATAGTTTATTTTACCCTGTCATAATGAACTATTAATATTGTGCCACAAATCTCACTAGTCATTTATGATCCATGGGTATAAATCAATTGGGATAATTGTTAAAAAAGCATTTATAAATAAAAAAAGGAAAAATAAAAAACTTGTATTCATGCAATTGATAAGTTTACAATATTATGCATGTATTATATTAAAATAGAATTTTTGAATGGATTTATTTAAAGATTCTTTTTTATTACATATGCAATACAGATACTTATTATTAATAATAATTTATAATACCAATAAACGGGATTTATTCATCACTTAATAATAATAGCAATGAACGTAAATCTAGATTAACAATAAAACTAAAAATGAAATTAAAAAACAATAGTGAAACAAATATACCATGAAAATCTTTCAATGAATATTCGAAGGCTGGATTTTTCTTCTTTTTTGCAACAAACAAACGATTCCTTAACGTTGCTATCTTCAGGCGCAGTCTCTGCTTTCTTGAAGTATTTGATGATAATACACTTCTCGTTTGAATTTGTGTTGTTGCACAAGGTAGAGGAACACATGGTTGACTATGAACTTGTTCAATAGATTCTACTTCTGCTGAAGTTGAGGGTAGGCACAAGTTGTCTTTGCCTTTTTTTGCCATGATCAACAAATTTCTCTAAAAAAAGAAAGAAAAACAAATTTTTATCAGATCAACTAGTTTTAAGAAGGTGCACCATTTGTCAGAATTAATTCTTTTTAGCCAGATGAAATTTAAAATAATTTCATAAAATGTGAATATATTTCTGTGACTAGGAGGTAAACTGCACTATGTCATTCTAGTCAACTTTTTAGTACAGCAGATTGAATGTTGTTAAATTATTAAATTTCAACTAGATATGCATTTAGACACCCCATTTATTGTCACAATATTTGTATTTTTTACTAGCCTAACTGATAAAACTACTTTATTTTAATTTGCATAAGTTGTTGTATGTCGACATAGTGCAGTTTACCTCCGAGGCAGTTCTATAAAATGGAATGTATGGGTTGATATTCTAAGATTATTAGTACTTATCATTTTATTTTTTTAACTACTAAATGTAATGTAAAAAAATAACAAGCGAGACAAGTAGCAAACTTTTTGTAACATATAACTATAAATTTTATTTATTTACCTTGCAAAACTGTGACTTTTTTCATAGGTTCTGAGTGAGGAAATACTGATGGGAAAGCATTTGCAAATAATCGTTTTCTTGTTCCTGACTGATAAACGAATTTATCCTGGAAGTGCAGTTCACAAATTTTGTAATGTTTACTTAAGTATTCAACACTCTTTCCCAATAAGTCCTCTCTATTTGCTGCCTTAAGCCACAATTCAAGTCTGAAAAATACATACAATCATTGTACTATAATGTTATGGCTAGGTCAATTCCTATTTCACACTCAATGTTTCATACATACCTCACTGGATCTTTCACAAGAGTGAACGATCCTTCTTTGTCACCTGTTCATGAGGTACATCCACGATAAATATAAGTATACCCTTCTCCTCTTTGACGCGGCATTGTTTATAAATCTAATCTTAATACGTACAATAAAGTCTTAAATGAACACTCTACAATTAAAAACAGCAACAAAAACTAAAAATAAACCACTAACAAAACGTAAAAGTTATTAGAATATTCGCTAAAACCAACCAAAAATCAAAAACGACAAATAAAGACGACAGGCAAAAAAATATTGACAGCGACAGCAGTGACAGCTTCGTTGATCTGCTACAAAAGTGTGCACTGTTGCACTTCGAACAAGTAACAAATCTACGATTCACTTTTGACAATGCTCCACCATAAAGAAGGTGTGGATTCGGTTGCTAGGTTCCTGTTTTAGCCCTATGTTTCTTTTCTGTATCTTTCTTTATCCTGTGGCCATACACACATCACAGTTGACATCTTGATACTTGACAGGCACAGCCAAGCATTATTCTGATTTTTGCCAAATAAAACGGCCGGTTAATTATTCTATGGGGTTGCGACAAAGAGCCGATAAATTTAATGAAGGTATTTTTGTGGTTAGGGGCAAAATAGTAGTACGCTTAAGTTAGCACCACCATAAAAAAGTCATTTTTAAGAAATTGCTTAAATATTTTTTATAAATTGGCAGGCTTGGCTACTAATTTCGAATAAAAATAACCTCCAAAATGGCTATGATTGCAAGTATGAAGGTCGCAACCCGCCTTAGAAATTTCACCTTTACTATCAACTGCTGTTGTTTGGGCAGGTCGTTAGAGAATGTTTCCAATTTATGGAATTTTAAGAATGTTAGGAATGTTGACTTAGAAATAATTGAAATGCCTAAAATTGTAACATAAGAAATGCATATGCGGATTTTAAGAAAATTGATTATAAAGTAGTTAGGATGGACCGAAAATTTTGAAAATCAATAGGGTTCTAAGTTAAAAGTAATTATTCAAGAAAATCAAAACCGCAAGTCAATCAGAACTTTCGTTCTAGAGTTATCGTGCCGGCATACATACATACGGACGACCAGACAAACTTTTTTTTGCATTTTCGGACTCAGAATGATCGGAAACATGAAAAAAAGTTTTAAAAAATGGGGGTAAGAAAATTTTTTCGTCTACACGAATGCAATACTGAGGCACCATAGGAAGGGCCTCAGTAATAATGATAGTGTATTCCACGTTAGATTTGTAAAAAATTATACTTTATAATAAAATTATCGGGGTTTTAGTACAATTTTAATGTTAAATTTTAAAACGTCGTTTTCTCAAAGTAGGAAATCATAACATACGGTGTTTTTACATTGGACGGCCGACTAGCAATTTCAAGAATTATTGCGTAAATTCAAAGAAACATTTTCACAGAAGGAATTTGTCCTCTTGGGTACAGCTGCATGTAATTTATTCGAGCAGTATTTGCATTGATTCGGCAGTAGCCCTAAGTAAAGTGAATATCTGCACTTTCTTTATTGATAAACTTAAACCGTTGTAATTAATCAATATTTTTCAAAGCTGTAGAAAAGTAGAAGGAACTAAAAAATCTAACAAATTCAATAAAATTTTATATCATTCTAGGATTAAAAAAAAATAGATGAAACATTGCATTAAGTGCGTTGGACTTTAAAGTCAATATGTTGAAACATAATTTTATTATTAATAACCTACCGAATCTCTCATGGAAACCATAAAGGGATATTTCTCGATTAACCACTTATAGATGTTCTTCAAGTCGTAATAAACAGCCTTGTGTAATAGTCCTACGCCCATTTTGTCTTTCGCCATGACCATCTTCTTCTTCTTAACCTTCTCGTCATCGAGCAGACTCTGAAGTTCTTCCAAACGATCACTGTTGACTGCGTCATGTAGAAGGGAGATTTTTGACTAAAAAAAGAGAAAAACAGTTTTAGTTAAATATATTTTAACGTAAAAAAGGGAAAATAATTCCATCTCAAGTATGACCAAGACGTAAAATAAAATAAATGAAATAAATCCATATGTTACACTAAATACGATCGACCGTTTTCCTTTAGAAAATAGCTACTCCTTTGGCTATTACAGCAGCAGGTAATAAATTATATCTAAACGAAAGATAGAAATATAATTTCAACACTCTACTTTTCATATTGTTTATTAGAGAGACCGTCGTTCTCGAACTAGTTTTGTCCTTATTAGGACTCATCAGCAAGAAATAGATAGGTTCTCACTTTTAGTCTCTTGTGAAATAAGTAAAGGCATCAAATTCACTATACTCTATTTTTAAGTTAGGAGGAGCGAATTGAAAAGTCCTATTTACATAAGGAAAAATACCTAAAAAAAGTAACTAGATATCATTTTAGCGGTAAATTTGAATTATATTTCGGCGCCTCGTTCTCGAGATCACTAGATATGTTAACTGAGTAGTACCGCTTCCGGTGCGACTTAGCCCACGATTTTAAAGAAAAATAGATAAAAAAAGAATTTATTTTTCCCTCTGTTGGTGTCACTGCTTGTACTTGTGTCACCCATGTGTCGCCCTCTGTACGTTATTACGTTTTTCTGTGCGACAAAGCCAACACGTTTTACTTTTCCGAGAAAATTTTTTGGCGTTTTTTCAGCGATGGGAAAGTCGGAGAAGCGGAAGAATACCCGGGATAGGTCTCACGACCGCCATAAGAGACCCCGGAAGGAAATGGAAAGGGAAATTGAGGCCTTAAGAAGCAAACTGGAGTACGCCCGAGATAAGCGAAAGCGCTGTGGACAACTCGTCAAACGAGGACGCCATGACACTGTAGAATACCGGCGTAGTACTTCTAAAAGATCGAGATCACGCAGTCCATCTAAACCTTCTTGTAGTACTTCTACAAGATCGAGATCATGCAGTCCATCAAAACCTTCTTGTAGTACTTCTACAAGATCGAAATCACGCAGTCCACATGGGTCATATAAGTCACTGACAAAAGCCCGTAGCCCCTCACTGGGTACGGCAGACCCCCTGTCCGAGTCAATACTGCTAAGTGCAGAGGACAGCTACAGCTCTATCGATGAAGTAGAATCTGAAAACTTAACAAATGAAAATACTGAGGTTCTTACAGCACAAAACCCAGACCCTACCGAAATCCTAGATGAAACCACCTTGGAATGGTTAGGCGAACTGACAAAGCAAACGGATGAAATAAAAATTCATCCAATAATTCAAACACGCTGGCGCACGATTCTTTCAAGCGGACTGGACAAAGAAGAAAGAGCGAAAATAGTTGATAAATACAATATTTCAACTAACATAGAGGGTTTAAGCCCCTCAAAAGTAAACTTAGAGGTATCAGCAGCCCTCCCCATATCGATAATAAATAAAGATAAATTCTTAATAAATCGACAGGCCCAGTTGGGCAGAGGCCTAACGGCTACTTGCCAGGCATTGCATTTGCTGCTCAAGAATAACCTCGACGATAATCAGAGAAAGGAACTTGTATCTTCCCTCAGTGATTCTGGTAAGATTCTGTGTGACCTACATTACCGCCTCTCTCTTTCTCGGAGGGCAATTATGATACCAAACTTGGACAAATCTATCAAAGATATAGCCTATAAGGCCTCAGTGTCACAATTCCTTTTTGGTAATGATTTAGGAGAGAAGATTAGGGCTTCAAAAGCACTCACAAGAACTGCCAAAGAATTGCAGCAGTTTTCCAAACCTACCAAGACTACTGTCTTTAGGAAACCTCTGAGACCGCAGAATTTAAACTACAGGAGGCCGCTGAGATATCAGAGGGAGTCTCGGCAAAGCAGGCCATTCCCTCAAAAACCAGGGGGTACAAATTACCTTTTACTAAAAGACCATCTCAACTCTCTTTTAAAACGGTCAACAATGGATCAGAAACTACCATGGTTAAAAATCTTATTTCTGAACTCCTCCAAAAGGGGGCTGTAAAAAAGTGTAAACAGGAGAAACATCAGTTTTTATCCCCATATTTTCTAGCCACGAAAAGTGATGGTATCCATAAGAGATTTATTTTAAATCTTAAAGGGCTAAACAAATATTTAAATCCCCCTCATTTTAAGATTGCAGATATTAGAATGGCTCTAAAACTAGTAAACAAAGATTTTTACATGACAGTTATTGACCTTAGAGATGCTTATTACTCGGTTCCCATTCACGTAAATTATAGAAAATATTTAAGATTCGAATTTGAAAATAACTTATATGAATTTACAGTTTTACCTTTTGGCTTATCTACTGCTCCTTGGGTTTTCACGAAAATCATGAAACCAGCACTAACTTTTTTAAGGGATAAGCAGGTGATATGTGTTATGTACCTTGACGATTGTCTTATATTATCAAAATCTAAATCTGAATGTGAAAGAAACACAAAATTGGCTTTGCACCTTTTTGAGTCTCTGGGATTTACAATAAATTATGACAAAAGTTGCCTTTTACCATCCTCTGAAGTAAGGTTTCTGGGGTTTATTTTAAATAGTAGCAACCTCACTATTGAACTACCTTTATCTAAACGTGAGAAAATTTCAGCATTATTATTAAAAATACTAAATTCACACAATGTCACAATTCGTTCATTGTCTCAGATTATAGGTTTAATAATATCTGCTTGTCCTGCTGTCAAGTATGGATGGCTCTACACAAAGGTTTTGGAGCGAGCCAAGTATTTGGCCCTTTTAAGGAGTAATGGGAATTTTAACGCAAAGATGGTCCTATCTAGAGCAGTCATTGATGATCTCACCTGGTGGATCAAAATCATCTCAAAAACAAACAACAATATTAAAAGAGACATATTTCATTGTACCATATTTTCAGACTCGTCAAAAACGGGGTGGGGAGCAGTGTGTGAGAGACAAAAAACACATGGTTTTTGGTCCCCTCAGGAACAAACCTATCACATAAATTACCTTGAACTAAAAGCAGCTTTTTTAGCTCTCAAATATTTTGCATTCAATCTACACAATTGCACAATCCTCTTAAGAGTTGACAACACAACAGCTGTTTCCTACATAAATAGAATGGGTAGTATAAAGTTTCAAAAACTTAATTTACTTACTAGAGAAATATGGCAATGGTGCCAAAGAAGGGAGTTGTGGTTGGTAGCATCTTACATAAATTCTAGTGATAATTGGGAAGCTGACCTAGAGTCTAGGAGACTACCCTCAGATTACGAGTGGGAACTGACCATAGAAGCATTTAATAAAATTACCAATCACTTTGGACGGCTGGAAATTGATTTGTTCGCAAATGAGCACAACAAAAAATGCTCTAAATATGTGTCCTGGCACCCTGACCCAAAAGCACTTGCAGTTGATGCATTCACTATTTCTTGGTCAAATTATAAATTTTATGCATTCCCCCCTTTCTCTGTAGCAATTCGCACTATAAATAAAATCATTACTGACAAAGCACAAGGGGTTGTTGTTTTACCAATTTGGAAATCTCAACCTTGGTACCCCTTGATCCATAAACTCCAAGTAGGAAAAGCCCTAACCTTACACTCAGAAAATGATATACTATGTTCTCATTTCAGACAAAAGAAATTTCTAAACGGGGTTACCCTGGTGGCAATGCTCTTATCCGGGAAGCCCTCTTGTTGAGAGATGTTCCAGAGAGCACCATCCCTATACTTCTTACTTCACTGGCACCGACCACATTAAAACAATACGACTCTGCACTTAAAGAATGGTGGCAGTTTTGCCAAACAAAAGAGAGATACCTGATGAAAGCTGGGCCAAAGGAAGTATTGGAATTCCTACAACATATATTCACTGTCAAATAATCATTCTCATATGGGTCTTTTAATACCTACCGTTCTGCCTTGTCATTAATCCTTCCGTTTGAAGTGGGTAAAGATCCGCAGATCCGTAGGTTCCTGAAAGGTATTTTTAGACTACGCCCCCCTCAAAGAAAATACCATTCTACTTGGGACCCAGCAATCCTTCTAAAACATTTCGAAAGACTGCCGCCAAATGAAGAGTTGACGTTGCAAACACTATCAGGCAAACTCGCTACCTTATTAGTCCTCATAACTGCACAGCGTTTGCAAACACTCGCACGTATCAGAGTGGAGAAAATACACATAACTGCAGAAGCAATTCAAATATTTGTTGAGGATCATTTGAAGACTACTTCACCAAAAGGATTCCAACCTTGCCTTATTATACCATTCTTCAAAGAAAACACCTCCTTGTGTGCAGCATCGGTTCTTCTTCACTACATTGAGAGAACAAGTCCATTTAGAAGTCACACACAGGATTTCTTATTTCTGACAACCAGAAAACCTCATCTTACAGCCTCCACACAGACAATAAGCAAGTGGGTTAAGAGAACATTATCAGACGCTGGAATAGACACAAGAATATTTTCAGGCTATTCCGCTAAGCATGCAGGAGCTTCGGCAGCTTGTAGGAATGGCATTCTACTAAGCACTATTCGTAGAACAGCTGGCTGGAGCGAGACATCACAAGTATTTGCAAAATACTATAATTGTACTTTAAGATCACCTTCAGCCTATGCTAAAGCCATATTACAATTAAAATAACATTGTTTTTAATAGTTCTTAATAAGGATTTTTCTTTTTTGTTATTTCTGTAACAATAAAATGTTTGAATGTTTGGGAAGAGACTGCTTTTATATTTATTTTTGGTCTGGACTCCCTGTTTTCAGCACCTAATAATGGATTAATCCCTTATTGCAATGGGAATTCCTAGGAGTCCCAAAAAAAAAGAAGTGCCTGTTTTAAACAACTACTCAGTTAACATATCTAGTGATCTCGAGAACGAGGCGCCGAAATATAATTAAACGATCAAACGAACTTACCTGTGAAGTTCGATCGTAATTATATGAGGCGCCTCGTTCGAAGAGATCACTCCCGCCCTCCCATTTTTTGTTATATCCCGATAATATGCACTTCATTTTTTGGAACTGGGTTACTTTAAAAATAATGACGTACAGAGGGCGACACATGGGTGACACAAGTACAAGCAGTGACACCAACAGAGGGAAAAATAAATTCTTTTTTTATCTATTTTTCTTTAAAATCGTGGGCTAAGTCGCACCGGAAGCGGTACTACTCAGTTAACATATCTAGTGATCTCTTCGAACGAGGCGCCTCATATAATTACGATCGAACTTCACAGGTAAGTTCGTTTGATCGTTTAATTTGTCTTGTATCATTTCAAGAAAAACATTTCAGAACTTTGTTATGAATGCATTGAAGTCAAAGTTTTAGATAACCAACGAATAAAGATGATACTAAATTGTGCTCATTCTATTTTTGATTTATAATTATTGTATTTTAGTTGTACTTTTAGATTTTCATTACTTCGTCCCATATCGCAGCTCGCACCGGTATGATGGAGAGAATCACCCAAGCAGCGACTAAATGTCAGTAAACTTAGTAAAATGTCGCCCAACAAAATACAAAATATTTTTATATTTAGAGTAATAATTCGATTTTTTATTCATTGTTTTATAAGTAACTGAGATTCTAAAATTATATATTACCTATAATAACAGAAAATAAAGTAAATAGTAGGTATTTCAGTTTGATGTAAAAATTAGGATAAATAGGTATATGCCAGTTCTATTTGTTGAAATGAAATTAAGCATTTATTAATACCTACCTACCTACTAAACATATATAGGAGAAACTGAAAAATATGTAGCTAAAGAAGAGCATAAATAAGCAAAATTTGGCAGGTACAAAAAAATAATGTTTATGTTTATAATTCTTTATAGGTATAGTTTTATTATTTGTAATATTTTTTTCTTAAAATTAAACTAAAAGATTACCATTAGTTGCTGTATTAATTTCATTATTAAATAAAGGTTCTTTCTTCAGGTAAAATGTAGCAAAGTTCTGAAGTATATTATACGTTTGCAGACAAGTGTTTTGAAATCAAATAAATCAAATGGAAAAGGATCATAACTATATGAATTTTGTCTCCACTAACAAGATGTTATATTCAACAGTAGAAAGCGTAAACGTGTTGGCAACAGCTTATTAAATGTATGTAGAAGCCCAATAAAGTGTAATGGTACCAGCTTTTACTATAATAATAATGGTTTCTATCATTCTCCTGTTAATTATTGCATTAGGTTCCACATTGTGTATCAGAATGTCTTTGGTCTTCTCGAAAACATAATATTATACAATATGGTGTATTATACAGATGGTATATTTTTTTGAGATATCCTTTTGAAAATTAAATGTTTATTTGCAGGTAAGATAAGTAAATATTATTAAGGCTATTCATAAAAAAGGTAATTTGTAACGTTTGTTTCAGCAGAAAGATTTCATACAACCAATTTAAAATATTTTTTTAAAAACAAAAGGTCTTTAATATGAATAATTCAGCACTAAGATGTTTCGGAATAAAATTCAATCTTCTGGTGCAGTCACAGCTTTTTTAAATTAAAAAAAAAAAAAACATTTAGGGACAACAAACACTTTAAAATGATCATGGACGAAACCCATCTTTCTATTTGTGATAGTGTGTAGGTACCAGTGGCGGTTAAATAGCTTACAACTAGTTGATTAAATTAAAATATATGTTTGACAAATCTTTTACACATTCACAGAGTTTAATACGTGTAAGTGTAGTTATATAATCTTCGCAGTCTATTTTATAAACTACATTTAGTTGATTTGCTTTCTTTAGTTTGGGCTTAAAATTTAAAAATTACGTTTTCGTTATATCGTTTCGTTTACGAGCAATTTTTACATTATATTTAGAAAACATTTTGACACTTGTTTGAAAAGTCCTTTTAAATATAGCAATTTAATGTTTAAAGAAGGGTGCCGAAACAAATGTTACAGTGATAACACTTTATGCTTTTGACTATTAGGCATTCCAACGACCTGTCCAAATGGCTACCAGTGGGTAATGACAGTTTAGATATGGCAACCCTGTTGTCATGTTGTCATTAACAGGGTCAATGATACATATATAGTTATATAGATTGCTAGCAAAAATGTGTTTTAAAACCAATTTTTAGCCTTTAGATAAAAAAAATAATTGCTTACATTTTTACTTCAAGGCATACGCTTATGTTTATTTTGAAAAATATGGATAATCAATCTATGGAACTATCTATTTCATTGACCTTGTCAAATCACCAGGTCTACAGGGTTGCCATAATTTTGCAATATCATAACCCGTCAAAGCCCACTGGTAGGCATTCAGTTTGGAATGCCCAATAGGGACCGTGCGTCATGACTTTAACGCTAACTGGTGACAAAAATTTGAACTTTATGGGGGATATTTATTAATATTTTATACGGCATTTATTGTTTAATATTTATTAATTAAATAAAGTCGAATTATTTTCGTAATATCATTATCGAAAAAACTTGTTGCATCCGTGGATGTACGAACACATTACTTTGGAAACCTGGATTTAATTCGATAGTAAAGAAATTTTATAAATTTCCACAGAGCAGAATTAGTGTCTCACACCCAATGATATACATACTTATATAGATTGCTTATCCATATGTAAATCAGACGACGAAAAACGTATTTCACTGGGCAAAGTTTTTTTTTTATCTAGATTGTATCAATTTTGAGCACTTAGTTGTAAAGAAATCATTTACAGAACCGGTTTAGAAATTAGAATCTTTAGTGTTTTCTTGTCATTCAGATTTTTACATATTTAAATGAACATTTTATATAAATATAATTTTACAGATAATTAATGGTTTATTCTGTTGATTAAAACTAATGTAGAATGTTACTATGAAATAAGTATGTCCAATTTGACAAAAATATTATAGCCTTCTTTACAATTTATTAACTATTTCTCATTTATTACTAAAATAAACAAATCATAAATAATACATTGCAAGTGCTGTCAGAAGAGATTGCAACAAACTTTAAAATATTAAAGATTCAGTGAGTTTTGAAATTTTTTTAAATGACATTACCATTAAAAATTATTCAGAATAATAGATGTTCCTAATTACAACTCTGGCCAAAGTTGTTTACATTTCCTTTTCAAAATTGTATTACATATTGCAATTATGTATTTTATGTAGTGTTATTTCTAAAATGAGAGTAATCTAAAGTTATTTATATCCATCTGTTTTAAAAATTGTTTAGATCTCCCATCTCAACTTTCCAAATACATAATAACGTGTCTTGACGTAAAACTTTAATTATTTTCTTTTTCTAAAGATTAAAATGCGGAAATTTTATATTAAAACACATTTGGGCTAGAACGGCTCTATTTAGTTAACACTAGGAAAGGCACATTGCAACCCATTTTTCGTAATTTTTTATAGATGGGTGAGCAATCTATAATATGTATATCATTGGGCGTCTCATAAACGTCAGTGGATGAATGACATTTCGTCTAACATGAAGCTAAAAAGAATTATTATTCCCAATCTTTTTTATTAATTTACATTTTTTAAATGTTATTGTAATACTTTTAAATTCAGTGTTATTAAATACCGATATTTTGACATTGGATACACTTGTTTGAGGTACAACTTTACAATTTATTGTCAGTTTGTCATTTAAATGTTTTTGCTTAAAATGTATATACATGTCCAGATTTTAATAATGTTTTACATTTTATATCATTTTGACCATGTACTCGATTGTTTGGTACGGACCGGTATCTATATTTAACTATATTTAATATTTTAAAAAATATCCTTTATTATTTACTTGCAATGTTTACCCCATTTAATTCTAAAATTAAACACTAGAGAGGGCTAACTTCGGCAGTAGTGCTGCCTCTATATTTCACGCACGATCCCTATTTAAGTACCAAGCTATTTATTTAAAATAATAAAACAAGTTATTTTTTTAGGTTAAATATTGACAGTTTTGGAGGCCACAAAAACGGAATAAACACCACAAATTATGGACATATTCAGATGGGAATAGCACTTTTAAATATATCCAAAATATTTTGTAGTTTTAAGTGTTAATAAACAATTTTGTAAATGGTTTATTTTTAAATAAATAAAATTTACTTAAATATTTAGTTACATTTTAATCATTTTGATTAGAAATTTATCGATTTTTAGTTAAAAAAAAAATCAGTAATAAAGTTGTAATTTTATTTAAGTAGAAAACCCAAAAAGCAATGTCCACCAATTTATAATATTGCAGAAAAAATGCTACCACATATTCCTGAGGCTTAAATATAACGATTTAACACAACTTACATTAGTCCAAAAGCGGATGATTTCGGAAAAGTTCAATTTAGTTTTAGGTGTAAAAGTTGATATTGCTTCATATTTAAATAAATTTAATATTTTTAGTTTGTAACCACTAAAATTTAAAGCTGCTCTCATTTTTATTGTAAAATTTAAAGGAAGCCTTTTTATAAATCCATATATCTCAAAAACGGCTGCTCAATTCTACTGTCACTACTTATACCTTGCAGAACAAGAATTTTTATTTAAAAGTTAAATACAGAGTGGCATAAAAAAGTAATCGTTTTAAATGTGTGTAAGGTAGCGCCCTTTAAATTTTATAATAAAAATGACATCATTTTATTTTTTGTATACTACACTGTACAGTTTTGTAGTTTTTTTTTAAATATAAGTTAGAAAAACAACATCTATCTTTATTTTGTAAATTTGCTATAATATTGTATTTATTAATAATAAAGTTTAAAAAAAAAAACAAAAATGCATAAGAAGTGCCTATACAATGTAATAAGTAAAAAACAAAGTCCATCTTGACATTTACATTGAAACAGAAACAAAAAACACAAATTACTCAATATGTTAAACTACATCAGAAGATTCGTTGTGTTTTAGCTGCCTCCTCATTTATTTGTGCCTCTATCAATTCTATGGGACTTAACTCGCAGTGATATGAGGCAACCACTACACAGCTTTATTGGTTTCTGAGCCATTTCATCAATAACTTACAAATTATGTGCATCTTTATGTTGCCGAATAATATTAAGGTGTCTTCGCTTTCTTGCAAGGCTTTTCAGGCCTGTTGATAAACCTTACTATGACGTTCATCTAAGTAAAAGCTTGGCCTGTTTTCTATATTGTGTGATGGATTTTAAATCTACAGATATAGCGTTCTATCAATACACTTTGACAATTTCTTTTCAAATATCTAAAAAAAAATAACAATAAATAAACAGTATATTTGACTCATCAAAGTTACAAACTTACTTAGTTATTATATCTCAAGAAAGTATATAATGATGAATAATATATTTGTGGCAAATCAAAATGTTTCAATTCTTGCAAAATTTTATTCAATCTAGATAACCTCGCATCAAATGTGTTTAGTTCTCCTCTTCCATAAATACTTTTTGGACTAGATATTGTTCCATTGCGGTATTATTTTAATAATCGGTAAAGTTGACTTTGCAATACCTGTAAGAAAAATGTTGAGTATTTAAGATTATTTTTAATTTGAAAATAATGAGTAAAACTTACAGGTGGCTTGAGAATTGTCGATATAACATCAACAATTTTGGTTTTTATATTATTATCCAATACCTATTTGTACATATTTATTATTTACTACTTTTCTGAGAGATTTGAATAGCCTAAACTCATTCGTTTTCGTTGTTTTGATGGACTCCGCGAGGAACTGCTATAATAGTATTCGATGTAAGGATCCATAATCGTCGAAATTCAATACAATTGCTTACTAAAGTTTTGTAAAGAACTGTTATTAAAGAAATAAAATAAAAAACTAAGTAATAATGATGAAATATCAAAGCAATAACAAAACTAAATATAAAATGTCAGAATGGAACTGTCAACAATAACAATTATCCACATACTTTGATTTTCTTTTATGTGCAATTATCAACTTAAAATCGTTCCTCTTAGTTTAAAAACAGAGCATAATATACATTAAAGTTAGTTACGAAGAGAATAAGTAGTCCAGTAGTGAAAATGGTAACGCCATCTGCTTCTAGTAAGCAAAAACAAAGGTCTCTAGGCACCCAGTTAGTAAACTACTCGTATGTGAAACCCTTAGATAAAAGAGACCGGAGATGTAACATTGCACATCGCGCACGTTGTCTATTCCAACCCTAAGTAACCCACCAATTAAAAATCATTGTGTTCACGACGCCACCCGAATTGCTCCGAAATTTCTATTCTATGCTTGTCTCCGCGTGAGTAAATCATTTATGGACAGCCGTTTTTTGAATTATTTGTTGGTGTCATTAGCAATTTAAAATGTTTTAGTTATTCAATTTCAAGTTGAAAATGCCACGATGTATGGTGAAAAATTGTATACACAAATAATATAAGTGTCAATGTTATGAAAAATAAGAAATATATTCGTTTTCAGCGGTAAATATTTGTTGACGTTTTGACATAAAGTCGCCATGATTCTTTGAGCTGAATACTTCAGATCCGCATTAAGGGGTTTCAATAAATATTAAACATCAAATATATAATATTTCAGAAAATAGATTTCATAATGCATTAATTTACAAAAGAGTAAAATTTAATCTAAATAAGAAGTAAATAGGCATTGTTACTAACGAAATTTTGTTTTTAAAAAGTAGTTTTATAAGAATATTTACTAAAGGTGGTTTTTAGCCCTTTATTAGGTATTTTTACAAGAATATTAGATGAAATACAGGTTCACCTACTTAAAATTTCAAGGTTCATTTTATTTGCGGTTAAATCGGAAGTGACATTTGAATCTTAAGTCTTAAAACAAAGTAAAATGCGCAATATGATCTAGTATAAGCCAAAAAATACTAAAGTTATGGAAATTAGTCATATTATTAGTAAAATGTTACATTATAAACCCCTGAACAACTCGAAAAAAATCTTTGTTTACTAAAAAAATCTAAATTCTAGCAATATTTATTATACAATCGAATGCGATTTCAAAGATAACAGGATCAATAAATCCGAATCTCTAAATTTTGGAGCTAAATGCTCGGATAAAAGCATGCGACCGATAGGGGTTACAAAAATAATCGATTTATCGTTTTTATGAAAAACGATTTATCCGTTATAATTAATCGAAGATTTTTAATCGATTATTTGTGATTAATCGAACATTTTCAATAAATTGTTTTCGTTTTTTTAGGTAATGGAATAATCGATTATAAAGGAATTACAAAAAGAGTAGATTTATTCAAAATATTCGATTTATTGAAAATAATAGATTTTAAAAAAAAAAATCGATTTATTGTTTAATCGTCTTTTTAAATTAATCGATTATTTTCGATTTACCGAATATTTTCGATTAATCGATTATTTTCGATTTTTCAAAGGTATTCGAATAATTTTTTTTAAAATAGAAAAAATAGATTATATAAAAATAATTGATTGATCGAATATAATCGGTTACATTATACAGTGTGTCTACTTAAGTTGGAACCATATGGAAAACATTTTTATTATTGATTTTAGGAAAAAAAGTTATTCTTGATAAATAGTCCTGCATGACCCAAAACCTAAAATACAGTCATCACATCAAATTTTTCAAGCCGTATACGAGGTTTGTCAAAAAATATGAATTTTGCTCAATAGTAAAGTACGTTTATTTTTGACAAAATCGAAAATTTTCATTAAGAAAAGTTGATTAGAATTGAATATTACATTCAAATATGCAATTACACCGATCTATCTGAAAAAACAGATTTTCTTATTTTTTATAAACTCTACAATCTACACATTGATTGTAAATATCTGAAAACTTTATAAATTACGTTAGCTACTATAAACATGATACGCTTTCCTTTTGTTGATGTTTGTGAAGAATTTAGCAAATTTCTTAATGAAAATTTTCGATTTTGTCAAAAATAAACGTACTTTACTCTTGAGCAAAATTCATATTTTTTGACAAACCTCGTATACGGCTTGAAAAATTTGATGTGATGACTGTATTTTAGGTTTTGGGTTATGCAGGACTTTTTATCAAGAATAACTTTTTTTCCTAAAATCAATAATAAAAATGTTTTCCATATGGTTCCAACTTAAGTAGACACACTGTATAATCGATATTTCGGTTATTTTTTAGAATTATCGATTTATCAGTCAATCAGCTTTTTATTAATCGATTATTTTCGATTTTTCAAATAATCAATTTTAAATGAAATATGAAAACAAAAGGATTATTTGAAAATAATCGATAATTCAGTTATTTTTTTTGGAAAATCGATTTATCGTAGAATCGGCTTCTTAATTAATTGGTTATTTCCCCTTAATCGATTATTTTAAGCTTTAATATATCTTTTTCTGAGGTTATAATACAAAACAGCATTTTCTCATTTTGACTAATTTTAATATTATGTGATAGTCGTGGAAAAAATATAATATTCAACTCACAAGGTTTGATTTGCAGTATTCGCCTGCGCACATGCTTTTTTTATAATACTCGTAGACAATGAATACCATTTCTTACTCGATTAACAATATTCTATTTCAACATTTTACTGTAGTCTCTTACAGAAAAGTCCGAAGTAAATAATAGCTAACTAAATATTCTATAAAAGGTCTTCTCTTTACATAAAATGTCGTGGCATCTGTTTGATATTAAAAAATCACGTTAAATTTATTTCATAATACAAAATTCCATTAAACGTATATTTTAAATAAATCTAATAGTTCATTATGATGCTAATAAACAAAGTCCGGTCCCTGTCACAGAGTTCGGGTTCGGGTTCCTGCCCAGTTCCCCCACTCCGTTAACCTTTCTTTAGAAATTGGCAACATTTGCGCAGGTTAAACACCGTTGTATATTATATCTCTGGTCTCTTTTATCTAAGGTGAAACCAAAAAACAGGCTGACAATTTAAAAAAAAAATAAAACAGATTATAGTTCCAACTCAAATGTGGCCAAGATTTAAAATTCCCAGCCTAGTTTTTGGTTCCAATTTTCCAAGTGGGTACTACTAGCGTCCTTTGATTTTTCTACGAGCAAATAATGTTACCATTTTCACTACTTGACTACTTATTGTCTTCGTAACCAACTTTATTGTTTAGTAGTGAATTTGGTGCCTTAACTAATTTCATAAGAGACTAGAATTGAGAAACCTATCTATTTCTTACTGATGAGTCTTAACAAGGATGAAACCGACTCAAGAATAACGTTCTCCTCAGTAAGTAAAATTGAAGGTAGAGTGTTGAAATTAAATTTCTATCTATGATGTCTCTCTTTTGGAAATATATAAATACCTGTTGCAGTATTAGCCAAAGGAGTAGTTGTTTTTTGAAGGAAAACGGTCGCATGTATTTTTTGTGACATATGGCTTTGTTTTATTTATTTTATTTTACGTCTCGGTCACATTTGAGTTATTGAATTGAATTATTTTGCTTTTTAAAATTGCCAGTCTGGTTTTTAGTTCCATCTAGTTTTCTAACTGGCTACTACTAGCGACCTTTGATTTTGCCTACTACGAGCAGATAACGTTACCAATTTGTAATATGTTGACGCGTCGGAGCATCAATTTGTAATTACTCTGCGTTACTTTGCAATAAAATGTTAATTTCAAAACACTTATAAGAAATTTTGACTAACTCATAGAAATTTAACACCAAACATTACTTACTTTTAATCAAATTAAAAAGAATTGAGCACATTGACCATATAGTTTTCTCAGTCGTGAATTCGACTTTTCTAATAGACACCTTTGGGGATACTAGTTTTCTAGGAGAGTGGGGCGCCAATTATTCCCTTTTCTTATTTTTAGAAAGCTAGTGAGAATTATAAACTCTAGCTTTATCAAAAGGAAATTAATTAAAACATATAAAATTTAGGCAGAAGAGAATTGTTGTAACCTTAAAAAAAATAAGATTCAACATATATATTTATAAAAATGAATTAGTTTATTCAGTAAAAAATGAAAATGTTCAGGAACAAGTGAATATTAAACTTTAGCTGGTAAATTAACTTTCATATCTCCAATCATAAAATTAGCCACTATCAGTTACCACTATTTGATTTTGGCTGGCAACTTCCTTAGGATGTAGTCGAACTATAATTCTGCTACTCGGGAACGAACACCAAATCTCGCATCTTCCATAATTCGTTCTAGTTCTAACGTTTAACTTTTAGTTCTAACTTTTAGCTGCTCCTATCCGTTTTCACTTGTACAGCCAAACACTACCAGATACTAGGAGATAATATCGTATACTAGTGAATTTGGTGCCTTTGCTAATTTCATTAGAGACTGAAATTGAGAACCTATCTATTTCTTGCTGATGAAGGACAAAACCAGTCAAATAATGACTTTCTCCTTAGAAAGCAAATCAAAGATAAGAGTGTTGAAATTAAATTTTTATTTCTGCTATCTTTTCATTGGATATAATTTAATAACTATTGCGGTATTAGCCAAAAGATTGGTTGTTTTCCGAGGTCACTCGTATTTCGTGCAACATATGACTTTGTTTTATATATTTTATTTTAAATTTTTATATGTTTACTAACAGGTGTATTTTCTTCGCAAATTAATTAGCTTCCTTAACACATTCATTTCATTATACATTAACAAAGAGGAGTGCAGTAAACGTGGGGATACAACGTCACATTCCATAGGCATATTTTGCAAAATGTTTTTATATTATAAATAAGGACACGGCATATAAAATGGTATATACGCACTTCGTAGAATAAATTTTGAATGAAAAAAAGTTATATTATTTACAAAAATAAAAAATAAACCTTATGCTTTTGTCAAAATTGTTACACTTTAACATTGAACGAATTAAATTTAACCAATAAATAACAAGGAGGGTTATATATTATTAATGGTATACTTGTTTTATTCTCTTCAGTACCTAAAATTAAAGAATTAAAAAGTTCAAGAACTATCTATAAATGTCACAATATAGTCTGGATTTCAAGAGGTAGTAGACATTTTATTTATATTTCATCCTGCAATGCTTATTTGTAGTTAAAATAAAAATTTTATTAAATCTGATCGACCTAATATAAGTTATTATTTAGATTTAATTTTGTTTTCATGGTTTTTACTTTAATAAACCTTTTCTGACAGATAAGTCAGACTTTATTTATTTATAATTGTATTGTGTGTATTTTAATTGATCCGGAATTTTGTATTAGTATATATTATAATTTTACAGTTATATAAAAATAACGAGTGCATTATAAAATAGTGCAAGCATAAGTACGTGTAAACGACCTTCACAAGAAGAAAATATCGTACTTAACGTATTTAATAATTTTCGAAAAGACTGTTTCACTTCCTGTGTATGAAATAGTCACTAAATGTAAGACCTACACTGCTAATCGGATAGTGTATAACATTATTAAAAAAAGATATATTTATTGGAGAAGTCTCACATCCATAGGCGCCGAATCTCCGAATCCCCCTGCGCAAGCACCCAGAACAGTTTTAAACAGGGTGCGGAGCACCCATAGCACAACGAGGACAAAAAGTGTTAATAAGTGAAATGAAGAAGCTGTCGTAGACCAAGTTGGTATAGCGACAGATGCCTCAATAAAATATTATCGTTCGGAGCTGTATTTTTTGTGATAAAAAAGTCGCCGTAACTTGTCATAGACAACCCGTTGAACTTAAGGGTTTATTATTTTTGGTGTATAAAACCCTATGACGTCAAAAAAGAAAGATTAATAACGGTCTACAATTATCAAAATAAGATCCTTGTATACATGCCATTGAGCAAATGCTTGAGGGGAAAAGTGAGAACATTTGAAAGTTGCTCCCGATCAAGCACCGTTAGAAAAAAAACGTTCATTTAGAGTTCTCTAGTATTGCTGGCGAGAAACCAGGTCATCTACTAAAAAACGCTTGGACCCGTCAATTTTGTTTTTTAGGTGGAAACATTGTTTCGGCAGTTTCACCCCCTAAGCAAAAACCCTCTATCGGGGGTGAGACTCACCAGTTATATCTTAAATGGAAAGATTGGTCGAATATGTTATTTTGAAGGTATTTTTACCTAGATAATAACCCCTGAGTTTTACATCGCTACTATCTATGTAGCCCATACAGTAGCTCACTAAAAGTACAAAACCGGTTTAACACAATTTTTACATTGTTATTAAAAAAAGAAATTCTTTGTAACAATTTTACTTTTATTCCTGTGGCTTTCAATTATTCTTATCAGATGACATTCTTTGGTCGCCGTAAAGTAGTAAGGTTTAGTTTATTTCGTTGTAGAGTCGGCATAAAAGTAGCATATCAGTGATAATGGTTTACTCTATTGCTAAGAGGGTGCAAATAATTTCACTTTTTTGCGAACAATGAATATGCTAATAGAACTGCCTAACTGTTTAACAATCAACATCAAAATCGACAAGTCCATCGAAACTACATTTTGGAGTTAGTCCAAACATTTTGGAAAACGGGGTCAGTAGCTAACAAATAACGTGAAATGGAAAATTCTGTAGTAAATGAAGCTACAGAGGTGGCGATTTTAGGATATGTTGTTCAAGAACCCATATTGAGTACATGACAGTTGGCGATAACATCTGGTATTAAGAGACGTAGTATTCAGAAGATTGAAGATTGAAAAAACACTAGTTTTATTCCTATAAAATACATCGGCAAAAACACTTAATGAAGATGATTTTGATAGGCGATTACAATTTTGTGAAATTATGACTGAACGGGTATTAAATGATCAACAATTTCTTTTAAACGTGTGTTATTCAGACAATGCACTTTTTTCCTAAATGGTACGGTAAATCGTCACAACTGTCGTTATTGGTCCGATTCAAATCCCAGAATATTTCATGAAGTGCTTACGCAACATCCGGAAAAACAGAATGTTTGAACTGGCATTTTTGGTAACCGTATAATCGGCTCTGTTTTTACCAGAAACTTTAACCTCAGAAATGTATCTGGAATTATTAGAAAACGCCATTTTTCCAGCATTGCTAGAGTTGATTGAAAATGACGATCAGTACATAGCAAACAACTTAATAATCCACCATGACAGTACGCCACTGTTCGTCAGTATTTGGATCAAACGTTTCCAGGTTTCCAGGATCGGAAGAATTGAGTGGTCCCCACAGTCTCCGGATCTAAGCTCGTTGGATTTTTTATGGGGCCACTTAAAAACTAAAATTTATGCCACCCAGCCAACATCACTGGAAAATCTGCGACAACGAATAATTGATGAATGTCATCAAATCACCCCATAGATGCTTCAAAATGTCCGAGAGCATTTTGAACCAAACCTCTATTATTGCATGCAGGCCCAGGGTCAGCATTTCTAGCATTTATTCGAGTAACTGGTAGGCTTTTACAGAAAATAAAAATCGTTAAAAGATCATGGCTAGGAAGACAGTAGCGATTTAAAACTTGGGGGTTATAATCTATGTAAAATTACCTTTAAAATATCAGTAATGGCTGCACCGAGTATATAGGGTTTTAGGTGGGAGCCTCCAGCCTATCCAGCAATTGCCAGTTGACAATACCTTTTTTTTTTCAAGAAAATTTTCATAAAATCAACTTTAAAATAGCTTTTTAAAAAATCGGTGGTGCCTTTAAGTGAGATGTGGAGGGTGGGAGGGGGGATAGCCCCCATTTTTCGCATAGAAGCCGGGCACCCAAAGCGATTTTTGAATTCCGGCGCCTATGCTCACATCCGAAAAAATCCCCAGGAAGAAACAAGACTTTATTGAAACTTGGGTAAAGAATGTACTAAGGCAAATGGTACACTCTTTTTTCATTCGAAATGAAATTCTCTTACACATAATAAATTATACTCAGAAATAGAAAATAGCCCCTATCTTCCAAATATATCATATTCTCATTTGCAAAAAATATTATGAATTACATTTTCGTTACAAAAAACATAACAGAAACAGCTTTTTAACAGATAAAGATGAAATCATTGCGTATAGACATGATTATTTAAGGAAAATAGCGGACGCAAGAAATCAGAATAAACAGGTATTTTATTTAGATGAAATATGGTTTAATACTGAACATACAGTAACAAAAATTTGGCAAGATACCTCTATCAAAACTAAAAACCAAATCTTTATGGAAGGGGTCTCGAATGGAATAAAACTCCAACAAAAAGGAAATCTTTTAGTAATAACCCACATTAAAGGCACCGATGTAATTTTGTCAGATGGCTTATTAATGTTTGAGTTAAAGAAAACAAATAAAAATCCGTCGGTTGTTTCAATGTGAGTTATTAGTATACGATTTTTTTCATGTTGTATTTTTTAATTCACAAGAGACCCCTTCTATAATGACTTGTTTTTTAGTTTTGATAGAGATATCTTGCCAAATTTTCGTTACTGTATGTCCAGAATTAACCCATGTTTCATCTAAATAAGATACCTATTTATGCTGATTCCTTGCGTCGGCTATTTTATTTAAATAATCATGTCTCCACGCAATGATTTTGTCATTCTTTGTTAAAAACCTGTTTTTGTGACTTTTTTTGTAGCAAAAATTTATTTCATGTAATATCTTTTTCAGATGAAAATATAAAGAAAAGGTTTATTACTGTAAAAAGCACATAGAGGTTCCACGTGAATGACCAAGGTCAAAACCGACAACTGACATTTCTTATGCTATTGACTCCAAACTTTAGATGGGGCTTATGATTTCTTACTCAATTTTAATTTTTATTGATGAAAAACTTAACCAAAGAATAAAGAATCCAAAGATGTGACGTATTTTTTTTTTTTTTTTTTGGTTAGTCTCATCTTTCCATCTAATTTTAGTGATTTTTTTGTTGGCATTGGCTTTTGGTTTCTGTTTATAGTTTCTACTTAGTTATTTGCAAAATTGTTATGTTTCGTTTTTCTATTTCCTACTGTGTATTGCAATAATTTTGATACTACGTTGAAAACTTCGAGAAAACTTCATTTATTTACCATGCATCATAAAAAGACAAACTGGTACAACTAATTGATAATCAATTCATTACTGGACTAGATTCCTAAATAATTTTTCACATAAGAGAGTATACCATCTGCATTTGGAAGGAAAATATTTATCAGTGAATGAATAGTTAAAAGGATTCACCTTTTAATTCAATACGTATATTCCATTTATTTTCAGGTAAAAAGACATTTATAAAATATAACTTTAGTGTTAATAAAATGTAATATCCTAGTTTCTACTTCACATTTACATATTTTAAAGATTTGAGATTGTATACCTATTTGCTCCAAGTAAGTATTCGTTAAATATGTATTATTATTCATATTTATTTTGTTCTAATATTTATTTAAGTTATTAAGGAGGTCCTTTCGCCACCAATGTTAAATAAAAAAATATTAAATTATGACTAAATAATTAAATTTACACTATTCATAAAAAAATTGTTTTCAATTTACTCATTTGTGTCGTAATTTTATTTAAATATTAAAAAAAATTATAATAAATAATGTGTAAGTATATCTCATTATGATAAATAAATAAATAATTAGATAGTACTCTAATAAGCTGATATTTTTCATTTATTGTGATATTTTCAATTAAAAAATAAAAAAAAATTGGTAAAAATAAATAAATTAATAAATATTAATGAAAAACATAATTGCGTTAAAGTTTACATTGAATGTATTCAATGGTCTGAAGTTCGCGCGCTACGCAACGTTGCCAAATGTTTTGACTCCATTTTAAGCTAGGTTACTTGAACATTTTTTGTGATTTTTTAATATTAATTTCTCAATAAATTCCACGGTAACCTATATATTTTATTGTAAAAAACAAAACCTAAATATTTCAAAAACCTTATTTTTAGTTTTTTTCTACTCCACCTAATCAATAAATAATAGTATAATTCGATAATTGTTGTTGAGGTCTTACTTTCTCGTAAAGTATAGTTAAAAGTTCACTATTAGAGAAATAAGGACTTCAACTATTAGAAAAAAATTAATTTTAGTCATAATCTAATATTTTTTATTTAACATTGGTGGCGAAAGGACCTCCTTAAAAAACATATTATAAGAATGTTCTATTTTATTATTTATTGATATATCTTATATTTATTTAATAATCATATGCAAAACCAACTCTCCAAATTAGACCCATTACACTAAATTAATTCCTTAAATTTGGCATATCGACCTAAATTATTTTGTAAAATACTGGTTCCATAATTTATTTTTTGAAATAATTTATATGGAAATCATTTAAAATTTAATTTAGAACTACTACCTACTACTAAAAATTATAATTTGAATTTACCGCCATCTGTCAATTGTCATTTTAGTTCCCGCTCCAAACACAAGGTGGCGCTAATTTGGTTTAAAAGTCTAATATTGAAGTGCGATGTCTAGAGGATACGTGCTTTGTGGTAAAAACCATGAAAACATGAATAAATCTAAAAGAAAACTTTTATTGGGCCGATCAGATGTATTAAAATTTTTCATTTTTACTAAAAATTAGCTCTGAAGGGTGAAGTTTAAATAAAATAAAGGAAATAATTCCAAACTGAAATGTGACTGAGATGTAAAATACATCAAATAAATTCTCAAAGCCGTAGTCACAACAATATATGTGCGGCCGTTTCTCTTTCGGCAACAACTACTCCTTTGGCTAATACCTCACCAGGTATTGAATTACGTCGAAAGAAAATAGCAGAGGTACCGACGAATCCCACTAGGGAGAAAGTCATTCTAGGACCGGTTTCGTCATTATTAGGACTCTTCAGCAAGAAATAGAAATTCTCGACTCCAGAGACTGCAATATCAATTTTGATCTAACTCAATTACGGCGGGTTAAGCATAAGTAGATATTCAAACACGTTACATATATACGATATACACAGGATGAAAATGCTGACGAGGAATCATATTTCCTTTCATCAGCGGTAATGGAATTAGAATATATTTAATACAGGGTGACTTAATTAATAAAGCTATTAATATATTTATCAAATCACCCTGTAGTCAATAAATTGGATAATTATAGATATGGTAAATTGGTAAATACAGAAAAGTCCTGTAAAAATACTGCGTTTCACATTAATACGTACCAAAAAAAATATTGGCCTATATTAATATTTACGAATCACTTTGTATAAATGGCACCTAATATTTTTGTATTAATTATCATTAGACATGATAAATATAGCAATTATTTATTCTTTAGTAAATATTTTCACCTTCTAGAACAATAAAAATAATTATCAAAAACACGTCATTACTTATTTGTAGCTCACGCTGTAAAAAAAAAATTTTTACCTTCTTTTATATTGGTAGAATGCCAAAGGATGTTACAGTAAGATTTGACACAAAAAATTATAATCAATTAGTTTTCTCCTGAAATAACCGTTATCAAATAAGTGATATTTTTTAAGTTTAACACCCTAAATCTCGAAAACCAATCATAAAAAAAGCAATAATTTTGGAAAATATTTTCTACAGGACGGATGAAACACCAGTGAAAAAATATGTATATTTTTACAGGAATAATCAAAAAATATAGGGTGCTTAAAAAAATTGTTTTTTTGACACATTTGATAAATTACCTATCAATATACTTATTAAATTACCCTGTAGTCAATGAATTGGATAATTGTATATATCGTAAATACACAAAAGTCCCGTAAAAATACTGCGTTTCACAATAATACTTATAAATAAAATATTGGCTTATGTCGATATTTACGAATCACCCTGAATAAATGTCACTTAATATCTTTTGTATTATCATCAGAGATGATAAATATAGCAATAATTTATTTTTTAGTAAATATTTTTACCTTCTAGAACAATAAAAGTATTTACCAAAAACACGTCTTTACTTATTTGTGGCCCACCCTGTAAAGGAAAATAATTTTTGACTTAATTTTATATTTGTATAATGCCATAAGATGTTACAAAAAAATTATAATCGATTAGCTTTCTCCTGAAATAACCGTTATCAAATAAGTGGTATTTCTTAAGTTTAACACCCTGTATATCAAAAACTAGTCACAGGATTTGAATGGTCTTATGGACACTATTGCTTAGGAGGTCTATTACTGCAACATATCAAAAATTTATGTCATTTAACAGGTCGCAACTTTTCCATAAGCGGTGTGCAGGGTCCTTTATTGATTTATTAACTTTTATAAATTTATTAATCTTTAAAATCTAAATTTTAATTTAAAAATCTCTTATTATTACCATTTTGTAAAACTGTTCATATTTACTCCAAAATTGGATTCGAAAATTTGTTTAAAATAAATCTTGATTTATTTATTTTTTTATAATATTTTATTTTGTTTAACATCTTTTATATGTAATAAATATTGTAGTATTCTTGGAAAAAAATATGTTTTTAAGTTTTTTACTTACATCCACTCAACTGCAGACCTTTATTCCAAATCCAGTAGGTTTTAAAGTTTAAACCATTATAAACCCAGACAACACACCAAATCTCAGAGATATCCACAGAATATCTTTTGTGGATATCCAATATATCCACAGGATATCAGAAATATTCCGTGGATCTAATATGGATATCCAAATGTCCGTCTATATCCAGAATATAGAAGATATCCTAATGGATATCCAGCAAAATATCTAATGGGTATCTTCCAGAAAATACAAGAAATCTCAGAGATATCCACAGAATATATTTTGTGGATATTCAATATATCCAATATGGATATCCAACCAAATGTCCGTCTGTATCCCAGGATATAGAAGATATTCGGATATTCAGCAAAATATTGTATGGGTATCTTTAGTAGAGGTTCATAAGTAACCAATGATTATTGAATAACGTCGAAAGAAAATAGCAGAGATAAAAAATATTTTCAACACTAAAAATATTTTCAACACTCTGCCTTTGATTTTGCCCACTAAGGAGAAAGTCATCCTTATTAGGACTCATCAGCAATAAATGAAAATTCTCAATCCAGTCTCTAATGGAGTCTGATTAGGACACAAATTTCGATCGAACTCAATTACGGCGGGTCGAGCATGAGTAGATGCGAAAGTGGTATGGCCATCTATACTTAGTAAGCAAAATCAAATAACATCTAGTGGATATCCACGATGGTTTGCGTTCGCGCCTAGACTTTGATATGTTTAGTGGATGTCCATGGGATATTAAATAAATCTTAAAAAAATAAATTTTAAATATTTGAACGGTACTATTAGCCACAATGGCGAGCACAATGGCGTAATTTTTTAATAATTTGCTATATAATTACTATTATTTATGGACATTTGCATGTCTATAAATTACATATCATGGATATTCAGTGGATATTGGGATGTTCAGTAGATATCCAAAGGATTTGGTGTGCTGTCTGGGAAGTTTATTGCACGCCATATAAGATAGTATTTTATGCTTTATTTTTTTATATTATACTTACACAAAATTAGTATTTAATAAAAAATATCTTCTTTCTCTTTTCTAATGATTGGGACCAAACAAATGATACGTACAAATGCTTTATCTGTTGTTTCTTTTATCTAAGGTTATTTTAAATAATTGGTTTTTATTGAAAACAATAAATTTATCAATTTTCAATAGTAAAACCTTTATCTTTAATTTGGCTGAAATCAGTCAATTTAACTTTTGGCCTATACATACAGTTTTATACACAGGGAACTCCTAATATTATTTTAACGCTGTTGAAGTTGTGTCGAAATATATAGTTTTGGTTTAATTAAAGATTTAACGCAATTTCCAATTACACAGAAAATTATAAGCAGTAAAGTCTAATCTAATATAATATTCTGATCGAATTTACCACGCATGTTTTTCCTGAGCACCCGAATGCCCTTCAAATACTTTAACAACTACCCACTACTACTTTTTCATTAAGGACATCAATCATTCATGATATTTAGGTTTTACGTCCGTCGACGAAACATCAATCCATAAAAACGGTGAGATTCTAACTCTTTAATAATATTGCTTTAACCAACTTCCGGTTCCACACCACCTCATTATTGGTCATTTTTGTAAAGTATTTTTTTATATAATGTACCTAAGTAAATAATTTTTTTTATCCAACTTTCATATGAATTTGTAAGTCCACAGAAATCAGATCAAAAATTACCCTGAAACGAAAATTTTTAGTAAAGCACAGAGACCTAGGTAACAACGAAGGTTTAACTTCTTTTAATAAAATTTCACTATGCGCAGATATGAGAATTATCGGAAGAAGGTATTATACAGGGTGGGCCATTAGTGCGTGGGTGGAAGATTGAGGGTTTATTAAGATACATTTAATTTTGGGGCATGATGTAGGACCTCTAAGGCTGCAACCTAAAAATATTTTTGATGAAATTCCAATTGTTCTATAGGGTGATTTATATCAAAGTTATGTTTTTTTTAATGGAAATCCCCTGTATATTATTGCATATTTGGATTCATCCGTCAATTTTAGTGTGACTTTATGTATCACACAGAGTATCAAAAACAATTCATTATTTTTTCAAAAAGTAGATGTCTAGTTAAAATTGAATATCGCAGTTATTATAAAACTTAGAAGGCCGTGACTCTACAGTGTTACTAAGCATAAAATGTAATAACATTTGCCAGACGATCAGAGTCAAACCCTTTTCGTATTTAAAGTAATCGCTACGCCAATTTGCAAAATTTCAATCCAAGGTAACTTGATTATTTTAAATGGGACTACCAAATTTTTTTCATTTCATTACATGCAGAATTCAATTACCTGTCTAATAATATAAAAATATGTTGATATTTATCTTTTACAGATTTCTTTTTATTTAAAAAATTCTATTAATTCACAGAATTTTTCAATTTTTCTAATCTCTTTGAAATTAGTAGACCGTTAAAAATTACAAATAGCAATTTCAATTAAAAAACATTTAATAACTCAAAAAAAAAACAAAACAAAAATAAATAACACCACAATCAAAATAAAAAAAGCAATTATTTTAATAAATGTTCAAAATGTCTACCACCCTGTTCTAAACAAACTTGGATTCTTCGACGAAAAGAAATTTTAACCCTATCCAATATTTCTGGGTTAATTTCTTCAAAAGTGTTTCTAATCCTGTTTTTCATGTTTCTAGATGTGGTTGGTTGTTCCGCATATACTTTTTCTTTGATATAACCCCATAAAAAAAGTCCATTAGAGTAATATCTGGAGATCTAGCTGGCCATCGCAATGGTCCATCCCTTCTATTAAATGTATTGTTGAGCCATGCGCTTAAAACACGGGCACGATGTGGAGGTGCTCCATCTTGTTGAAAGTACATATCTCTAATTTGAGCAAGTGGTAAATCTTCAAGGAGACCAAATAAATGGTTATTTTAAAAATTTAAATAAGTTTCTGAATTTAAAACACCATCAAAAAAGAAAGGAACAATAACATAAGTGTCTATTATGCCTGTCCAAACATTAACCAACCATTTTTCCTGACTATTGACTCTGAAATAGTGAGGGATTTCATCTGAATAATAATGAAAATTGTGCCGATTAATATAATCATTTCGGTGAAAGATACACTCATCTGTAAACAATTTTTTTTTTAAATATTCATTTTCATTTCATTTTTCTTCTGCCCAATTGCAAAAATTTATCCGGTGTTGATAATCTGTTTTTTTGAGCTCTTGGTGAAGTTGAATATGATAAAGATGGAATTTATTTTTATTTATTATTCTTCAGGTAGAGGTTCGGCTTATTTGAAAATCTCTTTCAAGTTGGCGAGTACTAGTATGAGGGTTTTCTACCACTGCAGTTGAAATATTACTTTCGTTTTTTTTCATTTACAACAAATTTAGTTCTGTCTTGTTTTTGGATATAAGATACATTTCCTATTGCATAAACCTGTCCGAGAGATTTATAAATGATTCTTCTTTTGGATGACGTTCTTGTTGAGGATATCTTTCTTTCTAGAGCATTCTCCGAGAATGAAAATTATATCAATTAATTTATTTTGCGAAATATGTGACATTATTATCACTTAAATTCAGAACGACTTGAGCAAAACTAGAAGGACTTTTAATAACTAAATTCTAATTTCACAAAAAGTGACAGATTTACTTTATTTTCACAGCCTACTAATTAAACGGTTTTAAACATTGAAAAATACTGTGAATTGTTAGATTTTTTTAAATAAAAAGAAATCTGTAAAAGATAAATATCAACATATCTTTATAGCATTAGAAAGGTAATTGAATTCTGCATGTAATGAAATGAAAAAAAATTGGTAGTCCCTTTTAAAATAATTAAGTTACCTTGGATTAAAATTTTGCAAATTGGTGTAGCGATTACTTTAAACACGAAAAGGGTTTGACTTTGACCGTCCGGCAAATGTTAGTACATTTCATGCTTAGTAACACTGTAGAGTCACGGTCTTCTAAGTTTTATAATAACTGCGATATTTAATTTTTACTAGACATCTACTTTTTGAAAAAATAATGAATTGTTGCTTAACGACTCATTTTAGATACCATATGTGATACATAAAGTCACACTAAAATTGACCGGGGAATCCAAATCCTATTAAAAAAACATAACTTTGATATAAATCACTCTGTAGAACAATTGGAATTTCATCGAAAATATTTTTAGGTTGTAGCCTTAGAGGTCCTACACCATGCCTTAAAAATGAATTTTAAAAATGTACCTTAATAAACCCGCAATATTCCACCTACGCACTAATGGCCCACCCTGTATATCTATTTATACATTTTTTGGTGTTTTTCCCCAGATTTTTGTATTTTACTCAAGAACGAAAAATTTTAATAGACTTTTATTGAAAACCCAGGCACTTACATGGAAAATTTTATCTGAGCTGAAAATTTCCTATCGAACCTATAAAAAAGATTTTCCGCCACTACAGCGCATGCGCCGAAAGTAAATCATTTAAGAAGGTTCTAACTTTCCGCGCATGCGCTATAGCATCGGAAGCGATGGTTTTCCGAGAAATCTGTTTTATAGGTACGATTTTGAGAATAACTTTGCACAAATGAAATTTTCCATGAAAAAATTAAAAAAATGGCAAAACATATACACCGGTTTTTTGGCGTTCTCTAGCGATAAAAATATGAAATTTGGCATAAAATATATAAGAACATAATCGATAGAAAATCGTCTGTTTTTCAAAAAAAGTCTAGTATTTTTTTATGATAATTAATTGTTTTTGAGTATCTTTGCACACTGAAATTTTCTCAAAAAAAATCAAAACCTTCACTGTTATCTGGGTCTCTATGCTCTACTAAAAATGTTGCCCTAAAAACCTAATTCCGATGGACTACTTTATAAGTTTCAAGAAAAGTAACTGGAGCTTCGCATTTTTCGTAAAAAGTAAACCTATTTTGAGAATAAAAGTTTCTATAACTCTAGTTATAACTAAATTACAACTTTATAAAAAACAAATGGTCATTAATAAATATAAATGGATATAAATGGATATAAAACAATATTCAGAGTTGTTATATTATGATATAATTTGGTTTGTCGATAGATTATATTACAAATTTATATATCTAAAAAGGTTAATAGGTTTAAACATTTTAGATTTACTTACATAAAAGTAATTTTATAAAACGGTCTCCAAAATCGTGCAGATGCCTTTGAAAATTGAAGAGTTTAAAGATGTTCTCATGGATCTCATCATCAGATCTTAACCAAACGACCCTGCACTTTCCTTATGTAAAGTGGCGACCAATCAAATTTTCTGAAATTGTCAGTGGAGGATCGTGGTCTAGTCTATGGGAGCCTACTTTTAAAAGGCGCGACACTAAATTAAGTTCTAAATTTAGAACTTAATTATCATTGATTTAGT
The DNA here is from genome assembly GCA_927349885.1 of Psylliodes chrysocephalus. Lineage (NCBI taxonomy): Eukaryota > Metazoa > Arthropoda > Insecta > Coleoptera > Chrysomelidae > Psylliodes > Psylliodes chrysocephalus. Next base: position 65,049,941 of record OV651813.1, on the reverse strand, counting down.
TACTAAATTTAGAACTTAAAATATTAGTCGCTGAATCTGTCTATCTGCAATGTTAACAAGTTTCAGTTCTGACTGACCTATCAACGGACAACCAAAACTACTGAGTCTAGAAAGCTGAAATTTGAAACAAGTTTATTTTATAACGTAAGCAATCGCTAAGAAAGGATTTTTAAAAATTTCATCTTTAAGGGGGGTAAATGGGAGAAAATGTAGGGAGGGAACCTTTTATGAAAGTGTTTGTTCTTTGAAAATTTGAATTATAGCTAATGAGCATAAATAAATAATGACGTGTTTCACGGTTTTTGAATTTTCTCATTTTAAGGGGGGCAAACAGGGGGTTAAAGTTTATATGAGAGTATCGATTTTTATTCTCTTTGGCGTTAGAAACAGGAAAATTGGAATTGCAGCTACTGAGTACACATTAATAATAATGTGTTTCAGGGTTTTTAAATTTTTACATCTTAAGAGGATTCAGTAAGCTATGCCATCATCACGTTCGATTTCGGAACTTCCCTCCTTCTACCACTCCATGATTTAGTTTGTTGGCATCCATATGTTTGGTTTCAATTTACAAGATCTAATGTGGCAACGTACAATTTCTCGCTCAAAGCTTGCAAAAATAAGTTTGTCTTACCGATTTTTAAATTACATACGCCAATATCATAAAAATTACGTATAAATTCAAAAAATAGTGTTTTTGATTTTTTCTAGCTACATCTTTAATGATGATAATGCTTTAAATCATAATTTTATAGTTAAGATTAAGATAGATAATTAAAAAAAAATACTTGATCTCACGAGTTTCTTAGCGGTCCTAGACAAGGCGACTTAAAAGAGAGACCGATAAGCTCTATAGACCAAGAAGTTCAGAAAGGTAAAAGTGAAATTTAAATATCTTGGTCAGGCCAATCGAATGAATGTTACAGCCTATGTACTTATTGTACTGATATTGTTATTTTGCTCTAAATTATTTTTTATACTAATAAAGTCTCCGTAATACTTAAATTAAGAGCATCAAAACACTACAATGGACAATCCACTCGAGTTGTACAGTATATTTTTTCTACGATCCACTAACGAAAATCTACCAATATTAAAAATTATTTTAGGTTATTAAGATAAAATAACTAATTTAAATATAATTTATGGCTTTTACTAATTTATAAAATAAAATAAACAAGAAAGAAACCAAAACGATTTAATTTAATTTGTTCCCATCCGAGATTTAAACGCGGGCCTTCCGCATAAAAGACAAGTGCGCTGACCTCACCACAATCTATGCGTTTAATATTTTTGCTTTAATACTCGTAATTAAATGGACGTCATATAGTTTTATTTAAATTAACAAATTATTTATAATTATAGACGAAATAAAAATAGAAAGGCTATTATTTATCGATACTACACAAGAATACTTCATTTAATTGTATACTTAATCTTAATAACTAAAACATATACTAACAATTAGTTTAACAGAATTGTCACTTATTTAAAATTTTAAAAATAATAGCCTTCGGTTGACCAAAATATGAACTATGATTGGTGGATTTGCCTTTTTTTTGCAGTATTCTCACTGCCTAGAATGGATACGAAATATATTCGTTCAGTTAAACGCAATAGCAAACTTTTTCGTTTAGTAGTCTGTGCGTAGATAAGCTAGTATCCATGTGGGTCTAGAAAAATGTATTTTTCCTCAGTAACAAAGGGCTATTATTTAAGTTGTACTTATTAGAATATTAGGGACACCATTGACCGAAATAAAATTTATTAAAATCGATTTTTCGATTTTTGGATTTTTCGATTTTTCGATTTTTCGATTTTTCGATTTTTCGATTTTTCGATTTTTCGATTTTTCGATTTTTCGATTTTTCGATTTTTCGATTTTTAGATTTTTCGATTTTTGATTTTTCGATTTTTCGATTTTTCGATTTTTCGATTTTTCGATTTTTCGATTTTTTGATTTTTCGATTTTTCGATTTTTCGATTTTTCGATTTTTCGATTTTTCGATTTTTCGATTTTTCGATTTTTCGATTTTTCGATTTTTCGATTTTTCGATTTTTCGATTTTTCGATTTTTCGATTTTTCGATTTTTCGATTTTTCGATTTTTTGATTTTTCGATTTTTCGATTTTTCGATTTTTCGATTTTTCGATTTTTCGATTTTTCGATTTTTCGATTTTTCGATTTTTCGATTTTTCGATTTTTCGATTTTTCGATTTTTCGATTTTTCGATTTTTCGATTTTTCGATTTTTCGATTTTTCGATTTTTCGATTTTTCGATTTTTCGATTTTTCGATTTTTCGATTTTTCGATTTTTCGATTTTTCGATTTTTCGATTTTTCGATTTTTCGATTTTTCGATTTTTCGATTTTTCGATTTTTCGATTTTTCGATTTTTCGATTTTTCGATTTTTCGATTTTTCGATTTTTCGATTTTTCGATTTTTCGATTTTTCGATTTTTCGATTTTTCGATTTTTCGATTTTTCGATTTTTCGATTTTTCGATTTTTCGATTTTTCGATTTTTCGATTTTTCGATTTTTCGATTTTTCGATTTTTCGATTTTTCGATTTAATAACCAAAAAAGAGACACTTCTACTTATTTTCATTTCGTAACTGGGGACAATCAACTTTTCGTAATGGGTTGCATAATGTTTTAAAACTTCCATCCTTTTACTTTTCCTGTTTGTCGCCATATTTTTAATCTTCCCCATGAAAAGATTACCAACAACAGAGTACTCAAAACTACAAATCTAAAATGCACTACAATAAAAACACTCAGTATTCTTTTGTAATCCTCACTAAAATGTCTAAAAAAAAAAACGAAAAAATCTAAATCTGACACTATTAATTTTTTAAATCGCTCCAACACAACAACGGTACTAACAATATTACAATCAGAATAAATAAAAATATATAAAAATAAATAAAAATAAATAAAAATAAATAAAAATAAACAAAAATAAATAAAAATAAATAAAAATAAATAAAAATAAATAAAAATAAATAAAAATAAATAAAAATAAATAAAAATAAATAAAAATAAATAAAAATAAATAAAAATAAATAAAAATAAATAAAAATAAATAAAAATAAATAAAAATAAATAAAAATAAATAAAAATAAATAAAAATAAATAAAAATAAATAAAAATAAATAAAAATAAATAAAAATAAATAAAAATAAATAAAAATAAATAAAAATAAATAAAAATAAATAAAAATAAATAAAAATAAATAAAAATAAATAAAAATAAATAAAAATAAATAAAAATAAATAAAAATAAATAAAAATAAATAAAAATAAATAAAAATAAATAAAAATAAATAAAAATAAATAAAAATAAATAAAAATAAATAAAAATAAATAAAAATAAATAAAAATAAATAAAAATAAATAAAAATAAATAAAAATAAATAAAAATAAATAAAAATAAATAAAAATAAATAAAAATAAATAAAAATAAATAAAAATAAATAAAAATAAATAAAAATAAATAAAAATAAATAAAAATAAATAAAAATAAATAAAAATAAATAAAAAATAAATAAAAATAAATAAAAATAAATAAAAATAAATAAAAATAAATAAAAATAAATAAAAATAAATAAAAATAAATAAAAATTAATAAAAATAAATAAAAATAAATAAAAATAAATAAAAATAAATAAAAATAAATAAAAATAAATAAAAATAAATAAAAATAAATAAAAGTAAATAAAAATAAATAAAAATAAATAAAAATAAATAGAAATAAATAAAAATAAATAAAAATAAATAAAAATAAATAAAAATAAATAAATATAAATAAAAATAAATAAAAATAAATAAAAATAAAAAAAAATAAATAAAAATAAATAAAAATAAATAAAAATAAATAAAAATAAATAAAAATAAATATAAATAAAAATAAATAAAAATAATTAAAAATAAAAAAATAAATAAAAATAAATAAAAATAAATAAAAATAAATAAAAATAAATAAAAATAAATAAAAATAAATAAAAATAAATAAAAATAAATAAAAATAAATAAAAATAAATAAAAATAAATAAAAATAAATAAAAATAAATAAAAATAAATAAAAATAAATAAAAATAAATAAAAATAAATAAAAATAAATAAAAATAAATAAAAATAAATAAAAATAAATAAAAATAAATAAAAATAAATAAAAATAAATAAAAATAAATAAAAATAAATAAAAATAAATAAAAATAAATAAAAATAAATAAAAATAAATAAAAATAAATAAAAATAAATAAAAATAAATAAAAATAAATAAAAATAAATAAAAATAAATAAAAATAAATAAAAATAAATAAAAATAAATAAAAATAAATAAAAATAAATAAAAATAAATAAAAATAAATAAAAATAAATAAAAATAAATAAAAATAAATAAAAATAAATAAAAATAAATAAAAATAAATAAAAATAAATAAAAATAAATAAAAATAAATAAAAATAAATAAAAATAAATAAAAATAAATAAAAATAAATAAAAATAAATAAAAATAAATAAAAATAAATAAAAATAAATAAAAATAAATAAATAAAAATAATACTTTGAATGAAACAAGCGTGTCTCGAAACAGGAGTTTTTATTATTTTAAAGGTACTAAAAAGGTACATGCATGTTTTTAACAACTAAAGGGACTGGTTGTCATCATAAGACACTTATGGTGAGATTACAGAACGTCTGCAACTTTGCAGATCTGCAAATATACAGATGCAAGTATCAAGTTTTCGTATTCCAAAAAATATCTGCAAATTCGCAATAAACCCCAATAAATTTTGCTAATTTGCAGATATTTTTTGGAATACGAAAACTTGATACTTGCATCTGTAAGTCCGCCATATTTGCAAAGTTGCCGCCATATTTGCAGATCTGCAAAGTTGCAGACGTTCTGTAATCTCACCCTTAGTTGTGCTAACGCTTACAAACGAATGGCACCAACTATGTAGTGGCTAATAAGCCAACAACGGACCACTTAACCTAATAACGTACAATAGATAATAGTACAGGATCCGTAAGTAATGTCGACCTTCACCCATCTGTTTAATGGATAAAAGTTTTTTTTTATTAAACAAAATATGTTTTTAAATATACCGCAAATGGGTTGCCTAAGAAAATACGGTCAGGACCATTTTTTGCTTTCCTTTCTGTGTACAGATAAGGAAAGTATAGGAATTATGATAAAAGTTGCTTATGATGCCATTCTCTATTATTTTGTTCCAACACATAATTTCCCTAAAATAGACCTAATTCGAGATATTTGAGGAAAACTGCAAATTTCTAATTTTGAAGACAACCCAAAAACGGATAAAGAGAAAAACACCAAATTTTAAACTTAAGCTTTAATCTATCCTGCGGCAAGCTGATTAAAGTTTAGACATTATCGAAGCATGTAGGGAATACTTTACAGGGTGTCGTTTTTTTTTATTTTAAGAAAATAAATACTCTGGACCATATTTTCTTAGGCAAACCTTTTGCGCTGTATTTATAAAAATATTTTATTTAATAAAAAGAAACTTTCATCCATTAAACAGATGGGTGAAGGTCGACCTTACTTCGGATCTTAGACTATAATATATCAATGTAATTACGAATACGATGGCGTTGGATCAATGATAATTAGCTGAAACATCTGGAATGACCCAGGCAGCCGTCTGTCAAGAGGACGACGGCAAGGACATTAAAATGTCTTATTTATTAGTCATAAGAGTCATATTTGTTATGTTATGATTATCTATTAAGTTTCTAAGGCGATGTGGCCTGAAAAATAAGAGACTAACTTATATTTCGGCTATCTGGAACGGAATGCAGATTTTATTTGTTAGAATTTAATTTTGGAAATAGATTAATTTGATTCAAAGAACGTGTTTTCTTACATCTATGTTGGAAATTGTAAATACATAATAGTTATGTTCTTTTGATTGTAATCGGACTTTACCACATTTGTACTTAAAAAATCATCGATGATGTCATCACGTTCATACAGATTACGTCACTAATAATAAAAATATCTGTCAGACGCATGTTTGGAAACCTACGGGTTGATGTATCGTATAAAGCACATGTATACTCAAAAAATCGTGGATTGCGTTATCACGCTCACACAGATTACGTTACGAATTAAGGCAATGTCTAACAGACATGCATTTAGAAATAAAAATCGACAGGTTTTAGAATTTTTTTCAAAAGTCAACGAGTTACGAAATAATAAATGTATTCCTTTCATTTGCACCATAATGTATGTATTTCATGACCTAGAATTAAAAGTAAAATAAAATGTGAGTACATGCAAGTATTAAAAGAAAAGCATGTATAAAAAAAGATGATTAGAGATTTACTGTATAGAGTAATGTTTATACAAAGTCTCTTGCATGACATATTCTTAATATTTTAAAAACGCAATTGCTTATTAGCGACACAATTCACGAATGTGTGTAATAGTTTTAACCTTCACATTGAATCCGCACTATAATTAGTGAAGATTGAAAAACGCACTATTCAACAATATTGTATATAATTTTCACCAAGAATATATGTATGTGAAAATTGCTTTTATGTAAGTTTCGAATGATTTTATACGGGGTCCCTCATATTTACAAGGGTCACCGTATTGCTATTTCTTAAACAGTGAGAGATAGAAAGTTAGTTAAAAAACATAAAAATTGTTGTTTCTTTAAATTCATTCAGTTTTTGAATCTTCCTGTAGATATCAAAGAATATTTAGCACCATTTTAATGAGCACAAATAGGGCAACTTTTGTCTAATTTAACCAACTTTCTACACAGAAAGCGATTCTAATGTAATGTTTCTCTCTATTCGATTCGTTACATGTTGAGTACGCACATAAGAATCCCTGTTCAGACCACATGGGTTTTATACAGGTTATAACAAAAAGGTAGGTAACAAATTATACCAGATCTTCTGGAGTAAAAAATAAATCGATTAGACTAACCTGTATACAAAATTAAGTAGAAAAAAAGTTATAAATATTTTTAGTTACAAATTTAAAATGCAATGTTTAAACTCTAAAACTATTTTTGGTACATATTGCGTAAGGCAAAATTCAAAGAACCTTACTTATCTAAAAATGGCTATCCGTAAAATTTTCTGAAATGTTGATGTTGAAGAACTCGATGCTCTGACAAAAAGTGTCCATTGGCCCAAACCGATTCTATGACTAGTTTTCGAGGTACACGGTGCTAAACATCGGAAATGCCACTTTTTTGTTAAGACGTACCAGTATACTTGACCGGTATACAAGATCTCCAAAATGCCCTACTTTAACTAGAAGGACCTCAGACTTCATTTCTAACATAGACTATGGTAATTAAAAACCCAATAGTGATAATGCAGGCAAATGTACAACAATCACGGACAGCCACAATCGAAAACAGGCCTCTAGCCGAAGAAGACGGCGTTAAAATACTATGTCTGCAGGAACCATACACATACACACAAGATGGGAAAAGAAAAAATACCGGGCTACACATCCTTCTAATGTGCACATGTCACTAACGAATTGCCACAAACTGCAACAGGGAAAGACATTGATCTGCTATACATCGCCCAACTATCCAATATCTACATAAATGTGTGCCTTTTGAAAATAGGAAATATCGAATTGTTAGTCATAAACGTATATATACCGAGGGACCAAGATACCGAAAATTTAATTGTACACACAATTCTTCTTGGAGACGTAAACAGCAAGTCAGCGACTTGGTTCTCAAAGCGAACATATGAAAGGGGCATCTCTTTTGAACAAATCCTAAGTGCATCAAATTTATACACCGCCAATAAAGCACGTTTTTTACAGCAAATGGAGAAGAAAATATCGATCTCACTGCTATATCAGGCCAGCTCTTGAACAAACTAACCACTTGGAAAGTAATAGAAGGAGGAAACTCCAGTGACCAGGAAACCGACCAAGATGTTGAAATATCTAGAGGACACAACATTAGAAATGTTCAACTAGAGAGACTAGCAGAATCGGCCACTAGAGTAAACGAGGAGCTAAGCAACCTCCCCCTTTTTGATATTCCCTGTATCGACAGATACATCGAATCCTTAACAGATAGTATATTAGAGATAACGAAACGCAGTTGCAGAGAGTCCAAAGGCGAAAATAAACTCACGCCCTGGTGGAACAACAATCTAAACGACAGAAAGAGCAAAGTAGCTCAATTATGAAAAAGCTACCAAAGCAAACGCAGAAGAAGTCTAGACTATTAAGCAGACAAAAATGCTTATCTTCGATCCAAATGGGCATATAAAAATGAAATCAGGACTGCCAAAGAAAACTCGTGGAAAAAATTCCTCAATGAACAGCTTTCCCGAAATCCATGGGGCACAGTCTATAAGTTCGCCGCAAACAAGATTAAAACCCAGAACGTTATGAGCAGTGTCGTTAAGGGGGACAGTTCTATTACCGTCGCACATGGGGAAACACTAGCAGAAATACTAAGCAAACTGATGCCAGACGACGACTCTAATATGGACAATGATTTGCACAGAGAAATACGAGATCAAGCTTCTCAAGCACATGGCAATGAAAACCTCGAGGTGACCAGTATTGAAGACATGGTAGATACTGCGGTTATAAGCATAACTCCGTACAAAGTCCCAGGCGGCGACGGGGTTTACGGTAAAATCATCCTACTTGCATATCCATACATCAAAAGACAAATAACACGGCTGTACCAAGCATGCTTCAGACTAAGATATTTTAAGAAAGGTATACTTTTTACAATCCTTAAAAGTCCTGATAAAGATCCAGCACATCCAAAATCCGGCCGATAACCCTACGCCAAAATTAGGGAAAATCTTAGAAAGAATCCTCTTAAACCATCTACACCAAGAAAAGCCTGAAAACCAACTCTTTAGCGAGGCACAATATGGATTCAGAAAGGGGTAATCGACTGTAATGGCTCTCGCAGAAATAACAAATAGTATGCGCAACAGCCCAAATCACTGCCTATCCATCTTTGTAGACATATCAGGAGCTTTCGACAACTTATAGTGGCCAATTCTTATCACGGAACTAAACCAAAAGGGCATATCAAGCACGCTATTACACATGACCAAAAGCTATCTCCTAAATAGAAATGTAAGCTACTCCTCTAAACACACTACTGTGAAAAACCATCCACCAAAGGATTCCCTCAAAGATCTCTATTAGGACCAACGCTCTGGAACGTGGTTATGGATTCACTTTTTACCACCCACTGGCCGGCAAACGTAAACGTCGCAGCATACGCCGACGACATCACCATCACGATAACAGGTACAAGCAGACGAGAACTGGAGAACGTGGCAAGTGAATGCATGACAACTTTATCACAATGGGTGGCAAGAAACAAATTAACAATATCTGAAGCCAAAACTAAATACATCGTATTTTCTAACCTATCCCTTGCAAGAAACCCAGTAATCAGATACAACGATAAGCCAATTCAAAGAGTCCAATCCATCAAATGCCTGGGTGTGATACTGGACCATAAACTAGCCTTTGGGGAACACATATCATATATAACGGACAAGTGCAGGAAAATTTTTCAACTCCTACGAAGAACACTAAGTAGAAATTGGGGACGAATCGACAAATTCCACGACGCTCTACGTGACATACCGGGTCATTCTATATGGGCAGAACACTTGATTTATGGCTTAACTATGACTTGTACGAAAATTTGACTTAAACAAAAGTTTTTGTACATTTTATGTACTATTTATTGATGTTTACAGATTTCCCGCATACGTAATGATTTTCAAGATATGACGTTATCGGGCAATATTTTAAATGGATCACCCTGTATTTATATTTTTTCGACTTCGTATGATCTGTCTGATTTCATCAATGGTACATAAAGTGGGTCCCAGACTTATTTAAAATATTGCCCGATGACGTCATATTTTGAAAAGCATTACGTATGCGGGAAATCTGTAAACGTCAATAAATAGTACATAAAATGTACAAAAACTTTTATCTAAGTCAAATTTTCGTACAAATCATAGTTAAGCCATAAATCAAGTGTTCCGCCCATATAGAATGACGCGTTCCGCCCATATAGAATGACCCTGTATATATCTACGCAATCATTCCCATCATGTCGTACGCGCTACCAATCTGGGGACAAAGGATAAACTTCGTGGTAAATAAAAACAAAATTAGGTCGGCACAAGCAACTTGTCTCAAAGTTATCCTAGGAGCATACAGCTCCACACCGGCTGAGACTCTATGTATTTTGGCGAAACAACCTCCACTACATTTACATTTGATGTTCCTCAAATTACTGGCTGAACTAAAAAAGACAGGATCGACCTACTTCGTAGGAAACCACATAGTAGCGGCGGACTACAAATTCTGGACGGCGGTATCACTGGAGATAAAACACATTCTAATACGAACATGGCAAGTCGAATGGGACAACACCACCAAAGGCAGGCACCTACACACACTCATCCCGAGTGTAGAGAATTGGCTCTCCTCCAACACAGAACCACTCATGCGAAAAGTAGTACACGTCCTATCCGGACACGGAAATTCCATGATCCACCTGCACAGGATAGGAAAAGCAGTCAGTCCAAACTGCATAAATTGTGGCGTAGAAGATACACCCATACATCGTATTTTTTTTTTTGTTGAAACTTTGACAATGAAAGATTTCTGCTAGACGTTCATTTTGGGGAAAATCCAGTTCACCCTCCTACTGCATTTCTAAACCTTATTGATCACCTTCCACAGTTAGCTCAATTCGAACCTGACAACTTCCCATGAGAAGCCAGAGTACTTTTCCCCAAAAGGGAAACGTAAAAGTTTATAGACATTTTCTTACTATTTAAATTTTCTGTAAATAATATAACAATTTCCTTTCTCCCATCTATTCTTTTCCTACAATTATTACTCTTTGGAAACCGGAGTTAACACATTTCAATATATTCTTCCAATATCTCACAAAATTTTCTGAATCTTCTTGATAGTTGGAACCGGGGGTTAATTAACAAGGTACCCCGCTGAGCCTACTCTCTACCCAACGCCAAAGAACACAGCGGACCGCTAGTGGACTACGAAAAACGAAGGAAGAAGGCGCGCGTAATTGTAACGCAAGAAATGCAATTGTTAATTAAAATTTCAATAAAGAATAGAAAATCCTTTCTCATCCACTCCTATGGAAAGCCTAAAAAACTATAACCTGAACGAGTGAGGACCGTAGCTGCTAGTTACGGGGGTGGTGAAGGGGCCTCTTCCCCCTCTCCTTCCTTTTTTATTTTTTTGACCGGTATACATGTACAAGTTTATTCCACAAGTATACTGGAACGTGTGTTTGGTAATATTTGCACAAGTTAATTGTACAAGCGACATGAGTCTTGTGAAAATTTTATATTTTTACTTGCACAAGTGGAATTGAGCATGTGTATGTGAAAGACATGTTGAGATATGACCATCCCTAGAGTAGGGTAATTTTTGAATTTGGTGCTATGACGAGTCTCTTGAAAAAAGGGACGTCAAGAATATTTCGAAGACTTTATTTCTATTTACGAACATGAGCCATGTCTGTGGCACATTAGGAGCAAAAGAGTGCCAATATAGAGGAAAGAGAGAAGCGGAATTTAAGAAACTAATATAAAAATTGAGGGAATTAGATCCAAAAGTAGATCGTAATACAGCGGTTAAAAAAATTAACGCCTTCGAAACGAATCACAGGAAGGAAAAGTAAAATCAACAGCAGCCTATGCGTTGTTGTCGTCGTCCGACAATAACATGGTTTAACTTGAAACTGGCGCAATCCGCAAGCATACTTGAACGTGTGTTATCCATCCAGATATTCAAGCATACCTCTGCAATAAACTTGTATATGTATACCGTTCAATATACTGGTACGTCTATGGGGACCGTTAGCATATTTCTCATAACACACCTGTCTTGTTCCCGTTTGTTATAAAAAACATGAACAATATTTTATTGTAATCATACGACCAGTTTTCCTAATATGTATAACAAAAGTAACTATAGTTAAACGATGTTTTTAATATCTATTTTGCTTATCATAAAATAGAATTAGATAAATGCATTATTTACTTTATTAATACAAAGTAATAGTAATATTTATGTGTACACAGACGACAGATCTAACAAGAACATGTCTACGGGCCTACTTTGTCTGTATCTAAGTGAAAACGCTCGGCGAAGGGTTATACATGAGAGGAAAAGATTATGAGGAGATGCATTTGAACCAACCAAAAACAAAACAGTTAAAGGTTAAAGAAGAGGATTAATAATAATTTGACTTACCAAGATATATCCAATACGGATAAGCTACATAGTTATCATAAAAAGTATTAATGACCACTATGTCTAATATAAAGTTAAAACATAGTTAGGCAGTGACCATTAATACTTTAGATGATGTAACTTACCTATGAAGACTAGAGATAAGTCTTCATAAACTTACCCTATGTCATGGTAGGTCAAATTATTATTAACACTCTTCTTTAACCTATAGATAATGTTATATTAAAAAATAATACAACCCATTTACCAAAAAAAATTGTAGACGATGACAAAGTTAGATGCTAGGCTAACATACGGTTCAGTTGTCTGGGTATCGAAAACTCAAAAATTGACAGCTATTCATAAACTAGAACAAATGCAAAGAACAGCATGTCTCAACATAACAGGAGCCATGAAAACTACACAGACCAGAGTCATACAAGTCATTTTCAGACTCACTCCCCTTGATATTTACATCAAGGAGGTTGCTCTGATGACAAGACATGCCTCCGTACGGTTGAAATAGAACCTGATGTAAGATTTGGTGACGCGAGACGTCGCTTTTGTCAGGAGTCGCTCGATACGCTCCCATTGCTATAAGCGAACATGGACTACACGTCACCGAGAAATATCTTCCATAAACCAAATAGAAGAGCCGGAAGGTACGATTTATATCTACACTGACGGTCCTAAAACAAAACAAGGCACACGAATACTTTAGATCCAGTGAAGTTCAAACCAAGCTCACGGGGATTCTCATAGCAGCTGTAACGGCCTACCCCCTATACCCCATTTGATCGTTGTTTTACTCTCTGAGATGTTATTATTTTTCTCACAAGTTTATTTCATTTTAGTTTATACTTACTATATTTGGCCTTTTTCTTCTAGTAGTAAAAGTGATCGTCTAGTTAATTAATTGATCATTTATACACCTACCCACGTTGTGATAATGTTAATTTAGGTAAACCAGGATTCGATGCGAAGTTTGGTGCAAATTGATAAATAAAACCAGACAAATTTATATTTAAATTCGCCATTTGGTTACCTTACTATGTTGATTTCACATATACTTTGTTTCAAACCTTGTAGAATGGGTGGCTTAGCATATAGGTGTCCCCCTTGAGCTAACGAACAGTGTATTCACCAGTTGGTTAACTAACTGTTAAATACTACCATCTCGGTTTGTACAATTTATCCAAGATAGCACATCCCTGAATATTTATAAAATATTGATTTTTATCATTTCTATTGAAATGACTCAATACAACCCTGTATATTTTTTAATATTAATTATTTTAATTTCTATTAAAATAACTTAATACAACCCTGTATATTTCTTAATATTGATTTTTTTTTAATTTCTATTGAATTGACTTAAATTCAGCCGAAAACAGATGACTAACCTAACTGTCTTTCGGGATGAACGACTGAATGCCATACGGTTTATTGGTTACAGTGATAATATTTGAAGCAAATTCCAGACCCTTGTCTAAACGACCCCGGTGGCATCTCAAAGAAAGTTACATAAATCTTTGACTCACCATTGCAAATACAGACAATAGATTATGTACTAACTTCATCTAGCGTTGTGTCGGCGTCAATTTAGGTACGTCGCAGCGTTAAGCATCGCCTTGCGTCGTGGAGGAGAGGAAGGTATTTAATACGGTACTGAATTGAGACAGATATACGGGGTGAGGGACGTGACAAAGGGTGTCGACAAGGATATTATAAACAAAATATTTAGAGGCGGTAAATGTCGGGAAGTAAAGCGATGGGTATGGTAGGAAATTCTTAGATGGTGCGGAATGTGACAGCGTTAGAGACGTAGATAGGTAGGGAAGTAGGGCGTCTGGACGTTGAGCGTGGAAACGTTGAGCATCGGGATGAATATAATAGTAGGAAATACTAAAGTGGTGTTAGAAGTGATAGCGTAGGAAGGTAGGAAAGTAGGACGGCAAGATGTTGGGCGTCGAGACGTTGACACCTTCGGGAATAGAAGGTATTGTAGGATAGACGTCCTTTAGGAAGAGCGTTTTAGGAAAGGTACAGACTATATAACTGGATACAAATAATAAAGTGATGACCTAAATATAAAATAATAAAATGAATGCTTGCACATCAAATAATAAAAAATTAATGAATCCGAGCTCATTTGGTTTCGGGTTCTTATATCCGTTTTAATGGCTTTTTGTAACATCAGTTTCTTAGTTCCCAGCTAAAAACGAATTAGGGTAAAAAAAAGTGGGTGATAAATTTATTATGTGTCTTGAGAGCTGTGTGTATCGAAATATTGTCGAAATCGGTCTTGACATCAAAACTAGAAAGATAAGCCAGTTAAGTGTTCTAATGATGATTACTTCGTGAAAAGAAATATGTTTTATGGTGGTTTAAGGTCGGGTTCCCAGACACTTGTAAACAAAATTTGGATCTTTTACAGACGTGGTTATAAATATTATTTATTATATGTCGTAAATAAGATTTAATTGTCTGGGAGATTTTTCGTTAAATGAAGGATTTTGAATTTAATAAGAATGTACTATTATATTTAATAAATGGAATTAATAAATTATGTAGGTACCTAAGTGCGGTAGGTTACACAGGTAAAGAGATCACCAGAAATAATATCACTGGAAAGAACATGCTCATCTATATAGATAGCAGACAAGCACTACTCACCCTGGACAGACCACCAATGTACTTAGGGTTAATACTAGAATGTCGCAAAGCTTTGGCCAAAGTATCCACTAACAATTTCCTCAACTTAAGATGGATCAAAAGTCATGCCACAACAAAAGGTAACCTTCTTGGAATGGAATGGAAATTTTAAATTATCCTGATAACACTACAGCAAACAAATACTTGACTATGACTAGACAGTATCTGCACCTGATCACAGGCATTCCGATTGGTCATTGCCAAGTATGGAAGCATCTCCATATTATGTGCTTTTAGAATCCGCACTCTGCAGGGGATACGAAGAAGAAGATGATACTAGTGAGCATATCCTCTACGATTGCTCGACGCTCTCATTTATTAAAAGATTTGTGTTTGGCGAGAATTCGTTAACACCGGTCGATATAAGAGAAGCACCTCTTGCCGACATTGGCAACTACATTTAATCTGTAGGCTAACTCACGAACTAGGAGGTGCCTATCTATTTAGGAGAATTTACATAAGGCCTAGTGAGGTCTAAGTGCCGTGAGTTAACCCACTCTCTACACGTTACAGATACATAGATGCTAATGTCATAAAACCGCAAGCTTAAAACTTACACATCATAATAGTTAATAGAAAAAAGTGTACCACCTTGATAGCAATGAATAAAAAAGGTTACCGCGACCTTCAAGTTTATAAAATGAAATTGCTATATGTTCTACTTGCATGAGACTCATTTGTATCATTGAAAATGTCCTTATGTTATAATGGGACCAAGTTTCGAGTTTTTGTACAAGGAAAAAAGACATGACCTCGACATGGGCGTCGTTACACAATTCTATATGGAGGGACAAATTTTGAAAAAAATTTAAATGTTTATTTGTTGGAAAACAAAGAAAATGAAAAATAAAAGAGAATTTTCTTATGATGGATTTAATTATTCTGTGACGTCATGGCTTACTTCCGGTTTTTCCAGAAATAATAGAAAACCGCAATTTATTTTTAAATGAAAACCCTTTTTCTTATTGTAAATTTGAATTTCTGGGACATTGTATAATAATAATGATGATAATAATAATAATAATAATACTTTCGCTAATTCACCCCCTTGCAAGTGAATTTTAACCCCAAAAACTGGGCTTGTGCGAGAAAAGGGACGGCTATTATTATTATTATTTGCCGTGGTGCTCCGGGGCGACTCAAAGATGATTGATGGTGCCATTTGACTTACAGGTGAGGAAAACCCGAAAAACCTCACCCACCATCATGGACATGGTAATGCATGGCGATTTTATAATCTGCATGTCATATCAACAGAAATTGAATTTCTATTAATACGGCACACATCAAATCCTATAATTTTTTTCTTTTAATTTCGACACTCTTAATCTTATACGGACCCTAATTTTATTGAATAGTGGCAAAGAAAATTTAACGTAAAATGTAGAATACTTTAAAAATGATTTACCTATAGGCCTTTTCATCATGAGCACAGCCGCCATGTTGAAATAGCGCCAATTTAAAAGTTTCGTACTGTTTTGATCAACAATGGCTGGAAAAGCAAATATTATCTCTACATACAAATCAATCATTAGAAAAAATCGTTGATGGTGATTTACATTTTTATAACTCTGTGGAAGCACATAGTTTTGAGCAATTAAAAAGGTTCTTGAAGTGACGTGGACGTTCGGATCAAGAAAAAAAGTGTGATTGAGAGGTTAGGTTTCAATATTAACTGTGTAAAAAATTAATAAAAACAAATAATAATAATTATAACTCTATTCTAATTAATTATGCCAACCAACTATTAATAATTGCAAAAATACTTTAACATAAAAGTTAATCACGAGTATAATCAATTAATAAGATAAATTATTTAAAATTTTATGGATCAACATGACATTTTTAGTAATATAACTGTGTGTACCGAAATAGTATTTAATATTAAAAAATATTGTGTAATACCAGGCAAGGATTTTCTTCTGTTGAACCACTTTCTCCACGAAAATGTAGTGAACAAATATAAGTATCCTTAGTTCCTAACATCATCCATCAATCGATCGAAAACCTTTGTCACTTCGAACACATTTTTTCACTCATAATTCTCATTTTGAACTTGTTATATTGCAGGCAAGTCTTTTTATAAAATATTAATTTATACCGTGTCACTTTTACATACTCATAACAATACCGTTTAGTTTTTCGTTTCCGTATTGATAACATAATTAATTGATTGAAAAAATTGGTTTTTCAATTAAGACACTTATTACTTTATTTTTTATCCCATTTTTTTAAACAAATATACTTAAAATTAATATTTATCGATTATAATTTTTATCACGTGGACATTTTAACATGCTTGTTAACAAAAAACAGTACGAAAAAGATGGCTGATACTGACAAATGCACACAAAAAAAAATTGTGATGAAAAGGCCTATTAGGCACCTATACATATTTTTTAATATTCTATTTAGGTTTCCGCAAGATCCTGAAAAAAGAAAACTTCAGTTTTCTCTAGTAGAGATCCTTGAAAATCAGTCCCTTCGTAAAAACCCAGAGTTGTGTTCAAAACACTTTTTTTCTAAAGATGTTTTGGTACGTTCAAATGGTGCTAAATATATCAGAAAAGATGCAAACCCCAGACGGTGTGAAGGCTTTCTATTTTTGGATGACAAAATATAAATTTTTTGTTTACCTCTAAACATTATTTATTACCTATATGTATGTATATCTAATGTATCAGTTTTTAGTTCTGATTCAACTGTTTTTGGAACACCACCTGCTGCAAAAAAAACATTGCAGTAAGTAATAACACTAATAACTAAGCATAAAAAAATTAAATGAAATTTTAGTTAATAAAATTAAGGTATTTAATATATTTAAAACGTTATTTTATAAATTTTTACAGGTTTTTTACGATATTTTCTGCCATACCATGTTTTTTTGTAATTATTAATTAAAAAATTATATATTTTTAGGACAATGTTTTATTTAGATACCCCTACCTACTTTGTGTTAATTTAAAATATTAAATAATTTTGTTTAACATCATACCAGGCAAAAATATAGTAAATGCCATTAAACTATAAACTAATAAATATTAAAAATCGGAAGGTAACTTGAATTCTCTTGTATTTGAATTTACTTGTACTTGAATTTACCTACATGAAAAAATCATCATAATTATATTACTAAAAAAATATACCTACTTATTTACGAATTTTTTTAACATACTACTTTAACAATACTGGTAAGTTTAAAACTCTACGCAACTGGCGAGAATATTATGGACACTGTTTACAACGTTGCCAGCCGGTCCTAAGAGATATGTCTTTCTCTATTCCACTCACTAACAATTTTAAAACAATAACAGTCCGCAATTGTATGGGATTTATGAATGAAACATTTTGTCTCTAGGTTGTAATGTCTTTGTTTGGAAATTAAATAGCTTACTTTTATTTTTATTTAAAATTGCCATGTAAAATTTTTAGTTTTTTTATTTTTATTTTGTGTTATTTTCCGTTTGGTATAAAACTGGCAATGAATCATTCTTGTGTCCAATTAATATTTAAAAAGAATTAAACTGTAAAAAAATAACATGAATTATAAATTAATTTGCTCTATATTTACTGACCGTATGTCTCGTTCGCCTCCATACATATTTTATAAACAGTAACAGGAAAAATAAAACGAAAATCCATAATTTCACATTAATTTCAGTATCTACACATGATATATTGCCCTCTTTTACTAATAAATAACCATGGTCGTGTACGTAAATGATTGTTTCTTCAAGTGGATCAAAATATTTATAGTATTATACTAGTAGTATAATGGAGAGTAAAATTTATTATACAAGGGAAAATCTAATGTTTTTAGCCGTGTATAATACACAATTTTTTTTGTAACTGAAAAAACGGCTATTTAACATTGAAAATAGTACACCAAGGCAATGAAAAGGCACTTTAGGAAGAGGGGGCGGTTTCTCCTTTGATTTTTGTGCAGTGAAAACCCAGTTACATTTCATAAAAACACATTATTTAAAAAAAAATAACATAAAAATAAATTTTAATAATTTGTTTTCATACATGTTAATCTATTTCTTGGTACGTCACTGCGCTTTAACTAATCGCGTCTTTGTAGTGCACTGACTAAGCGCGAGGGAGCGAGAGGTTTTCACTAAAGCCTGTAGCTAAAAAGAGAGGTGAACACGTCAACAGATCCGTGAAACAATGTGCATGCTTAAACGTACATAATCAAGGCATAACATCACAAAGCAAGGCGGAGCATACGAATCTTTTCAAACATTCATATCAGTGGCAGCTCGTTGTAATTTAAAATAGGTAATTAATTTTTACCAATAAGTTTATAATTTATAAGTTTGGTTTAAAACTTTGAACAAGTGCTTATAGCACTATTTTTTATTTGGATTTGTATTAAGTGTTGGTATTTTTATCAACATTATACTGTTTTTAAGCACTACAACTATTAGGGGGCGTCCATTATTTACGTGAGGTGTTCAAGGGAGGAAGGGGATCAAGCATATTTTTTTCAAATCTCACTTGGGGGGTAGGGGGCGTCTTTGTAAATCTGACGTAATTTGTTTTGTAGTAAAAAACGGTGTAAAATTGCGTGAAAGTAAAGTTAAATTAAAGTAAAGAATTTTTTTAGAAATTTTATATTACGGCAATATTTTTAAATACTAGTCTTTGCTTGTCTTAATAAAAGTAATAGAACATATTGTGTTTTTATTATTATTTATTTTTTTTTTTAATAATCCAACGCATTTACACCCAAAACCCAAATTTTGAAAAATCTCACGTGAGATTGGGGGAGAGGGAGGGGGAAGGAGATGAGGAAAATCTTACGAAATCTCACCAGGGGGGAGGGGGGTCAAAAAATCCTCAAAAATACCTCACGTAATTAATGGAGACCCCCTTAATGATTAAATAAATATTTTAGTTATTGTAATATTTGTTTTGTTTTTAATACATGGAAAATCATCTATAAACTTTTTTTCTAATTTATACCCATCTTAACCCCCTATTTTTATTAAAAATTTTTCAAAATTAATAGGCTTTGTCCCCTTGTAGAAGAGTATGATTTTTGCTTAAAATTTGATAACATTTTTCGTTTTTTCGCAAACAAAAAACGTGACATCGAACAGACGGACAAAGTTAACCTATAATACTCTTCACTGACTACTGTGTGAAGAATATAGTTATAATATAAGACTATAAAAATAGATACAATTAAAGAATGATATAGTCAGTGTTTTAAAAATTTAATAGGTATATCAGTACCTCGGAGGTAAACTGCAGTATGTCATTCTCGTCAACTTTTTAGTAGAGCAGACTAAATGTTGTTTGGATACTTTTTGTGTTTCATATTTACATATATTAATTATGTTTTAATAATAAATACAGTTAGACCCAATTATTGTCACAATATGAATTGTTTACTAATATTCTAACTAATAAAACTTTTTTTAATATACATGAATTGTTGTGTATATATAATATAATATATTTCTATGTTCTAATTACAAATTGTCTATAACATATGGTCATATACCTCCAACATGCCTCTATAAATATTACGACCAACGTGGAAGTTAAAAATTGCTGTTTAAATTGTAAGTTTATTGGACATGGTATTATAATTTTTCTACTCAATTTTTATTGTGACATTACTATACATGGTATACTATACCCCTGAAAAGGTCTCGATGATCTGATTTTAAAGATCTAATATAAGATATATTATAAAACTGCACATAGTTCAGTTTACCTCCCAGGTTAATATTTATTTTGTTTTTATGATATAGGTACATACCTAACATAGACACAACTATTTTGTTTCTTGAATTAATTTAAGGCAGTGTAATATTTATTTTTTATATCGTCCTTAAAAAAGCTGTAATATAAGTTTAGCTTCAATTTTTTGCAGATACAAGCCATACCACCATTTGAGTAAACTCGTTACCGCTACATCAGTCTGTCACTGTTTATCAGTACCTCAAGCATATTTCTATAACTACAAATTCATTAGGGACCATCTACAAAATAAAATAATTATTCATATCAAATTGTACTACGCTCAAGAAATTATTCTTGTTCAAATAAAACATAATAAAATTGTCATACTTCTGAAATATCTTTTAGTACAATGATTTTTCTTGGCTGGCAACTGCAATTAATGATCCGTTTAAAGTAAGGTACTTTATATCATTGTCATAAGAGCCCATATCTTAAAATCATTGCATAATTTGGATGGTTTTCCTAGAAAAGAGTACACTTTTAAATAAAAGACAACACAATAAAAATGCTACAGTTTACACATTTAATTAAATTTTATCTCTGTGAAATCTCTTCTAATGATACATTTACGCAGTTTTCTGTTTTTGGAACTTCGTTTACGTCTTTTTTAGGAAAGAAATCTGAGTGAGCGCGAGGTTTTCGCGACAGCCTGTAGTTAAAAAGAGAAGTCAACACATCAACAGATCCGTGAAAAAATGTGCCCCTTATAAAATCACATAATTCACGTTATTTTGTGCAACACACATAATCAAGGCGAGACATCACTTAGTAGCACGGGTATACGAATATTTTCAATCATTGATATAGAATAAAATGGAGATGCTCTGGCGATACTAAAAGTGTCCGCACTTTATACTTTTACGTCATGTCAAATTCGAGCTAGTGCAGCAAGTCAATTTTGGTGAGAATAAATAGCATTTTTTTAAAAAAGCATTATTTAAATTATATAAAAATATGTTTATTCCGTCAATCTTTAAATATAAATTTATTAACTTAAAATTAATCAAAATACGTTAAACTGAGTTCACTTGAAATATCGCAAAATAGTGCTTCTGTCATCTCCACTTCTTTCTATCTGATTCTATATCGATGTTTTTAATCAAACTACATTTATAAGTCTGCATAAGAAAATTTTAATTGTATTTGTTTAAAAATTGTGTTTAAATAAAACTGCGACCTTAATAAATCGGAAGTATGTGTGTCAATTCAACGATTGTTACCGAAAAACGTTTCACGACTGCAATGTATGTTTTATTTTTGTTCCAGTGTTTATGACTTCTTTAGAATAGTCTTGTGTTTTGTACGCAACTGTAAGTACTATGCAGTGAGCAAAAATAAATTGTATTTTGTTTCCTACAAAAGACCTAAAAGAAGTTCCGAAAACAGAAACTGCGTAAATGGATACAATGCTATCAGAAAAAATTTCATACAGACAAAATTTAATTATATCCGAATGTGTTGGCTAAACTATAGCAACTTTATTATGTTGACTTTTATTTAAAATGGTACTCTTTTATGGGAAAAACAAATTAAGCAATTACTGGGTTCCATAAAAAAGTGGGTTCTTATGGTAATGATATAAAGCACGTAACTTTAAACAGATCTTGGATTGCAGTTTCCAGTTAAGAAAAATCATTGTACCAGAAGATATTTCAGAAGTATGATAATTTTATTATATATTTTATTTAAACAAGGATAATTTCTTCTTGACCGTAGTACAATTTTATATGAATAATAATTTTGTAGGTATATAATATAATAATAATAACGTTTATTCAAAGAAATATTACAACAACAATTTAAAACAATTTTACAAATACTATTTGGTTCATAAAATAGATATAAAATACCCTTTATGAACAAACGTGAAAAAGTATCCCTAAAAACTCCTTGGGTGTCTTGAAAGGGATTAAGTATTTCATGTATATCCTCACTAATAGAATCGCTAAAGTAAAAAAACTTGAAAGTAAATCTATATGAAACTATGGTATAAATGAATTAATTATGAAAAGTTATTTTTTTTTTTTGAAGTTATTTTTTTTATGAATTTATTCATTACTAGTAGTAGGTGCTGTTAATATCGATATACTGTTGAAATAGATGCCTAGGTTGCGTAAGTATCCAATGTTTTACTTTTTGTTTAAACAGTTTAACAGAATTAATTTTTTTTTAATTTCAGGAGGAATATGGTTATACAATTTGGGGCCGAGGAATGTTATACTTTTTTTTTCTCCTGAGCTCGTCTGACTATGTATCTCCGAATAACACTGAAGCCTATTGGCTTATTGTGTTTTACTCCATGTTAGTTTATAGCACCCACTCTGTCACCTTTGTACCTTGTACAAGTTTGTACAGATCCTTGGGTGAGCGGGTTCTATACGTTGTTGGATCAACCTAGGGTTGTCCAAAAAGAGCCTGTCTTTTGCGATCTAGAGCTTCGCATTCGCACAGTATGTGTTTGGCCGTTTCTGGTTTCTTGTGACATAGTCGGCACATGAGTTCCCCATTGTACATGCCAATTTTGTTCAAGTGTCCCTTTACTGGGGCGTGCCCAGTCATGAACCCTGTTATCACTTTCAACTGGTTTCTATTCATTGAGAGTAGTTCTCCAGTTCTTTTAGAACATGGTCTGCCTATGAAGGCTTTTCCATGTGCCTGTTTTGGGGTGTTTCCCCAATAGTTGATATGTTGTTCCCGAATCCAGTCGTTTGTGAAACCCCGGACTGTACTTTTTGGTACTCCTGGGTTTGTGTCTGGTTCCGGTGTTTCTTCTGACCCTCTTTTTGCAAGTTCGTCAGCCTTTTCGTTGCCTTCGATCCCTTGATGACCTGGCACCCAAAATAGTTTTACTCTATTTCGGTCTGCCAGTGTTCTTAGTTCTTCGATGCATTTTCATACCAGCCTCGACGTAACTTTCTGACTCGATATGGCCTTAAGCGCCGCTTGGCTGTCTGACATTATTTGAATATGCTGATTTTCGACAGCTCTTTCATTGTTCGTTTTTGCACATTACAAAATTGCGTATACCTCGGCCTGAAATACCGAATAATGTATTCCTATAGCATAGCTATGGTAAGTATCAGGGTTTTTGGAGAATACTCCTGCCCCAGTGACTTTCGCAGTCTTAGACCCGTTTGTATACCAGGATTATTCCTGTCGTTGGGCATTGGGCTCCCTTATGGTGATCTCCGCTCTTTCCTGTATTAAAACCTCTAATGGACTATTAAAAGAGTACCTCTTGGTTATGTGGTCTGATCTCATGTCTAGCACGTCTCCTGTCACTAACCTTGAGATACTCATGTGACCTGGCCTAATGTCAAGATTTCCCAGTGTATTTCCTAATCTGTAAGCACCTAATCTTGCCTCCCCTTGTATCACATAGTGAAGAGGTGGGAGTCCTATTAGTGCTTCCATTGCAGCAGTGGGGGTTGTGTTCATTGCCCCCGTTATTCCGAGGCAGGGAAGTCTTTGTACCTTGGTTAGCCTCGTTATTGCTTTCCTTTGCTGTGTCTTTGGTCACCACACCAAAGCTGCGTATGTTATTATCGGTTTCAACACCATGTTATAAAGCCAATATACCACGTCTGGTTTGAAGCACCATTTTTTTCAAAGGATCGCCTTGCCATCATTAACGAGGTTTCCGCTCTCCTGGTGGTTCTTTCTAGATGCTGGTTCCAGGTAAGTCTCGAGTCAATAATAATCCCGAGATATTTTACCTCCCCTTAAGCTGGATGCTTGCACCTCTTAGATTTAGAGGCCCTAGTCCCTCCAATTTCTTCCTGCGGGTGAATGCAATTATATCAGATTTGTTTGGGCTAATGTTTAGTCCTTCCGCCTCTGTCCATTTTTTTACTATATTTAGAGCCTCTTGCATTCGATCTCTTACTATAGTATTGTATTTTCTCTGTGCCATGATCACTAGATCATCGGCATATCCCAGGGTTCTATGTCCCTTATCTTTGGGAGCCCTAAGCAGCCCGTCCACTACAAGGTTCCACGGGAGTGGAGACAGCACTCCACCCTGTGGACATCCTCTCGCTACCAGTGCTGCTATGTTATACTTCGTTGCAATGTGTTTTTTCTTGCTCTTGGAACTATATAGTATTGATTTTGATTTTGTCTAGTTGTATAAGTATGAGACGGCTTTAATAAATTTTCGTTATGTTTATTTTGATAAACAGCTGAGGAAAAGGTAAGTGGTGTATTATAAATAATTTTTATTATATGTTTCTGGACGACTTCTAGTTTTTTTATAAAGTTGTTTGTTGCAGCGCCCCAGGCTACAATGGCATAATTAAGATTACTTTCTACTAAGGAATAGTAAATGATTCGCATGTGACTGATAGTGAGAACTTTTGAAAGATATTTAAATTTAAACATGATCTGTCTTAATTTGTTTGAAAGATGCTGAATGTGTTTATCCCATTTAAGATGCTGATCAAGATGGATTCCCAAATATTTAATGTTATCAGCGCTATGAATTTTAATTGTTTGTTCATCACACTGGATGCAGAGTTTATTAAAGACCGGCAATCCATTTATATAGGATGCGAAGGGAAAAAAGCACGTTTTTCCGAAGTTAATTGTTAGGAGTCTATTATTAAACCAATTATTAATTTTTTTAAAGTCTTCTTGTACTACTCTTTGAAGGGAGGGCCAATTTACATCGTTATAAATAACTACTGTGTCATCTGCAAAACTTACTATTTCTCCTCTCAAGTCTAATTTGAAAATGTCATTTAAGTAGCCCTAAAACTGTACCTTGGGGTATTCCATATGTAATAGGAAGAGAGTTGCTAGTTATTTTATCTATTTGAACCACTTGTTTTCTATTAGTAAGATAACTCTCAAGTAGTTTATAGGACACACCTCTAAATCCTAAATTTTCCATAATATGTAGAAGTTGCCTATGACACACCGTGTCAAAGGTATTAGCCAGATCAATAAATATTGCTAGGCTTGGGCGCGATTTATCAATAAAACTATTAAATTTAGATGTTTTAGATGTGTACAACGGCATCCTGGGTGGATCTATTTTCAACAAAACCAAATTGATTTTTTGAAAGTATGTTGTATTTATTCATAAACTTTAACATCCTGTCTTTTATAACCAGCTCAAAATTTTTTGAAATACTAGATGTTAAGGAAATCGGCCTGTAAATTATTCATATCCTCTTATTTACCTTTTTTTATATAGTGGTTTAACTAGACAGATCTTAAGACATTCTGGAAATACTCCTGTTTCAAAAGACTGGTTAATTAAATAAGCCAAAGTTTCTGCAAAACTGTTTACACCAATCTTTAACATTTCTGTTGATATATTATCAATTCCGGGAACTTTTTTATTTTTTAGTTTGGCTATAAACGATTTGATTTCATTTATATTTGTTTCTGAAAGGAATATCGAGTTTACTAGAGTTGTTTTTACTAATGGTAGTATTTTGTGCTTACTTAAATTTTCGTCAGCTAATTTTTTTCTAATATTACTAAAATGTTGCACAAATTTATTGGCAATAGTTTGTTACATTGTTATTTTTTTTTTCCATCTATAGATAATTTTAATATTTCAGTTTATTTATTTTTAGTTTTATGCACAATTTCATTTACGCATTTCCACAAATCAGAAGAACTTTTACTATTTTTCAAAATTTCAGATTGGTAGTATTTTTGTTTGGTAGTTTTTATTAAGCTATTTAAATAGTTTCTATATCTTTTGTAAATATTTTTAGTGTCTTCTGTGGGATATTTCCTCATTTTTTTATATAGGTTATTTTTATGATTTATTGAATTTACCAACCCGTTACTTATCCATGTTTTCTTTTTTTATTGGAAAATTTTTTGTACAATTGATTTTTATATCGTTTATTTTGTTTACAAAATGTTTCGTTGCCTTATTAATATTAGCACTATTATATACTTCCAACCAAGATTCCTGCATTATGTCATCATAGAATTTTTTCGTATCGAAGGTTGAAATTATTTTAGTGGAATTCTGTAAGTTCTGTTTTTCAAGTAAATTAAGTTGTGCGACAATGGAAAAATGATCGGTTATGTCTGACTCGAAAACAATTGGAATAATTTTAAAGTGATTTTCCTGATCTTTTATAAACAGATGATCTATACAAGATTTTGAATCTTTAAAAATTCTGGTATATTTATTAACAGTCATTTTGTAATAAATATTCACTCATTATATTTAAATAATCATCAACATAACCTTCATCTTTCAATATATCAATATTAAAATCTCCCACTAAAATATGTATATACGAATTATTTATATTACTCAAATAATTACTATAATATTCTTTAAAAGAATTTTCTGAAATAGGTGGTGATTTATAAAGCGCGGATAACATAATATTTTTATTTGCGAATCGAAATGAAATTTGAAGAATTTTAGTAACATTGATATCGACAACTTTATGTTGTTTTTTACTAATACTATTATACCATCATTTTGGTTTACTAATCCATAATTGTATAATATCTTGTATTCCGGCATTGAGAAAATTGTGTAATCTTCGAGTTGCCTTGTCTCCGAAAGAACAATAATGTCCATTTCATATTTTATTTCATTTAGAATTATTTTCAGTTCATCAAAATTTTTATTCATGCTCCTAATGTTCATATGATATACCTTCAAGTTTTGCATGGTGTTTGATAAAATGTTATTTACCTCAGTTATGGATTTAGCACTAAGTGTTTCAACCTTATTAATAGTAAAATCCCTAATATAGTTATCCATTTTACAATAGTTTAGTCGCACTATTTAAATAAATGTAATAAAAATGTATAATAAAATTTAATTTAAAAATAGAAGTGTATAAAAATTATATTAAATTTCGATTGGACAGAAGGGTCGTTATTAAATCTTAAATTAGTAAATATAAAAAAAAGAAAAACTAGTTAATATAGAGTGTAGGTTAAAAATTATTCAACTACAGATTTTTTTCTAGTGACCATTCCAACGTGTTTTTCTTTATTTTTCCTTAAATCTATTTTCTTTCCTCAAATTTTTCGTAGGTGTATCTTTTATTAGCTCTGATGGATTTTCAGACGATGCGTGTTGTATGATGGAAGCTAAGTTTTTTTCTATAATTTGATTTTGCTGTATGGTTGTTACAGAGTTTTCTGGAAGTTGATCTGTATTTTTGTGGATGCTAGGAGTGCTGGGTGCACTGTGTAATTGTTTATGGTTTAGATCCTCAGTTTGTGCAAATTCATCTGCTCTATAGTAGGTACCGTTAAGGAAGAGTAAGCCGTTTTTAATATAACAAATATTTTCCCTGTTTTTTCTTGCTTCTATTTTTTTATGATTGTGAGGTCGTGAGCAATACCAATATTTGTTCCTCTAAGATTTTTATTATTTAAAAATACTTCCCTTTTTTAAATTAGATAGAAATTCTAATTTATCGCTAGCATCTACAAAAAAATGGAAGCTAAACTTACGTTACAGTTGTTTTTAAAGACGATATAAAAGTAAATATTGTACTGACCTAAATTAATTCAAGAAACTAATTAGTTATGTCTATTTTAGGTATGTACCTATATCATGAAGCCTAAATTAAACATTTACCGATAGCAGTACCTGGGAGGTAAACTGAACTATGTCGACATAGTGCGGGACCTTTCCAGGGGTATACTATACTGTGAATAGTGATGTCATAATAAAAGTTGACAAAAAAATATATAACACTATGTGTTCAATAAACTTCCGAGTTAAACAACACTATTTAACTATCACGTTAGTCGTATCATTTATAGAGACATGTTGGAGGTATATGATACTATGTCATAGAAAATTTGTTATCAGAACATAGAAATATGTTACAAAAACCAACAATTCTTGTATATTAAAAAAAGAAGTTTTAATAGTTAGATTATTAGTAAACAATACATATTGTGACAATAATTAAGACTAACTGCATTTCTTATATATACACAGAAAGTATCTAAACAACATACAGTCTGCTCTACTAAAAAGTGCAGTTTACCTCCGAGATACTAATATACATATTGAATAATTTTCAAAACTTTGACTTTATCAGTCTTTTATTGTACCAACTTTTTCAGTCTATTATGTTTATAAACCTTGTTTATATTATTATTATACTCTTCATACAGTAGTCTGTGAAGAGTATTATAGGTTTACTTTGTCACTCTGTCCAATGTCACGTTTTTTCGTCTACACGATGATTCAAAAACGATAAACGTTATTAACTTCAAATTTTTAAGGAAAAATTAAATTCTATAAGGGGACATAGGCTATTGATTTTGAAAAAATCTGGTTAAAAATAGGAGTTTAAAAAGGGTTGAAATTAAAAAAATGGTTTTCAACGTACTAAAAAAACAAATATTACAATAACTAAAATATTTATTCATTAATATTTGCAGTGTTTGAAAAAAGTATGATATTGATAATAATAACTACATTTATTGCAAACCCAAATAACAAAACAGCGATATTGGTGCTTGTGCAAAGTTTTGAACCGAAGTATTAAATTATAAAATTATTGGAAAAAATTGAACACCCATTTTAAATTACTACAAGCCGCCACTGGAAGTAAGGTTATTATAGTGTTGACGTTTATTTATTGTATTTTATATTATTTTATTTACTATACAGTGAGCACATAAAGGTGAAAACACAACCTGCCTACTATAAAATTGGAGTGACCATATTTCTTTTGACTCAAAGCTGGACGAGAGAGAAAGGACCTTTTTTAGCTGCCGCAAACCAAATATAAACACAAAACCAGAGAAGAAGTCATGTAGAGATCAGATGACCTTTTTTTAGTTCCCTCTATCCAAAGATAAACACAAAACAGAGAAGCCGTGTAAATTCCAGAGGAACTTTTAGCTCCCCAAGGGGTCCTTAAAAATATAATCGTATTCGTTAATTTACTTCTGTCATTACTCAAACAGATTTTTTTAAGATAGTCCTCTAATGTATTTTAAAGATCCGTTTAAATAATGAGAGAAGTAAAGAAGAAAATATTTTTAAAGACCGTTAAATATAAAGGAATTGTTACAGAATATACCCCCAAGTGTCTTATTTGTTACGTTTCAGTAATTAAAATGCATTGGTATATCTTGCCCACACTGACAATCTGACATTAACTGTATTCGCACAAATTACCTTACTATTTGCTTACTATAACCATTAATTTTCCAAAGCATTAACGAGTATTTTTATTTCAAATAATATTGAATTCACGAATGTTTGAAAATGGTCTCGTGCTACCTTTTACGATATTATTTATTCAAAATAGTGAAATCCAAAGTATAACAAATTGTTCTGAGTATTAGGTACCTTATACCTAATAATTTGGAAATAGCTTACCATTAGAGCGGGTATTGATTTAAGGAAGGTTCTGGTCTTGTAGTCGGCCGAGTATTCGCCGACCAATTTTTTTCCTTGGCCTTCGAGTACGGCCTGTTCTAATTTTTCCACGTCTCCATTTCGGATGAGCTGCTTTATGTAGGCCGAATTGAGTTGAAGAACTATAAAGAAAACAATTATATAAATTTTGATAAAAGATACCAATTTGATATATACTCGTATAATAATAAATTTCATTAATTAATCTGCCTACCAAAATTAACCAAGAGGACAATGCATTTTAGATATAGAAAATTATGATTGTTTTGATATGTTGTATCTGATTCAAAAATATTTTTTTAATGTTGAAATTAAGTTCCAGTTATATAGGGTGAACAAAAAAATTGAAACTAATTTTTCGTGTTTGTACTAATAAGACTAGAAGGGGTCATTTTAATTAGTTTTAGAGTCTAATCGCATTACAGAAAATATTAAAAAAAATACATTTCATTCAAAAGCTTACATCCGCACTATATTCCTATACAGGGTGAACTGCAAAAAGTAATAAGCGATTTTCGATTTCCCTGAAAACGTTTTAATAGAGATCAGAGAATAAAATATTGAACCCTGCTTTTATTTGGTTACCTAATAGCTTTTTATGTAACCAGTTACACAAAACGGCATTTCGTAGCGTGTTATACACAAGATTTTCTAATTTATAAAATTGTGTTTGGCAAAAAAAAATAACTTATCATTAATTTTTGTAGGTAATTCAAATCAAAGATTTTAGAAGTTTTCTTCATTTTTATATTTTTTATTTTCTGATAATTTTTGATTTTTGATATTTTTTGATATTTTTTGATAATTTTTGATATTTTTTAATATTTTTTGATATTTTTTGATATTTTTTGATATTTTTTGATATTTTTTGATATTTTTTGATATTTTTTGATATTTTTTGATATTTTTTGATATTTTTTGATATTTTTTGATATTTTTTGATATTTTTTGATATTTTTTGATATTTTTTGATATTTTTTGATATTTTTTGATATTTTTTGATATTTTTTGATATTTTTTGATATTTTTTGATATTTTTTGATATTTTTTAATATTTTTTGATATTTTTTGATATTTTTTGATATTTTTTGATATTTTTTGATATTTTTTGATATTTTTTGATATTTTTTGATATTTTTTGATATTTTTTGATATTTTTTGATATTTTTTGATATTTTTTGATATTTTTTGATATTTTTTGATATTTTTTGATATTTTTTGATATTTTTTGATATTTTTTGATATTTTTTGATATTTTTTGATATTTTTTGATATTTTTTGATATTTTTTGATATTTTTTGATATTTTTTGATATTTTTTGATATTTTTTGATATTTTTTGATATTTTTTGATATTTTTTGATATTTTTTGATATTTTTTGATATTTTTTGATATTTTTTGATATTTTTTGATATTTTTTGATATTTTTTGATATTTTTTGATATTTTTTGATATTTTTTGATATTTTTTGATATTTTTTGATATTTTTTGATATTTTTTGATATTTTTTGATATTTTTTGATATTTTTTGATATTTTTTGATATTTTTTGATATTTTTTGATATTTTTTGATATTTTTTGATATTTTTTGATATTTTTTGATATTTTTTGATATTTTTTGATATTTTTTGATATTTTTTGATATTTTTTGATATTTTTTGATATTTTTTGATATTTTTTTGATATTTTTTGATATTTTTTGATATTTTTTGATATTTTTTGATATTTTTTGATATTTTTTGATATTTTTTGATATTTTTTGATATTTTCTTACATTTTTTGATATTTTTTGATATTTTTTGATATTTTTTGATATTTTTTGATATTTTTTGATATTTTTTGATATTTTTTGATATTTTTTGATATTTTTTGATATTTTTTGATATTTTTTGATATTTTTTGATATTTTTTGATATTTTTTGATATTTTTTGATATTTTTTGATATTTTTTGATATTTTTTGATATTTTTTGATATTTTTTGATATTTTTTGATATTTTTTGATATTTTTTGATATTTTTTGATATTTTTTGATATTTTTTGATATTTTTTGATATTTTTTGATATTTTTTGATATTTTTTGATATTTTTTGATATTTTTTGATATTTTTTGATATTTTTTGATATTTTTTGATATTTTTTGATATTTTTTGATATTTTTTGATATTTTTTGATATTTTTTGATATTTTTTGATATTTTTTGATATTTTTGATATTTTTTGATATTTTTTGATATTTTTTGATATTTTTTGATATTTTTTGATATTTTTTGATATTTTTTGATATTTTTTGATATTTTTTGATATTTTTTGATATTTTTTGATATTTTTTGATATTTTTTGATATTTTTTGATATATTTTGATATTTTTGATATTTTTTGATATTTTTTGATATTTTTTGATATTTTTTGATATTTTTTGATATTTTTTGATATTTTTTTATATTTTTTTACATTTTTTGATATTTTTTGATATTTTTTGATATTTTTTGATATTTTTTGATATTTTTTGATATTTTTTGATATTTTTTGATATTTTTTGATATTTTTTGATATTTTTTGATATTTTTTGATATTTTTTGATATTTTTTGATATTTTTTGATATTTTTTGATATTTTTTGATATTTTTGATATTTTTGATATTTTTTGATATTTTTTGATATTTTTTGATATTTTTTGATATTTTTTGATATTTTTTGATATTTTTTGATATTTTTTTATATTTTTTGATATTTTTTGATATTTTTTGATATTTTTTGATATTTTTTGATATTTTTTGATATTTTTTGATATTTTTTGATATTTTTTGATATTTTTTGATATTTTTTGATATTTTTTGATATTTTTTGATATTTTTTGATATTTTTTGATATTTTTTGATATTTTTTGATATTTTTTGATATTTTTTGATATTTTTTGATATTTTTTGATATTTTTGGATATTTTTTTATATTTTTTGAGGCTATTGTTTAGTTTCCCTGGGCTTGGATGTATCTCCATAGCGGCTATAACTGCCTCCGTGGCGTCGCTAATATTTTCCTAGTAAGCACTGGGAATGTTAGCAAAGTCCACAAATGTGTGGTTGGCTTCTTGAGTGATCTCCTGTTGATTTGATTTCATCCTAGTTCCATTTTTTTTTTTTGAAGAAATCTATATCCTTTTATGTATATAATTTATTATATTTGACTAAGCCCAATCGGGTATAAAATATTATTTTATTACTCGAAACAGTTTTTTAGTTTTTTTGGTGGACGCGCTGTGCTTATTGGCTCTAATCATTCCAAGAAAAGCAAAAAAAAGTTCAAAAAATTTATGTTTTACTGAATCTCCAATTATAATATTATTAATTTTCGTATTCTAATAAATAATCACTAATTTTCTACTGGGTTCTATACAATATCTTATTACATTACGCTAAACTAAATATAAACGTCTGCGATCAATTAATGGGACATTTTTAACAAAAGACGAAGCAAACAAGGTGACAGCTCATGTCTGTCGCAATTTCTAAACCCTTATCATTCAATTGTTTTCTCCCGTCGCTTTCGAAATATTTCAACCACTTTATGTCACGCGATAAGTCAATAAAACTTACTGTTTACGAGAAAAATGTCTTGTAGTCTTTGTTATGTTTAATTTGTTCGCACAGACAAAAATATTATTTTCATAAAAATTTAATAAGGTAGTCTAGTGTTTTTTGTCCAAATTATTGTGATTTAATCAAGTTCTCTTGGTTTTATAAAGTTAAGCTAAATAAATTAGTATTACATTAATCTAGTGAATAAAAAAGTACAACAAACCTACGATGTATAATGTAATACCCGTATGTAGGAAAACATAAACCATACTTAAAATATTATAAAACCACATACATACATGTTTAACTAAAAATAAATATAAATACCTATATAACTATATAATATTTAAATTTTTAACTTAAAAACTTGAATGACTTAAAACTCTGAAAATTTATTAACACTTTTAGATACGTTCTACTAAATTAGCTATTTCCTGTCTGAACGATTGTTTAAGAGTGGGGCATGTTCAAAAATTTTGAAATTTTTTTTATGAATAATAGAGTTGAAAATAAAGCTACAGTTTTTTTATCTATTCATTTGCCAGAGTTATGAATTTTTTAAATTTATGACGTCACCGGGAATAGACCAATAGGAGCTAGCGACACAACGTTGCCGGTTAGAAGGTTTACGAGAAGTGATGTACGTTCGTTTCTATACTCCTTCTTACTTTTAGACTTCTAAAACATCGTTAAACAAATATCTTTTAAATATATAATATCAAATGTTTTTTGAAAGTATTATTTCTGTTTAAACTTTTACCATATTTAAAGTTTCATTGTTTTAAAAGTCAGAAATTCAGAAAATGGCAAAACGGCAGCACTGTATGTGTCATCTGTCATAGTGTCTCAATCAAGAATTTATTTTGAATTTGAGTGTTTATTGTTTAATTTTGTACTTTTTATAAATATTATGACTACGAAAAAGTGTTTTGTTCCAGAATGTGATAATGATTCACATTCATCTTCAAGAATATTTATTAGTGTTCCTAGAAATTTGGAAAGAAGAAAATCAACCTTTTACTAGCGATGTTTCTCGTCAACTTTTTAATAAAAATACACCGGATATTCAAGATGTAACAGTAATTTCTGCTAATTGTCCCCTTCAAGAAATTCATAATGGGGCTACTATAAATTCTTAGGTGTATAACCTAAAAACCCTCTGGAAGAAAGTGCAGAATCTCCTGAAAGTTTTGAAGATACCGAATTTATTCATCATTTTCTGGAAGAATTAGTGATAAAGAAATAGAAATAATGTGGGTATTTAGACAAACTGGTTCCTGGATCCCATATAATGGCAGATAGGGGGTTAAAGATATTCAGCCATTACTGAAAACATGGGATGCACTTTAGTAAGGCCACCTAGTGTATCACAGAATGAAAAAAGTTCTCCAGCAGATGTACAATTAAGTAAAAGAATAGCATCTCTAAAAATACATGTGGAAAAAGTTATGAGAAGGGTTAGGCAATTTAACCTGTTAAAACCACATTCCTTTGTGAATTTTAAGCAAGTACATTTACTTAGTAATATCTGCATAATTGCTTGTTAACTTACAAGAACCTATTTGGTAAGAGTAAATATTAATTTAATAAACATTTTTTATTTGTTTTTTATTTTAATTTACCTAATTATCACATTTCAGGGATTATAATGAAGAATTTTTAAACAGCCAATGTAATTTTTTATAAAATTTTAACTTTTCGAGCAAATCAAAACCTGTATAGGTATAGATTTTTTTGGGACTAAAACTACCAAACCAAAGGCACCTATTTACAGCAGTTTAAAATGAAACATTTTAACAAAAACGCCTATGTCACAGTGATAAATATTAAAAACAACCAAGTTCAGTTGAATGTGGTAGCAAAGTCTATATATTCCAATAAATCGGGTAACTACATGTGGTATCACTGGTGATAAATTTAAAAATATCACAATTCTTGCCACCTTTTTCAAAAAACCAGCAAATGTACCTTCTTATCATTCCTTGACGAAAATTACAACAAATCTGAAAAAAAAATATTTAATGTTGCTATTTGTTATTACGATAGTAAAACATGTTTGCAGTTCCGTTTATTTTTTATGAAAATCTAAGTAAAAACAACCAATGTCAAAAGGTTATAATTTTTTTCTCTGTCAAACCAAATATACCATAAAATTAAAAATTGGTCGTAGGTCAAGCTAAAGTAATACTTTTATTGATAGTAGCTTTAAAAAAGGAGAAAGAATAATATTGACTTAAGTTATTATTATTAACATTGGTGATTTTTAATTAAAACTCTTCAATTATTGTTTATAAACAAAAATGTAAAAATCTGTGAAAATTTTATTTATTAACCTTTTAATAAAAAATAAAATTACTTAAATGAGAAAAATTAAATAAAAAACAATTTATTTACAAATAAAAATTATATATACAAATCCTAAGAATATAAATGAATATAAAAGTACTGATTTATTTTCCTGTAGTGGATGAAGAGGTTTCTTTAACAATCTAGCTAAGTCTACATCAATATTTACGTATTTTGATAAATTAGAGCCTTTCCAATAACACTGAGTAGATGTTACAGATGGTTCCTCACTTCTTCTATGAAGCCACAGCAAAAAAGCTACATGTTTACAAACCACCTGAAAAAAATAAAAGGGTTAGATATGTAGTTACAAAATAACTATATAACCAGCTACAAAATGCCTTATTTTATGTAACAAGACAAGCAGAGCTTTACTAGCTCTGAACGAATCCAGTAAAGAACTTCGGATTTTCAAAACTTAAAAAAAACAATCTCACCACATTTTCACATTTTTGAAATATTATAGAGTTTTTCGAAAAAACAGCTGTCTCATTTTAGGCTATTCTTAGGCTATTGAGTAGTATAAAATAAAAAATTACGGGATGCTTTGTTAGCTTCACGAATCCAGCAGAGCACTCCAGTTTTTTTTTTTTGACCACACCACGTTTTTTGGCTCCTAAAATATTATAAAATATTCGAAAT
This sequence comes from Psylliodes chrysocephalus, assembly GCA_927349885.1. Classification (NCBI taxonomy): domain Eukaryota; kingdom Metazoa; phylum Arthropoda; class Insecta; order Coleoptera; family Chrysomelidae; genus Psylliodes; species Psylliodes chrysocephalus. The sequence continues at coordinate 65,013,229 of OV651813.1, read as the reverse complement.
TTGGCATTTTAAAAAAATTCGCAATTTCTTGCTGACTTCAAAGTTTTTTTCTGAAAACAAATATACTTACCATATTTTTAGGATTTTAAAATAGCCTAAACATGTGTCATAAGTAGTTGTTTTTATGTATAAAAAAACAGTGTCCTGCTGTGGTTTTTAGAAAAAAGCTTTAAAAAACCGAATTGCTCTGTTGGCTTCTTTGGAAGGTTAGCAAGCACCATGTATTTTTTAAAAATATCATTTTTTTTTTTTTGAAAAAAAAAAATGATAATATTTCTAGTGCATAAAAATATGGTGTTGCTGTTTTTACAGAAAAAAAACTTTATAAAACAGAGGTGCTCTGCTGACTTCGTTCGAAGCTATCAGAGCATGTTGAGTTTTGCAGAAAACGGGGAGCATAAAATTTCTGAAAAAGGTATAAAAATAGCCTAAAAATATGGCATATGTTTTAACTCAAAATTTCATAGGTATTCTGCAGCATTCTTTGGTATCATAATTATTACTAGGTTCACCAACAAAATCTATTTCTAGATCTTTTTAACACTTGCTGCGATTACAAAAAATGTCTCTTTATATGTCAAAATTAGAAAAAAATATTTATAGGAGTAAAGGGCCTTATACACTGTTTATTATATGTGATATAAAAAGAAAAAAGCATAATAAATATTACAAACCTTGAGATGCAGCATATCCTAAGCATTGTGCACTAAAAATTTCATTTTTGTTAATTACAACAACCACATCATAAGGTTTTTGCCGTACTTTATGTTTAGGTGTAATTTGTCCCTTTACTGTGCAAGTATCTCCTTCTCTCTTAAGTTGTACATGGAAAAAGGCATTATCTCCATATTCTTGCTCGGCAGATCTAAAAATAAAACATTATTTAATAAAGTGATTATTTTTTTAGTATTTTCAAGAGCCCTACTCTAAACATTTGGCCTATTTATCAGATATTTTTACTAATTTTTATTATTTTTCTGTGTTCCAAATTATTTCATAAAACAAATATATTTGCGTTCTTATTATCTCAATTTAGAAATATTATCATAGATTTATCCATGTAAACATTAGACATGTGTACAATAAATGTAAAAGAGTATATGTACCATTACAAAAAGTAGTTATGCATATACAAAAATGTACTTAAATTACAATATTATTTACAACGATATATAGCAAGTAGGTAATTTTCAACCAAATAAAAACAGTATTGCAGTAAATACTTGCACCCTACCCTTCTAAATACATTTTTAGATGTTATTTAGTTTAAATTTTTGGGGTAAACATGATAAATTTTAATGTATAACAATCTACAAGAATCCTGTTTTTGATAATCTAAATTTAAGCAAAAACAACCAAGGGCCAAAATGTATAAACTCGCTTTATACAATAACAAATTTGCTATTTTTCAGTTACTTAATACGTAATTATGTTTTTACTTCTAATTACTGAAATAATTTAATATCTACCGGTAGCAAAACTTTAAACATCCTTCTCTCATTCTACTTCAAGGTATAGATATATCCTTTCAGTTTCTAGTGTTATATTTTTGGATATCAGTGTACACTAATATTTTATGGGAAAAATATTTTTTTCTTATACATATAAATGAGGGTATTCCAAAATATAACAGGGTGGTAAAAGGTATATTTTTGAAAAAAAACACTGTTAGTGTTCGATAATCCTAATGGCCTGAGATACATTTTTTTTTCTATACCCCATATAAACTGTAACTACTATTAAAACAAATTATAAATAAAGTTTTACATACCTTTCTTTCTGTCTTAGCAGGCTTTTAACAGGCTTTTTTGGCACTTATAAACTAGTATTGTTAAAAAAATGCAGTAGTCATATCTTGGTTTGCAATGGGTAAAACACTTGATTCAGCTTTTATAAATCCAGCTGACAAACTCATATTAATAATAAAATTAAACCAATTAGCAAAGACAAAAGAAATAACAACAACGAATGTTAGGTTAGGTGGTCTAGGTGGTGTCAATTTTAAGTGTCACTAAGATGTGAGTTCACTTCGACATTCTATGTGTCGGTCTGTTCGTTGGCTTGGTTTTGTATGACGTATACATTTCAAATTTTAAATTTCAATTGGGCTTAATTTAAAAACTTTTGGTTTTTTTAACGAACTAATGATTTAGAATAATTTGTATAGCGGCTAACTATTACAATATAATTTATAAAACAGCATATCTCACATGTGAATATGGCCCATTGTTTCACAAAATCTTTGAATATAAAAAATGTTTCTTAAGCCTTGTTCAGATTGGTAGGTGCGGCGAGCATGGCTGTTAAACTACTTAGTGTTATTAAACGTAAACGTTAAGAGTGAGAGCGACCAGCGATGCAATGCTCTGAAATAACAATCCTGTGGTTCGACGCAACGCTATCGCATCTCGTCGCTTCTACTCTGAACAAGGCTTTACTTGTAAACATTTCGATATTTTTGGCCCTAAGCAAAGACAGTTTTGCTGTCCAATACAAAAATATACGGAATTGTGCAGTTATCTCGTAATATTATTATTAATGAGTTCCGCAGATGAATCTGGATTTGGCTTTTACCCTATATCGGCATTATCTGCAAGATGGCAGGTAAGTTTTTGTTTTACAAGGTAACATTTTCTGTAGTAGGTTGGGTATTTATTTGTCGGGTTCTTTAGGTACGCGAGTTATAATCGATGACCCCATATAGGCAGTCTGATTTCATAGCTTGTAACGATAACATAAACATTAAATACTAAAAATAATTTATTTTGGTTTCTATTTATGAGAAAGTAATAAAAATTATTTTTAAAAACATTTCTCTCAACGAGAGATTTATAAGTGGCGCAGTCAGTAGGATTTTCGTAGGAAAAATTCATCGTGAAAAATCTGTGAGTTTCAACTGTTTAACGAAAACCGAATCGAATATAAAAATTCCAGTTCTTTTGGGCTCCATAGAGGAAACCAGTGGGCAACAGAAGAAGTACCAGCCGCAGAAGCAATTTGCCGATGAAATAAGTTTTAATTCATGTCAGACTCCCCTTCTCCTAGCGAATCCTTAAGCAAAATCGATAGTATAGAATAGTTAGATTATAGCAATAATATATTAGATTCAACTAACGTAGATTAAGAGCTAATAAATAATTTTAATAATTGAATTGTTGTTAAAAACATGGTTGTGCCGATATTATACATAAAAAGTCTAACTGTTACTCCAACATTTGACGAAAACGTTAGGAAATTACATACATTTATCAATCAATTTTATATCATTATTTTCAGAATTTTAAATAAGTTAGAAGGTTGAGCTGAGGAAGTAGTGACAATTACCGATGCCGATACTTGGTCTGATACAAAAAATTCATTATGCGAAAATGTTGGTGATGAAAGAGACGAAAATTGTTTAAATCAAGATTTAGTCAATATGAAGCAGCGATATAACGAATCTCCTTATGAATTTCATAAAAAAATTATCGCTTTGCTTAATACAGTTTGCAAATACATTGATATACATTACCAAGGGACCGACCGAGATTCAAAAAGATCATTTTTCACTAAACAGGATTTAAAATCATTTTTAGCTGGGTTAAAAGACCCATTAGGTCCTATAATTCGTGCAATGAGACCGACAACTTGTGACAGGCTTCTGGTTTACCTACAGAGAATCAGCGAGTATGTTTGGTGCTATGAAGGTGATTCCCGAATAGGGGTTGCTCAGGCGCCAGTTTTGGTATCTCAGTTTGCTCTGCGACCCTGTGGTACACCAGAGTGTACTCAAGGTAAACTCAGTGGAGGTAAAAATAATTCCAGGCGGTCACTGCTATGTAGCCACCATACTAGAATAAATAAAAATAAAACACTTATCTCCTTTACACCTCGTACCCTACGGTACCCTGAAAGAAAACGGTTAAGAACTAATAATAAGAGAAACACAGGAATAGATAATAAAATATATATTTACAAAAAATAATACAACGGTAATTAAATATGAACGGCTCCCTATATTCGGAAACCTAATAAAATTAAATTATTATAACTGAAAACTATTTAAATATTGACGGATCTCTATATCCGGAAAATTTATGAAAAATAAATTATTACAATTGGAAATTATTTAAATGTAGGGAAATGTGTATGGTTCATTAGCGCAAGAGGCTAAGCGGTCTGATAATTATGAAACTCCCTGTATTTGAAAATTTATTAAAAATAAATTATTAAAGTTGAAAACTATTTAAATATTGACAGATCCCTATATCCGGAAAATTTACGAAAAATAAGTTATTGCAAATAAAAACTATTTAAATACTGACGGATTCCTATATCTGAAAAATGTGTGAAAGATAAATTATTGAAAGTTATTTAAATATAGGGAAATGTTTATGGTTCATTAGCACAGGAGGCTAAGCGGTCTGGGAATCGTGAAACGCTCAGTATATGGAAAATTTATGGAAAATAAATTAATACACTTGAAAACAATTTAAATATGACGGTAATCAAATGCAAGCAAATAAATAAAATCAAAGTTGTTGGAATCCCCCCCTCGTATCTTAACTCCGAACGATGGGAAACGAAAATTTTTATCTAGTGATAAATCTGGTTTTTTATGCGGTGTTTTGAACAACGGACTCGACGATCGTAAAAAATAATATTTTGAATTTTGCCCAGGGTCGATTGAGAGCGTGGGTGAATTTAATTTTACAGAAGTCGTCTGGCTTCATTCAATAACTAATTGTGGACAGGGAACGGAATGATTCAAATACAGCTGAATAAAAAATTAAAAGGAAATAAATTTTTACACGAAGTGAGGCACGGGAATTAATTTAAACGTCTTTTGGTAAATTAGATACGTCATCAAAAGAGAGAGCACTCTAATCCGGGAACGGATCGAAAAAAGAAAAGAAAACCATAAAATAATAGAAAAAAATTAAAAACAGGTCGAACCTCTCACTTCGATGTTAACTGGGTGGTTTTTAAAAGAAATTGGATATAGTCTCAAATAAAAATTGCCAACGGTTTCCCACGAGGGATGAAATAAAATATCCTGGATATGAATTAAAATTTTTCACTTGTCACACGGGTGTCCCAACTATTTATATAAAAGCCAATATATAAAAAATAATATACGGTTCCTACCTTAGCAGATAAACGGGGTTAATTATTGAACTTGTCCGATATCACGGCACTCACGGAGAATTCACTAGGTACTAACTAAGGGGGAAAAGTTTTCAACTGTCGGCAATCAAGAGAGTAGAGCTTACGGCGTCCGGCAAGCAAGAAGAGGATATAATTCCCAGATGTCATTGAATTTATGCTTTTCGGTAAAGAAAGATGAATGACCAGTGACCAGTAAGCCCGAGTGGGGGATACCACCACTACAGCCGACTGTTTACAATTTAAAAATAAAAAAAAATGTCCTTTTAGTACCTTGACAAATAAAAGTAGATAATCGTCACGAAATCGACTCTACAAAATGCCCATTCGTATTTCGGCAAATATAGGAATATTTTAATCTACGAGGGTACTCGCAATTGTTGAAAAACGGCAATTTCTGGGAAACAGAAATACATGTCCTCAGGCGGGAATTAATTGAAATAAACATTTTTTTAATTAATTGAGAGCAAAATTTAGTGACTTCGTCACAAACTTTGCAATTCAATTTGTACGAGAGGAAAATATTGTTAAATATTATCAAAAAGGTCAAAATTATTCTAATTCAAATCAAACCGCTAGTAATATTTCTAGGAGATCAATAAATCCTATCAATAATAATTATAATCGTCCAAATTCATTTCAATTTCCCCAAAATTCTTGAGATCATTATCAAAATTATTCACAACCCTCAACCTCATCTCAATTCCCAAGAGGGCCTATTCAAATTCAAAGGCTTCCAAATCCTCTTAAAACTAGATTTTCAACAAATAATCAAGTTTTCAGAAAACCCCAAAATGTATGGAAACCAAATTCCAATTATGTCCAACCCAAAGCTACTCCATGAGTACATCTAAAAGAAATACTACACCCCAAGCTCGAAACCAAGGTTATAATAATTTTCAAAATTTTAATCAGAAACGTAATTTTGTTCCTGAAAAATTATTTAACTCCGCAATTTTATCCCAACAATTAGAAAATGACGAAATAAGAGACTGAGACACCCAAAACTTTGAATACGTAGATGACGAATGTGAGGATTTTCAAAAAATGCTTTAACGGGTCACAAGACATAATAGAACTTAACGTTTCCTCAGATAAAAAAAAATTACCCTATATAAAAATTTCAAATCCACCCCTTATGCTTTTAATAAATACAGGTGCTACTAAATCATTTTTGAGGCCTGAACTTGTATTTAAATTATATAAAGAAAAAATATTAAATGAACCATTTATTATTTTATCTGTTTATCAAACGTCTACTCATCAAAATTGTGCAATTATTCCGATATTTACAGAATTTAATCGAAATGGAATTTTAAAGTTTCACCTCTTTGATTTTCATAATGTATTCGACGGATTAATAGGTTTGGAGCAATTAAAATTGCTTAATGATCAATTAGATTTTGTAAACTCAAAATTAATTACGCCCAATACAATTATACCAATACAATATCTTGTAAATAAAAGAAAAATTACTTTTAAAAGAAAATTAGACCCTCATAGCAGTATTTTAACGAAAATTCCAGTATCACAAATAGAAGGACATACTTTACTACCAAAGCAAATTGTTAATAATTGTGAAATATCGCCCAGTCTTTCGAAAGCTGAAGATGGCTTAGCTTTTATCGAAATTAGTAATAAAACCGATGACGAAATTATATTTTCTTTAATTGAACCGTTAAAGACAAGTACTTTTGATAGAAATTATTATGAATTATACCATTCTGACATTTTACCATATGACAATAACGCTGAAAAATCAGATAAATTGACAATCTTTTACGTACAAACCATTTAAATCTTGAGGAAAAACAACAAATTGTGAAATTGTGTCGTAAATATTTTAGTATTTTCTCCAGAGAAAATGAACCGTTAACTTGTACAAATCAAATTAAGCATAGTATAAGGACTAATGATGAATTATCAGTTTATACAAAATCTTATTTATGTCCATTTGCAATCAAACAAGAAATTCAAAGGCAAATAATATAAACTATGTTAGATCAAGGTATTATTAGAAATAGTAATAGTCCCTGGTCCTCAAGTGTCTGGATCGTGCCGAAAAAGGCTGATACTTCCGCCAAAAAGAAATATGAAATAGTTGTAGACTTTAGAAAATTAAATGAGAAAACGATCGATGATCGTTACCCTATACCGAATATCAATGATGTGTTGGATAAATTAGGCAAATGTAATTACTTTAGCACCCTTGACTTAGCGAGTGGATTTCATCAAATATAGATGAGTCTAGAAGATATCCCAAAAACACCTTTTAATATTGAAAATGGGCACTATGAGTACACTCGAATGCCAATGGATTTGAAAAATGCGTCTGCCACCTTTCAGAGAGTTATTGATAATATTCTTCAGTGGCGCAGCGAGGGGGGGTTTTAGGGGTTAAACCCCCCCCCCCCCCCCCCCAGACGCGACGCAGGCTAGACGATTCTTGGCAACACTGTGTTCTGTGTTAAGGGTTTTTGAAGCGTCAAACCCACGCGTCTTTACTAATCAACATGTGGACAACACGTGGACAATATGTGACATCTGTGTCTAAATGGTTATGGATCTTTGGATACTGGCTCACAATTCAGTTCCAGTAGCTGGTTACGCAGGTAGCGGTGTTATTTCTGTGAAATATTGATTTTAAGTAAATTGTGAGGATTTGTGTGATTTGCGAGGTGAATTTCCCGGATTATAAATACAATGGACAAATTTTTAATAAAAAAACCAAAACTGGATTGTGCTCAGAGCAGCAATATTATTGTAAGTATTTTGTGAATATAACGCTAGTGCTAGGAGTGCTAGTGCCGCTTGGCGACGATTGCACCGTTGCCGCATTTGCCGCAATTTAATTTCAAACAGACCTTTTTTTTTAACTAATTCACTGATTTTTATATTGTAGTTTTTGAAATTGGCTAGTAAATTTATTTCGAATGAGAAAACATCAAGATCTTATGCGATATTTTCAATACATATTTCCGGATTATACATACTGAATAAAAAAGTCAAGGTGTTTTTTCTCTTTCAGGTTACGCCAGACTTAACTAGCTCAGGTAATAATGATACAAATGAAAGAGAGCCTATATCTGAAAATATTGGTGAGCGACAGTTACAAAAAGACGACAATTGGGTACTTGATTTTGGGACGTATTTGGGAAAAATAATCAATGATGTTACAAAGCGGAAACTTCTAGAAACACCTTGGTCACCGGATATGTCTTTTAAATTTCCATCGTCAGGACCTAGAAACTTAAAATTCCAAATAAAATGGCTTAATGAGTGGAGCTGGCTAGTTTACTCCCCAACTCTAGATTCGGTGTTCTGTAAGTACTGTTCGTTATTTTCCACTGTTGTCGGGCAACAAGCTAGTAAGGGTGGAAAACTAGTTAAAACTCCGTTTAAAAACTGGAAGGATGCCAGAGAAGAATTCAGAAATCATGAAAAACATTTATATCATAAGAATTGTATCGAACGAGCAGCTAACTTTTTAGATATTATGATGAGAAAGTCTGAAAATGTTATTTTAAAAATTGACAAACGATCAAATAATTAATAATCGGAAGTGCCTTAAATCCATAATTATAACTGCCATATATCTTGCTAGATTAGGAAACTCATTTCGAGGTCACCGTGACTCCGGACCACTCGATATAAATGAACCTCCAGTCAAAGGTGAGGGCAATTTTCGGTCTCTACTCAAATTTCGAATGGAGGCAGGAGATCATATTTTAGCAAAACACCTAAGTACAGCAGGTGCTAATGCAACTTATATTAGCTGGCAAATTCAGAATAAAATAATATCATCGTTCAATTCGATTTTATTAAAAAAACTCGTTGACAAAGTAAATGCTGCAAAAAACTTCTCGGTTTTATGTGACGAGACAACCGACATAAGTGGTACTACTCAAATGTCATTATGTGTAAGATTTGTGGAAAATGGCATGATCAGGGAAGAATTTTTGCAGTTTATTCCTGTTTCTGATGTTACAGGCGCTGGTTTAGCAAATAGTATATGCAATGCCATGGTAGAAGTAGGGCTAGATGTAAAAAATCTGGTTGGTCAAGGTTACGATGGAGCTAGTGCAATGAGTGGTGCTCTAAGAGGAGCACAAGCAATTGTTCGGCAGAGCTACCCCAAAATCCTCTACGTTCATTGTTCGTCACACTGCTTCAATTTAGCACTTTCTGATGGATGTTCAGTAGCAGAAGTACGAAACTGTCTGGGTACTATCGAAACGGTTTACAATTTTTTTAATTTTCCAAAACGGTAACGTGTGCTGGAACATGAGATCAACAAATTAGATGAAAAACCTTAAATAGAAAAACTTAAAAGAGTATGTCCCACCAGATGGATTCAGAGACACGACGCCGTAAATGCACTCGTGTCTCTTCTAAACCCACTAATAAACGCCTTGTTTGAGATTTCCACATGGACCGATAAAAAAACAGCAACTGACGCTCAATTACTTTCATCGGCAATTTGTCAAAGTAGCTTTCTTTTATGTACTTTTATGGTAAAATATGTGTTTTCGCTAACTTTACCACTGAGCAAGTACTTACAGACACCAAATTTGGACCTGAGTTTAGCTCTTCAATCAGCTGAAAATGTCAATAAATCTTTAACAAAAATGAGACAAGACGACAAGAAGTCATTTTCAGATATTTACCTGGAAACAAAAAGGATTTGTGATGAGTTTGATATTACAATCTTACAACCTAGGACCACTTATAGGCAAACTAAAAGAAATAATGTGCCAGGATCATCACCGGAAGAGTATTATCGAAGAGCTATTTATATTCCGTTTCTCGACCAAATAATACAGGCAATAGATGCAAAATTTTTAAATCATAAAAATACTCTTGAACCTTTTCAAAAACTTCTATGCAATAATAATAGTTTAGACATTAAAGAAGTTTTTAATTCCACCCAACAGCTCTTGGAATTTTATGAACTGGACGATTCTGGTACTATGGGAGAAGTTACTCTTTGGGTCCAGTTTATCAAAGATAAAACAGAAAAGCCACGAAGTGCGATTGAAGCTTTGGAAAGATGCAATAAAAATTTGTTTCCCACGATTCACAAACTTTTAATTATAATGGCAACTTTACCAGTCACAACATGTTCTTGTGAGAGATCGTTTTCTTCCCTGAAATTTTTAAAAAATTATTTGCGGAATGCTACCAGCGAGGACAGATTAAACGGCCTAGCTTTGATGTATATACATCCAGATATTCCTATTCTGGAAGATGAAGTGCTTGATGTCTTATCTTAGCTCTCCAATATCGCCGTCATACAATTTTATTATAATTAATAAGTAGGTACATTTAAATTTATAATCTTACTATGTTTTTCGTTTCTTGATTATGGGTAGATATATGCAAATCTGTAAGCTTTTATATTGTTATTATCATTTATATTTTTCAAATGTATTTTATATGTTCGCTGTTTGAGTAAACTGACTACATCAGATTTTTTATTTATGTGTTTTTAAATTTCCTCATATAAACGTTATGTGTTGTGTTCTATAATATATTCTCGGTTTTTTACTATTCTCCCAATTTTTTTTAAAACCCCCCCTAATACAAAATTCTGGCTGCGCCACTGATATTCTCAAAGGGTTCAGAACGAAATATCTAAATGATATTATAATTTTTTCAACCTCATTTCAAGAACCAATAACTAACCTCGACAAGGTTTTTTAAAGACTTAAGGTTACTAACTTTAAATTACAACTTGACAAGTGCGAATTTCTAAAGGTTGAAGTCGCATATTTAGGACATATCATTACCCCAGACGGTATCAAGCCTAATCCTGACAAAATAGCCGCCATAAAAAAGTATCCGATTGCTACACATATTTTGATTTTCTTTTACTATACAGAGAATGGTCGCACTGCGCAGCTTTCTGAGTGCCTTTTAAAAGGAGATAGAAAACTCCGCCATTTTGAACCCTTATTACGTGTTGCCTACATCTTGGCGCAATATTTTTAATAGGTGCGTTTTAATCATCCGCTTCTGCTTCGGAATTGTCGGTTTTCTTGTTTTAATCTGACAGGTTAAAACGACTAAACCGATAATTCCGGAAGCAGAAGCGGATGATTAAAACGCACCTAATATTTTGCTTGCTGCTGTCAGTGTCAGTGAATATTATTTTTGGAGTCACAGTTTATTGCTAAAGAATCAGTTAGCTCACTAGGACCAGTTGAAAGTTCCAAAATAACATCCACTCCAGGGATACAAATTCAGGATACGCAGAAGACTGCTGTTTTATTTTAGGCGGTTGTCATATATTGTATTATCCGAGTTGCGCAGTGTATAAACTGGAACATTGAGATCAAAAGTGCCGACGCAGAGTGAGCGATCTGATTCTTTAGCTATAAACTGTATCATAGGAATCAAAATGTCCGCGCCCTATGTTGGGCGTATCGGACCTCTCTCTTGCCCCGTATAGTAATCAAAGTATGTGGATTGCTAGAACAACGAGAGAAATAAAATCGTCTTTAGGTTTGCTCGGGTATTATAGGAGGTTTATTAAGGGCTTTACCAAACTGACAAAACCTTTGACAATCTATCTCAGAAAGGACGCGAAAATAGAACATACACCTTAATTTATAAAATGTTTCGAAACATGCACAAATCTGCTGACAGACTATTCAACTTTACAATATCCCGATTTTAATAAAGAATTTATTTTAACTATTGATGGGAGCAATGTTGCTCTCGGTGCAATATTGTCATAAGGTATTATTGGCAAAGATAAAACCGTTGTATATGCTTCTAGAACTCCTAATGAGTCTGAGCAAAACTACAGTACGATCGAGAAAGAATTATTAGCCATTGTTTGGACTACAAAAATCTTTAGACCGTAAAAGAACCAAATTCGAAGCTAGTTAGATGGCGCTAAAACCTATACGAATTTGATTACGAAATCGAGTATAAAAAAGGTAAAGCAAATCGAGTAGAAGTTTACACTAATGAATTAACTGATTACTATATAGAAAATTATATTGAATCAATATTAAATGAAAGACAAGACGAAGATAATTATTTGGTAATAGTTAATATGGGTGACGTCAGAGCGCGAAAAAGCCACTGATGAGCATGACGAAAATAATGACAACGGTGACAATGACGACGAAACTAATCATACCAGTGTTGAAAAACCTATTTTAGGAATAAAAATGTATGAAAAATGTATAAATTTATATGATCACCAAATGTTTATTGATTTTGTCTTACATTCTGCCGCTAAACCAAAAATAAAACAATTGTTCCCAACAAAAAAAAAAACGACAAAATGTACAAATTGCAATTAATAATATAAAAGAAAGCCCAAATAACTTGTTTAAAAATTATATCGATCCAAAATTTACTCATGCAGTATATTTTAAAAACGAAAATGTAAATGAAAATTATATATCCCTAATAGAGGAGAAGGTGTAAATATGGAATATGCTTGTAATATGGACTACCTCGGTTTTGACTAAACCAAATTCTACCCCCTATCGAAAACCGGCTAAACTTATGCTTGTTTGCCATCTTTATTGTAGGCGATCTACCCCGCGCCGTTTTAGTATGGTTTTGGTTCTTGAGGTGTGCACATGTGAATTTTGCGTCCTGAAAAGTTTAACACGTAAGTGAATATGCAAGCCTAATTTTTTTTATTTGCATGTTCTTATTTAAATATTTGTTACGATGCCACTGTATATAAACTAAAGTTTAAGATGACGTTGCATTTGTTTAGTTTTTTGTTATGATAGCATAGACCTAACCTGAAATATTGGTGACATGGGTTGTTGGTAATATGAAATACTAGTATTCCATATTTACACCACGTTTTTATTATTTTTAGGATGCCACGAAAAATTGAACGTCCGTCTTGCAATAATAAAAGAAAGCAATACAAGGAAGAGGACATGGCTAGGGCCATCCAGGTAGTGAGAGAAAAAACCATGGGATATCTCAAGGCATCCAAAACCTATAGGGTTACTCGTACAACGCTCTTTCTTCTGAGTCAAATTAACACAGTTTCCCCAGATAAGGCTGCAGCAACCAAGCTTGGAATAAAATGTGTTTTGGGACCAGAGCTAGAGAAGCTACTGGTTGATTACATTTTAAAAAAAGGAGTCAAAATTTTACGGGCTTACAATGACAGATCTGAAGCGCATGGCTTTTCAGTTGGCCATAAGGAATAAAATCAAACACCCATTTTCTACATCTGGATTAGCAGGCAGAGCCTGGATTGATTTGTTTTTAAAGAGACATCCAAAATTGTCAATAAGGAAGCCAACGGGGACATCATTTGCCAGAGCTGCAGGTTTTTGTAAAGAAATAGTTGCCGGCTTTTTTGACCTCCTTCAAAGGCAAATGCCCTATTCCCCGAACAACGTTTATAATGTAGACGAATCAGGGTTAACAATTGTTCAAAGTAAATAATCGTCAGTAATAGGGCTGAAAGGCAAACGTCAAGTTGCTTCATTAACATCAGCAGAGAGAGGGGCTCTGATTACAGTTATTTTTTGTATGAGTGCGACTGGAAACTTTGTCCCTCCCTTGGTTATTTTTCCTAGGAAAAATATGAACATTCAGCTCATGAAGGAAGCTCCTCCTGGGTCCGTAGGAATTGCATACCATCCGGTTGGGTACAGTCCCATATTTTCACCCAGTAGTTCCGTCACTTTATCCAGTACACTAAACCAACTGAAGAAACTCCCCTCCTGTTAATCCTTGACGACCATTACAGCCACACTCGCAATATCGACGATATCGACCTTGCAAGGGAAAACCATGTTAACATTTTATGTCTGCCTCCTCACTCGACGCCCAAGCTCCAGCCTTTGGATAAGTCATTTATGGGGCCATTAAAAGTTTATTATAGTGAAGAAATTCGTATTTGGATCCGGCAAAACCAACGGGCTCTTAGTCCTTTTGATATAATGGAGTTATTTGGTAGAGCTTACGAAAAAGTTCAGACATACACAATAGCGGCTAATGGTTTTCGCACCACTGGTATTTACCCTTTTAACAGGAATGTTTTTTCCGAAGCTGACTTCATTGCTGCGGAACAAAAAGCAGCGAAAAGAGGAATTACCATTAACATTCAAGAAGTCAAAACAACAGAAGCTTCCTATCCTTATCGATAAACCTTCATGCTCTAAAACGTCATGCGAAGACAATGCACCTGGCAGAATTCAAGCTATTGACCAAGATCAAGATGAAGATGACCAAGACCAAGATGAAGATGACCAAGGCCAAGATGAAGACGTAGATTCAACCCAAAAGTTTGTTTCACCGTTAGAAATATCTTCAGTCCCAAGCACAATCCGCAAAAAAACCAACAGAGGACGCAAGACAATTGGATCTATTGTGATTACCTCGTCACCTTACAAAGACGAACTAAATGAGTTAATAAATAAAAAAACTGAACACTAACTTGTCTTCAGTAAAATCCTTGAAACAAAAAAAAAAGATTCTCAAAAACAGGAAAAGTCAAAGTACAAAATGAAACGTCAAAAGAATGCAGTTTCTGCTGATGAATCTGAGGATTCAAGTGAGGATGCAAAAATTCACGATTCTGACAATGATTTGGAAGATATGCCGGGAAAAATAAAACCGAATGAGGACGATGCTCATTGCATGTTTTGCGATAGTTCGTTTTCTGCTGATAAGAAAGGAGAACTATGGATCCAATGTTTAATGTGCTTAAAATGGGCTCATAATGAGTGTGGAGGCGCCGAAAAAGACAAATATATTTGTAACTGATGCAAATAATATGTAGATATATAAAGTATTCCATATTTCCCCCACCTTTTCTAAGGTGGGAATTTTGTAGTTTTTTTTTCTAACTTGTTTTTTGAAAAAGTGTTTGAGATAATTACACATTTGTTTTTACATTTTGGTATCTAATTGTCTAAAGTACCTTTTCCCTAAATTTGGCTCAAATCTATTCACTAACAAAAATTTTTGTATATACCAAACAAGTTTTGAGAGAAACTTTCAAAAATTCAGTTTATAAATTAATTTAAAGTAAGACTCTATTAAGCGACATAACCGACAAAGTCGAACAACACAAAATAATTAGGAATTTTCACGAAGGTAAAACAAACCATCGTGGAATACTTGAGACAGAGACAAGAATAAAACAGACATACCATTAGCCAAATCAGAAAAATGACGTTACCGAATTTATTAATCGTTGTAAACTATGTCAATCTACGAAATATGATTGAAATCCTCCAAAACAAAAGTTAATGATAACCCCTATACCTTCTAAACCGTTTGAGATTATCTACATTGATGGATTCTCAGCACAAAGCCAAAAATATTTAACTGTAATTTATACCTTTTCAAAATATAGGCAAGCATACCCACTTGCAGCATTGACAGGGATAGAAATTATTAAAGGTCTTTTAATTTCCATGACACATCATAGTTTACCTAGTCTAATTATCATGGACAATGGAAGTGAATTAAAAAACTCAATGCTTCAGGAATTTTTAGATGTGCATAAAATCAAAAGTCATTATGTTTCACACAATAGTTCTTAGTCAAAAAGCGCAATCGAGCGCTTACATTCAACAATCATTGAACATTTAAGAATTATTAAAACAAAAAATAATGGTAAAATTGACATTTTAAATGATATGCCTTATGCTATTTTCGGATATAATAATTCTCTACACTCTGTGACTAAACAAAAACCAATTGACGTTATAAATGGTCATTTTGATTGTAAAGATTTTTTCGATATCAACATTAATCAAAAATTAATTAACAATTACATTCAGGAACATAGGGAGACCACAACCGAAATTTACAAAGAATTAAATGAGAAACTAATCTCGCAGATGGAAAAGACAATAGGATATCACAATAAAGATCGACATGAACCACTAACGTACATACCTGAGACATAACTGACGTTTACAGAAAACATACAACGCAAGTCAGAAACAAGTTAAATCCAAAATTCTATAAAGATAAAGTTTTAGATAATGAACATATTAAAGTAAAAACTCATGAAAAGGCTTTATTACACAAACAAATGCTTAGAAGACAAAACTTTTACAGGACGCCACTGATCCTAATGATCCTGGACCCTCTACAAATAAAGCCTCAAGAGATACAATTGACGAACCTAATTAATAACCCTGGTATCCTTCACTATATTTTAGGCACAGCTAAAGTAAAATCAACGGTACATACGTTTCTCCATTATTATGACTTAGCACCTATTAAAAATAAAATTGAAATTTTAAAATTTGCCTACAAAAATGTAACTGATGCAATTCAAGATAAGTAGCAGCCCTTATCATATAGAGTTAGAAAATTTTGATCGAGCACTCGTTTATCAATTAACATTAGCAGATAACAAATTAAATTCCCTAATGCCTCCTATAATTAAGAGTATTTCTGGCAATTTAGATGCAAATGATGCATTTCACTATGATCAGAAATGGCTTGTCTGATCTTCAAAACAATGAATTGTAAATTGTACAAAAAGTAAATCAACAAATTTCACTTACAAATGATATTATTCAAACTTTTAACAAAACAATTTCTTTAATTAAAAGTAATCAAGAAGTAATATGTGTAGGAATAGAAAGAATTCGAACTGCCTTAAATCAAATTTGTTTTTCAATTTAATGACTACTTACAAAGTGCAAATATTTAAGATCAATTAAATTTAAGTTTAAGCATCATTATACAATTTTTAGGAGAAATGGAAAAATAGAAAACGTTTGCACGATTAGGAGTTTTACATCCTAGCATAATAAAAGCCGAAGAGATAAAATCAATTATAAAAACTGTTTTAGTACCATTCGATAGACGAACTTCTTTTTACAAATTTAATCAACGATACTTACAAATATTATGGAATTCTAAAAATATATGCTTTTTATTCCGATTCTGAATTCGTTTTCGTTCTCCATTTTCCCATAGTTTTCCCTGAAAACTTTTCATACTCTCACCTTTATTCAATTCCACAACTATAATTCTTCGCAATACCTATCTGATGATGAATGGAAACCTCTACCAATACACATCGCTACCACGTATCAACCTGAAAACCAACTACTACTGTACTGATGATAACCTAGCCGATGGAACCGAAACAGAGAATTGCATATTTCAGTTGCTCTAATTAGTCCAATTGAAATCCAACACCAGGGATCGACAATCAAAGTATCAAGGAATGTTATCCAACAAATTGACGAGTCACACTATATTCGTATTTTTGTGAGTAAAACTAAAATCGAAATTAAATGTGGTAGGACTGATTTTACTATACTTTTAGGAAACTATCTAATTTTTATACCATACCAATGCCAAATTAAAATTGAAAACAATGAAAATTTTCTGTCTGTTGCTATCGGAGATAACTCCGGAAATATAATTTATTTTGATTTTTATTTGATAAAAAGTAATAAAAATTCTTTTTAAAAACATTTATCCAACGAGAGACTTATAAGAAGCATCTGATAATTCCACGGGTTTCAATAAGAACTATTTTCTGAAGCTGGTAGTAAGTTTCTTCTTTTAGATTACCTTTTTTTAGGTTTTTAATAAGTGTTTGCGGTACTTCTCCTGTTGATCCTATAATAATTGGTACTATGGTTTCTGATTCCACATGTCCTTTATTTCATTGGCAAAAGGTAGATATTTACTATTGTTTTCTTTTCAGATTAGCGGCGACTGGAATAAAAGTCGATTAGGTAAGTGTGCTTGGTATTCTTGTCGGTAAACATCACATCTGATCTGTAATGTTGTAATGGTAAGTCAGTTATTATTTCTCTGTTCCAATATATTTTGTAGTTTTCCGTTTGAATAACGCTCTCCGGTTTGTATTTGTATTACGGGATTGCCGCTTGAGGATCAGTCTCAAACAGTTTTATCAGTTCTTGATGGACTACCTTTCCCATGTTGTCATGTCTTTTGGTGTATTCTTTTGGAGCGAGCGATTGACATCCGCTTATTATGTGATCGATGGATTTGGTTTGTTCCCCGCATATTCTACATTTGTCTGCTGGTATATTCTCTTTTATTATTATTCATCATTATTAGCAGAAGTTTTCATCCAATTATTCAAAAATGTTTTACCCAAATGCACATAGTCGTATCAATTATCATGCAGGTAAAGGGATGTATAATTCATGTTTTAGAGCATCCTCGGACCATGATTCTGCTGGTTTAGACACATAATTCGGTGGTCCAACTACCTCAAAGAGGGTGTATCGACAGAAAATCGGAAAGATCTGGTCAAGAAATTTCCCTTTCCATCTAATTGTCTAGCTCTCCAGGCTCCAAAGATGAATGATGAGATAAAGTCTGTTTGCCAAACCAAATTCAAAAAAATTATTAGTTTTTACCAATCTTCAGAAGCAGATAGGAGCTGCTTTAACAGCACTAGGTCAGCTTATAAATTTTAAAATTATTGAACAAAATGCTACAGTAACATTGGACGACGAAAAATTGCAAAAATTAGCAGATGCAGCGCAACTAATTGCTGCAACACATCAAGTAATGTCTGTGAAACGTAAATTTGAGGTTTAACCATTCATAAATGAAGAAAGCAGATCAGCAGCTCAGCAAAGTCCTATCGATGAATATCTCTTTGGATCTGGGTTTATGGAAATATTAAGGTAATGCCAGACATTGCGAAAAATAGCAGATGAGTTAAAGAAACCAAAGAAAGTATGCTTTTCTGCTGTGGGTTTTTCAGGAACTCAGGCGTTTAAACGTCAAGCGTCCACAGTACAAAAAGAGAATGAAAGACAGGGATCAGTCGCCAGCGAAGAACCAATACCCAAGGAAAGTATCGGAAGTTCAGGAGCTCCAGAACCCGGAAATAAAGGTAGATATAATAGCGGGAAGATTAAAATATTTTAAAACCAGATGGTGCAAACTACCAGGCTCCAAAAATGTTATTCAATGGCTGAGAAGTATTAAATAACCATTTTCTCAAATACCAAAAGAAAATAAACATATAGGTAACCTTATACCTAGAAAACCTCCTGCCAAAATTCCAATATTTAAGCAGGAGATACATAAAATGTTAATAAAAAGGCTGATAAGTAAATGCAAATTTATGGAAGATCAATTTAAAAAAACTGATAAGACATTTCGTTTTATATTAAATTTAAAATTGTTAAACAAGTTTATTCCTACAGAACATTTTAAACTAGAAGACTACAAAACTGCTGCTAGTTAAATATCAAAAAATATATATTTTACAAAGCTAGATCTTAAACAAGCCTATTTTCTTTTGGCTATAGATAGCAATTATAAAAAATATTTTAGATTTATGTTTCAAAATACTCTATACCAATTTAATTGCGTTGCATTTGGCCTAAACATAGCATCATATATATTTACGAAATTATTAAAACCCGTTGTTAAATATTTAAAATAACGTGAAGTAAAATTAGTTATATACCTTGATGGACATATTGCTTATAGGCAGAGATTACAGCAAATCTAAAAAATTTTAGAAATGACCAGGGATTTGTTAGAATTTTTAAGCTTTGTAATAAAATACAAAAAAAGTATCTTGTTACCAATAAAAGAAATCGAGTTTCTAGGTATTACATTTAATTCTAGATTAATGAAGATTAAATTAACAAATAGAAATTACAAGAAATTTTTTAGACATCTAGAGTTTTGTAGAATTAGAGAATTTGCATCCCTTATTGTTGGGAAGTTAGTATCAATGGCCCTGCCTTTAAATATGGTTGGCTTCATACAAAACTATTTGAGGCAGTAAAACAAATAAATCTTAAACTACACAAACAAGATTTTAACAAATAGATGCAAATTTCCACAAGTTTAAAAAATGGATTTTGTTGGTGGCTGCAGAATGTAGTTTTTTTAGGTAGAAAATTTATCAAAGAATCTTACCTCCTAGAAATTTATTCAGACTCTTCAAAAACAGGATGGGGGCACACACAGATAATTTAGAGGCAAAGAGGTTTTGGAGTGTTGAGGAAAGAACTGAACACAAAAATTATTTGGAATTGTTAGCAGCCCTTAATGGTTTACAGTCTCTAACTACAAATTATAAAAATTCTAACATATTATTACGTATTGATAACATAACTGCTCTAGCCTGTAAATATAAATATTTTCAGAAAATAAAAGAAAATTATGGAGAACCATCCATTGATCTATTTACATCTAGCAATAACGCAAAATGCTCAAAATATGTATCGTGGTACCCCAATCCGCACAGTCTAGCAGTGGATGCGTTCACTATTGAATGGAAAATATATTATTTTTACCATTAATTTTTAAAACAAACAAAAATTTTCTGATTTCCCCTGTCAGGCATCCACATCCGCTTCACAGATCCCTTTCCCTGGTGGCAGGGAAATTGTCTGGGAGGCGATGAGAACCAAAAAGATTCCGGACTCGGCCATTCGCATAATGTTAGCATCCATCTCAGAAAAATCATTAAAACAGTATACAACTGTGTATAAAAAGTAGTGGCGTTTTTGTTTAAATAAGAAATACAATTCCTACATTCATTTTTTAAATAACATTTTGGGTTTTTTGCTGGAAATGCTAGATGAGGGTTTATCTTATTCTACACTTAACTGTTTAAGGTCAGCCTTATCTTTATTATTTGATTTTGGAACAAATGATAAAAAGATAATAAAACGGTTCTTAAAAGGGGCTTATAAAAAAAACCGTCAAAACCCAGATATTCAAATACGTGGGACCCAAGTCCTGTTTTAGAATATTTGAAAAAAATATTTCCATTAGAATCACTATCCCTCAAAGAATAATCCCATAAGTTGACTGTGTTATTAGCTCTCACCTCAGCCCATCGTATGCAAACTTTATCAAAGATTGAATTAAAAAACATTGCAATTTCAGGATAGGTTAGAAATAAAAATATCATCAATAATAAAAACATCTGGATTGAACCATTCTCAGCCTGTTCTTATCTTTCCATTTTTTAATGAAAATTCAAGCCTCTGTGTGACATCTCCTATAGATCATTATTATATTAAGGTTACAAAAGAATTTAGAACAGATGATTCATTAATTTATACTTACCAGAAACATTATCATCCAGCTTCAACTCAAACTCTTAGCAGATGTATAGAAGAAATATTAGGTAAAAGTGAGATTACCACAGAGATATTTAGCAGTCATTCTGTTAGGCACGCGGCGACATCGTTCGGTTTTCGAGCAGGCCTAAATATAGATTTAATTTTAAAGACTGCAGGCTGGACTGAGAAATCTAGAGTTTTCAATACCTTTTATAATAGGCCAACTATTGAGGAAAAAGGTAGTTTTGCTAGATGTATCATGTATCCTTAAGTGTAGAAAGAAATAACTACCTACCAGATAATTTCTATTTGGATAATAAATAATTATTTATTGTATTAAAATTATATTTTTTTTTCCAATTTGTTATAAAATTATATTTTTTTTCCAATTTGTTATAAAATTATTTAAGATATTTCCAGAAACTTTATATTATATTATACATTGTGTTAAATTACTAAAATAAAATAAATTTATATATTAAAATTATACATTTTTGTCCCTTAAAATGTTTTTATTTTGTATATACGAGTATGTAGGTACCTACAAAGAGCATCATTTTGCACTCCCAAATATAGATTTTAAGTAAACTGCACCCGAATTTGGTTGTTTAAACATCTATCAACTATCATAGAAGGACGAATAATTATAAGATTAATCGACTTACCTGTAGGGATGATTAATCTTAATTATGCCCTAGACCCCAGACGTAGTTGGTGCAGTTTACCAAGAATGAAACTTAGCCATGTACATGGGTTTATCGCCAGGCCGATATGGGTACCGTATGCATATTTCCATTCCCTATACCGTGAACGCAATCGATTGCGATGACAGGCTAGGAAATGGTGATTCTTCTAAAACCCTCCATTCCCTATACCGTTAACGCAACGCTATAAGTACGAAACAACGCCTCCTCGTAGGGTGGCGCGGCTTCGCCGCCACCAGAAAATATCAACCCATACCTGGCTACGCCGACCGGCATAGACTCCAACGGCTTGGACACAGCTCAAATTAAAATGAAAAGTCTTACATAACAGAAATCAAATAACAGAAATATCTGTGATTACCACAAATATATTTACTTCGGGAGTCAAGTTCACCTGCCGGCCAGAGACACTAATCAATTTTCAAACCTGTTTTCACAAACGGTTGCGATCACGGTATAGGGAATGAAGCGTTTTAGATGCATCTCCATTTCCTAGGCTGTTATCGCAACCAGTTGCGTTCACCGTATAGGGTTTGGAAATAAGCGTACCGTATAGCAGTTTTTTGGCTTTAAAACCATTGTGCGAGATCCACAATAAAGTGTACCTATCAACTATCAAAGAAGGGCTACGACGCTCGAATAATTAAGATTAATCATCCCTACAGGTAAGTCGATTATTCTTATAATCATATTTTTAGTACTGACATTATTTCAAACCGGTTTTGCGTATTAACGTACTGTATTGGATTAAAGTTTATTAATATTATATAGGTAATTCGAAAAATCATTAAGGTCTATCGATTTTATAGCAAACCATTATCCTCCTTTTCAACCGTTATATACTTCACCCCAAGTTTAGGTGGTAGATATCGTAGTAGGTCAGCATTATCAGCTAAGAATATTTTACTTTCTAAAATAAAGTAATAGGGTGCGGTTTCAAAACATAATTATGGAAATTCAGTTACGTTTCTTCTAATTTTATAAAATTAAAAATACATTTGATGCAAAATTTTTACTATTTTTTAAATGATTTTGGTCATATAGAGCCTACTTTTTTCGTTATCTTCGTTATATTTTTCTTTTCTTTTTTTGTTAACCTCAGAAAATTGCAATTTTGTTCTGGTCTTTAGCATATTCAGCTCTTTATATCACTTAGAGATAAGGGTGTTTAACCGTAGTATAAAAAAAAATGAGAAAAAAATAAAAATCAAATACAGATGATTATGGTGTCTATCTGAATTAGGGTGTGGTAAAGTTCGTTGCAAATTATAAGATTTGGAAAACCCCAGATGTTATACCCGCGCTGATAACTGTAGTTATTGACAGCGGTCCGAATTTTAATAAAAAATTGTGACCCTTAGGTATAAAATAAGTGAGTAGTGAATAAGTGTCACAATTAAATGCTCTTGTCTGTATAGAGGTACTGTTGTAATCCTCTGCGCAGTTGAAAGGGCAGGGTTGACCATCGACCATCGTTAACAAATCTAATTTATTTCTGTTTTATAGTTTGTCGATAGAGTTTGTGTTGTTAAAATAATGGAGTTAGAAAGTGATGAATTTATTCCCGAAATTAATGTGGATGTGTCGGCTTTGATAGAGATAGGTGGATGCTAAACAAGTTGTTCTGAACGTTTACAATAGTAAGTGGTTTATCTATTTTCTTATTAAATTGTATGCATATGTTATAAACAGTTTTTTGGGAGGATCTGTTGATAAATACTATTTTATTTATTTACAGAACTTAAATTGGAGTTATTACAACAATCTGCCACTGTGGAGCAGATAATATTTTTAACTAACATTTCTGCTTCATTAGTAGCTAAAATTATAAAAAATGGAGCAGAACCTCGGCATTTGCGAAACGATTCCGGTTCTTCTCGTTGTATACCAAAGTATTTATTAGAACCTATCAGACGAACATTATATGACATAAATGACGCAAACAACTTCCCAAATTTAAGCAAACTAATAAAAACTTTAAAAAACAAAATGATAATTGAAAATTGCCATAAAACTACTTTGTGGAGATTTTTAAGATATATTAATTTTTATTAATTTAATTTTTATTAATTCTTATTAATTTTTATTAATTTTTATTAATTTTTATTAATTTTTATTAATTTTTATTAATTTTTATTAATTTTTATTAGTTTTTATTAATTTTTATTAATTTTTATTAATTTTTATTAATTTTTATTAATTTTTATTAATTTTTATTAATTTTTATTAATTTTTATTAATTTTTATTAATTTTTATTAATTTTTATTAATTTTTATTAATTTTTATTAATTTTTATTAATTTTTATTAATTTTTAATAATTTTTATTAATTTTTATTAATTTTTATTAATTTTTATTAATTTTTATTAATTTTTATTAATTTTTATTAATTTTTATTAATTTTTATTAATTTTTATTAATTTTTATTAATTTTTATTAATTTTTATTAATTTTTATTAATTTTTATTAATTTTTATTAATTTTTATTAATTTTTATTAATTTTTATTAATTTTTATTAATTTTTATTAATTTTTATTAATTTTTATTAATTTTTATTAATTTTTATTAATTTTTATTAATTTTTATTAATTTTTATTAATTTTTATTAATTTTTATTAATTTTTATTAATTTTTATTAATTTTTATTAATTTTTATTAATTTTTATTAATTTTTATTAATTTTTATTAATTTTTATTAATTTTTATTAATTTTTATTAATTTTTATTAATTTTTATTAATTTTTATTAATTTTTATTAATTTTTATTAATTTTTATTAATTTTTATTAATTTTTATTAATTTTTATTAATTTTTATTAATTTTTATTAATTTTTATTAATTTTTATTAATTTTTATTAATTTTTATTAATTTTTATTAATTTTTATTAATTTTTATTAATTTTTATTAATTTTTATTAATTTTTATTAATTTTTATTAATTTTTATTAATTTTTATTAATTTTTATTAATTTTTATTAATTTTTATTAATTTTTATTAATTTTTATTAATTTTTATTAATTTTTATTAATTTTTATTAATTTTTATTAATTTTTATTAATTTTTATTAATTTTTATTAATTTTTATTAATTTTTATTAATTTTTATTATTAATTTTTATTAATTTTTATTAATTTTTATTAATTTTTATTAATTTTTATTAATTTTTATTAATTTTTATTAATTTTTATTAATTTTTATTAATTTTTATTAATTTTTATTAATTTTTATTAATTTTTATTAATTTTTATTAATTTTTATTAATTTTTATTAATTTTTATTAATTTTTATTAATTTTTATTAATTTTTATTAATTTTTATTTTTTATTAATTTTTATTAATTTTTATTAATTTTTATTAATTTTTATTAATTTTTATTAATTTTTATTAATTTTTATTAATTTTTATTAATTTTTTATTAATTTTTATTAATTTTTATTAATTTTTATTAATTTTTATTAATTTTTATTAATTTTTATTAATTTTTATTAATTTTTATTAATTTTTATTAATTTTTATTAATTTTTATTAATTTTTATTAATTTTTATTAATTTTTATTAATTTTTATTAATTTTTATTAATTTTTATTAATTTTTATTAATTTTTATTAATTTTTATTAATTTTTATTAATTTTTATTAATTTTTATTAATTTTTATTAATTTTTATTAATTTTTATTAATTTTTATTAATTTTTATTAATTTTTATTAATTTTTATTAATTTTTATTAATTTTTATTAATTTTTATTAATTTTTATTAATTTTTATTAATTTTTATTAATTTTTATTAATTTTTATTAATTTTTATTAATTTTTATTAATTTTTATTAATTTTTATTAATTTTTATTAATTTTTATTAATTTTTATTAATTTTTATTAATTTTTATTAATTTTTATTAATTTTTATTAATTTTTATTAATTTTTATTAATTTTTATTAATTTTTATTAATTTTTATTAATTTTTATTAATTTTTATTAATTTTTATTAATTTTTATTAATTTTTATTAATTTTTATTAATTTTTATTAATTTTTATTAATTTTTATTAATTTTTATTAATTTTTATTAATTTTTATTAATTTTTTTTAATTTTTATTAATTTTTATTAATTTTTATTAATTTTTAATAATTTTTATTAATTTTTATTAATTTTTATTAATTTTTATTAATTTTTATTAATTTTTATTAATTTTTATTAATTTTTATTAATTTTTATTAATTTTTATTAATTTTTATTAATTTTTATTAATTTTTATTAATTTTTATTAATTTTTATTAATTTTTATTAATTTTTATTAATTTTTATTAATTTTTATTAATTTTTATTAATTTTTATTAATTTTTAATAATTAATTAATTAATCTATATAT
This sequence comes from Psylliodes chrysocephalus, assembly GCA_927349885.1. Classification (NCBI taxonomy): domain Eukaryota; kingdom Metazoa; phylum Arthropoda; class Insecta; order Coleoptera; family Chrysomelidae; genus Psylliodes; species Psylliodes chrysocephalus. The sequence goes on along the minus strand of OV651813.1, from coordinate 64,986,953 downwards.
AAAAATGAATTGCTGTTCGTTAGTCTCGCTAAAATTCGAGAATGGCTGAACGGATTTATCTTATCTTGGTCTTGAAATGTTCGTGGAGGTAAAGGAAAGGTTTAAAAGGTAAGAAAAATTAGAATAATTGCCGGGAAAACCATAAAAACAGCCCTTCTCTATTTCCCATACAAACGTTTAAGAGTCAATTATAGATCTTATTACCGCTGCACAAAGTTCATATTCAATCATATCTATCAAAATAGTATTTGCGTGCGCGTTGTAGGATCTAATGTCGCGTTCCGAAACTCAACAAAAGTGAATCGCGACCGCGACAAAATTGCAGTCACAAAATGTAATATAGTCGGCATAACGAAAGAATGACTTTAAAAGCCCTCAAATTCTCAAAGTGGGGGTAAGGGCGTCGTGTGTAGATGTTTCCCGTTAACGATATATATTAAGATATATTTGATTATGTTATTATCTGGAGCTTACCTATTTGGTCAAAAATAATATTATTTAAACGCTTCTTGTATGCGCGAACCAATTTCATACGTATATGCTCAGCTCATAAGTGGTTATATGTCTAAAGGGATCTTAAGAGAGAGCGTCACAGCTTTAACCACTACAGAACTAGGTTTTTTTTTATGATATACACTACTTATTATTTTGTAATAGGCGTAGCCGTGCTTTGACAGCAAATATGTGGCAACTACAATATCCCCGCTATCGCTATGCTTTCTAGCTGTATGCCACACATTCGGTTCGGTTATTATCCCACCACCATATCTTCTAATTCTAGTCGACGACTTTCTGTTGCCCTGTTGCCATTTTATTAACTTCTATACTAGTCATACGCCTAACACGAAAAAATAAGCACTGTATATGCATACAAAAACATTTCTGCATGCAGGCGCAGTAAATAGCTCAATATGCATGGTAAACAAATCGCACAGTAAGAAAACGCACGGTAAACAAAACGCACGATAATCAAAATGCACGGTAAACAAAATGCACGGTAAAATGCATAAGTAAACAAAACGCACAGTATTTACACGCGTATTTACCTATGTAAAAAGTCGTAGATAAATTATAGGAGAGACTTTTACACTTTTCATACTTATATCCCTAAAATCCATAAAAAAAAACAAATTCAACCTCCGTTTCTGCTCTGTCAGGAACCGTAATTATCACATTTCTTGTTACTAACACCTCATTGGATACTGATCCTTATTGCATATAAAAACAATTGAATATGAAAGACTTGCTTGCTTGATTGCTTGCTTGCTTGTTTGGGGTTCTACGACTTTGGATTTTACATCCATTCGCCTATCATTATCGTTTTTATTCCTTATTTTGATTTTACGTGAAAGACAACCATCTCCTTACCGCGGAAAGACAGTAGACTAACATAAGAGAGAAAATAGTAAAAATATTTTAAAAAACTAAATAAATTTAGGTGCGTAACTAATAAATAATTCTCAAAAAAAATACAACTAAAGAACTTATACCGAGCTAAACTCTGTCAAGGCAATTTTGAAGTACCTGATGTCCAAATAAGAAAGGACGCCGACTAAGGAACCGTTTATTCTACAGATCTAAGATTTTTTTAATAACAAGTAGGTACCTGTAAATTATGTCCGATTAGGAGACTTACAGTCCTGTCGATTGTCTACTCAGTATACATACAAACAATTAAAAAAAAAAAAGATTTATGATATTTGAGCGATCTTTTTCACATATTCTAAAATTATAAAAATCTAAAAATCACTTCACAAAACAGGACTTCAAGCAAAACGTCCATTATTATCAAAATATGCCTTCCAATATTAAAAGGCAAATTTACATCAGACTTACCTTTACCTACTTGGATGTTTCGCCATGGGCCGTGCCATCGTAGGACTTATATGACTAGCGTTTAACCATCAACAACGCGGAATGAATGACGGTGAATGAGTGAGTGAATTGGTTAATTGGAGGAAGTAGTAAGACCTTTAAATTGTAATACAGTAAACGGCAGGCTGAAGTGCCGCCACGCTACAAACGGATTAGGGTGTTATTATGAGGGGTATTATTACATTGAGTAGTGATATAAATGCAAACCACACAGGAAAAAAGAGGGCCAGGTCGGATTTTTATAACATCCGAACAAAGCATGGCACGGATATAAGTTCGGAGATCCAAACAAACAAGATTTCGTTCGTGGAAGAGGTGAATTATTAATTAGGATGATGAATAGTCGAACAAACGTTACGTCATAACTGTATCACGTCATAATTTTATTGTACATCGATAGCTTAGCATACGAATTAATTAAAAAATTTAATGCTGAAAATTCGATTACCTTCTCTAGGTAAGACGAATAAAAAAATGTATTTAACTGAAGAACATACGATCTAAATAAAGTTCGGATTTTCAGCTACCGAGCTTTTATTTGGTGCCAGAGCATAATTTTTTATTCTTCTAAACATTTAAAGGGGTGATATAATAGATTGTGCAAAATAACCGGAAAAGGCCTGCAATAACTAAACAGGAAAATCATGTGTTGGACACATCAGATGTTTATTTAAATATTAAAACACTTTTATTATTATTGATAATGCTTTATAGTCTAGATTTTATTGTTCTATAGACTAGCATTTCTTTTTTACATCCATTCCAATCTTCAATCAAGTTATAACTTAATAGCACTTTAAAGTTGATAGCACATTAGATGCACTTATATTCGAGCTAGAAAAAAGAAAAAGCACTGTCACAATATTATCTTTAAGTGAAAGACAAAAAATTCCACCTGACAATGCCGCCGGTTTTTTATCATGTGGCCTAATTGCCTTTTTTGAGCGTGTGTGTATTTACTTGAGTTTGATTAACTGTTATGTCTGTTTCTGGTTTTTCACTAAGTTCATCTGTAGTAACTTCTTTTCCAGATTTTTAGGCGAGTTTGTGATTAAGGAGGTAGATGGTGCACTATTATTTTGGTTTTGATGCTCTTCCAGTTCCAATAGATCTTCAACTATATATGATTTTTAGTTTATGAAACGATTTTTTTAAAGTTGAAATTCTACCTTAACTTTGGCATTCAGAGACTTTCCTAAGGTATATATGTTGTTAATGGGTTCTGGTTTTAATTTTTCAAAGTAGTTAATTTATCGCAAACCTCTTCAACCGTTATAGTTTCTAATTCTAATTGTTGTTTTATTAAAAATACCAGTATGCTATTTTTTATTTAATCTTTCTAAGGATTCCACTTTATTTCGTAATTCTATATTTTCTTGTCCTAATTTTCTTACTTTTTCGTTTAAAAATCGAACTTTCGTGAGTATATTAGCTTCTATGACATTCCTTATAGATAATGTACATGTAGGATAAAGACTCGAGAAACTTTTATCTGGCAAATTAATCGATAAACTTGTAATCCATTAAATGAAATGCAATCGCATAATGAAAATGATGAACCCATATTAATACTTTGGAGAGACAAAAATCGTAAAAGTAACAAGATCAATTGCCAACAAGTTAACAGCTACACGCAATCGGATATTCAAGCTACTTTTACTCTTTCACTCATTTGACTCCAAAACCCTATTTAACCGTTTCCTTATTCTACGAAGTAAATGGTTATGCGTTCCTGTATTGTGAACGAAATTGTATGGTATTTTCCAGCACAAAATTAAACTATTTTTTATGTTTCTTTATTCCTGGAATTAGGCCAATTAAAACACAATTCTTTAAAGATCGGTATATATTATTTAAGTACGTTTCGATATTAGAACCTTCAAAATAATTGCTGACAATATATTAACCGTAACAAAAATAATTAATATACCAAAAATAAGTATTGTGTAAAGTATTAATGGAGTACATTTAAGAATTTCATTGGAAAATCTGACAAATTTATTTAAAAATAAATGCCATATTTTCTACAACAAAAAATGACGTTTACTCAGAAAAACAAATTATTCTAAAAATAAATAAGAAAAAAAGAACCCCAAAGCATATTTCTTATTTTATTTATTTTATTTTTTTATTTAATTTTATCAAGATTATTATTACTACTGTCGTGCAGATTAATATTGTTAATATAAATTAGTGTATAAGTAAATGTGATTACTGTTATAAAGGTACTGCTGTTCGACGTATAGATATGACGCCTAGGTATATCAAAAAAACATTGACTTGTTTTCAAGCATTTTCGATTGCTTTGGACACAGCCCAGTTAGCTATTTTTATACGAGGTGTTGATGAAGAAGTAGCATTATCAGAGGAATTACTGGCTTTACGCTGCCGCTACAAGGAACCACTGTCGAGGTGCAAATTACTTTTGAGCAATGCAATATGGTTTGTAGTGGTGTAAATTAGTTGGTGTGCACGGATGGTGCGCTTTCAATGGTCGGTTCACTAAAAGATTTTATCGGAATTTTGAAGGAAAGATCAACCGCTATGAATGTACAAGAATGTGATTTAATATTTCTGCATTGTAAGTAGGTGAATCAAATATAAACAAGCCTTCGTTTATAAACTATTTATTTTAAAACATGACACAAAACGGATTTTTTTTTCTACTTTTTTACATATTCCCCTTCTCTGTTAATACACTTTTCCTAACGGATTGGCAGTTTCTTAATCCAGTTTTCATAAAAAGAAGCGGGGCGGGTAGCTAACCAGTTGCGCACAAATGCCTCCACCTCTTCATTGGTCTGAAATCGCTCGCCTCCCAGTGAATCTTTGAGTTTCCCAAACATATGAAAATCACAAGGTGACAAATCTGGACTGTATGGAGGGTGCTACAGCACAGTCCAGTGCATTTAATTGATTTTGGCTTGTGTTACAGCTGCCGTATGAGGTTTAGCGTTGTCATGCAGGAGCAATACGTCTCGGATGGGGTGTGCTTTCCTCTTTTGGTGATAAGCAAGCTTTACCTGGTCGAGTAAGTTACAGTAGTAAGCCGCGTTTATTGTTCTTCGCTCATGTAAAAAATCTACCAACAGAACTCCTCTCCAGTCCCAAAAAACGGTCGCTAAAACTTTGCCTGCAGACAGACGAGTTTTCGCCTTCACTGGGTTTGTTTCGTCTTTGTGCCGCCACTCCATGCTTGCTCGTTTTGCACCAAGATTTTACACGTGCCCACGAAAGCGTTTCATTCCCGAAGGGTGCTCGCAATCTGCATAGAATTTCAGCAGGTTTCACGTTTTCGCACGTAAGAAATTTAATGATTATTCTTTGCGCAATACTGCTGTGTACCTTCATCTCGCTCAATGCGATTGCTGCTGACAAATTGAGGATCGCGCCACTACTAGCTGGTTACATGCTGCTGAACATTCCTACTCACATATTATAACAGCCGCGTTCACCTTGAATTACTTTTTCGTTTATTATTTTAAAAGGCTTGTTTATATTTGATCCACCCTAATATTCACCAATAAAACTTGTGCTCTAAATCCATTCGATTTAAGAATGTTATGGATGTGGTATTAAATACCATTAATTTCATTAGATTCCGCGGTCTTAACCATCGCTAGTTTTAACCATTTTTGGATGAACTTTCTTCAAAACACGATGCTGTGACATATTATTGCGAAGTAAGGTGGCTAAGCAAAGGTAAAATGCTAAAAAGATTTTATGACCTTAGAAAATAAATAGCTGATTTTATGGAATTGAGAGAGAAAATATTGCCGCAAATTTTTGATCCAACTTGGTTTTATGACTTGGCATTCCTGGTAGACATCACAGGACACTAAAGGCCGATTCTCACTAGGCGCTCAGGTCACACTACGCTCACGATCCGCTTACAATCAAGGATGTAAGTTCGTTCGTTTGTTCGTTCGTTCGTTCGTTCGTTCGTTCGTTCGTTCGTTCGTTCGTTCGTTCGTTCGTTCGTTCGTTCGTTCGTTCGTTCGTTCGTTCGTTCGTTCGTTCGTTCGTTCGTTCGTTCGTTCGTTCGTTCGTTCGTTCGTTCGTTCGTTCGTTCGTTCGTTCGTTCGTTCGTTCGTTCGTTCGTTCGTTCGTTCGTTCGTTCGTTCGTTCGTTCGTTCGTTCGTTCGTTCGTTCGTTCGTTCGTTCGTTCGTTCGTTCGTTCGTTCGTTCGTTCGTTCGTTCGTTCGTTCGTTCGTTCGTTCGTTCGTTCGTTCGTTCGTTCGTTCGTTCGTTCGTTCGTTCGTTCGTTCGTTCGTTCGTTCGTTCGTTCGTTCGTTCGTTCGTTCGTTCGTTCGTTCGTTCGTTCGTTCGTTCGTTCGTTCGTTCGTTCGTTCGTTCGTTCGTTCGTTCGTTCGTTCGTTCGTTCGTTCGTTCGTTCGTTCGTTCGTTCGTTCGTTCGTTCGTTCGTTCGTTCGTTCGTTCGTTCGTTCGTTCGTTCGTTCGTTCGTTCGTTCGTTCGTTCGTTCGTTCGTTCGTTCGTTCGTTCGTTCGTTAGTTCGTTCGTTCGTTCGTTCGTTCGTTCGTTCGTTCGTTCGTTCGTTCGTTCGTTCGTTCGTTCGTTCGTTCGTTCGTTCGTTCGTTCGTTCGTTCGTTCGTTCGTTCGTTCGTTCGTTCGTTCGTTCGTTCGTTCGTTCGTTCGTTCGTTCGTTCGTTCGTTCGTTCGTTCGTTCGTTCGTTCGTTCGTTCGTTCGTTCGTTCGTTCGTTCGTTCGTTCGTTCGTTCGTTCGTTCGTTCGTTCGTTCGTTCGTTCGTTCGTTCGTTCGTTCGTTCGTTCGTTCGTTCGTTCGTTCGTTCGTTCGTTCGTTCGTTCGTTCGTTCGTTCGTTCGTTCGTTCGTTCGTTCGTTCGTTCGTTCGTTCGTTCGTTCGTTCGTTCGTTCGTTCGTTCGTTCGTTCGTTCGTTCGTTCGTTCGTTCGTTCGTTCGTTCGTTCGTTCGTTCGTTCGTTCGTTCGTTCGTTCGTTCGTTCGTTCGTTCGTTCGTTTCGTTCGTTCGTTCGTTCGTTCGTTCGTTCGTTCGTTCGTTCGTTCGTTCGTTCGTTCGTTCGTTCGTTCGTTCGTTCGTTCGTTCGTTCGTTCGTTCGTTCGTTCGTTCGTTCGTTCGTTCGTTCGTTCGTTCGTTCGTTCGTTCGTTCGTTCGTTCGTTCGTTCGTTCGTTCGTTCGTTCGTTCGTTCGTTCGTTCGTTCGTTCGTTCGTTCGTTCGTTCGTTCGTTCGTTCGTTCGTTCGTTCGTTCGTTCGTTCGTTCGTTCGTTCGTTCGTTCGTTCGTTCGTTCGTTCGTTCGTTCGTTCGTTCGTTCGTTCGTTCGTTCGTTCGTTCGTTCGTTCGTTCGTTCGTTCGTTCGTTCGTTCGTTCGTTCGTTCGTTCGTTCGTTCGTTCGTTCGTTCGTTCGTTCGTTCGTTCGTTCGTTCGTTCGTTCGTTCGTTCGTTCGTTCGTTCGTTCGTTCGTTCGTTCGTTCGTTCGTTCGTTCGTTCGTTCGTTCGTTCGTTCGTTCGTTCGTTCGTTCGTTCGTTCGTTCGTTCGTTCGTTCGTTCGTTCGTTCGTTCGTTCGTTCGTTCGTTCGTTCGTTCGTTCGTTCGTTCGATTTTGGCGTCAAAAATCAATATCAGTTCTCTACTCTGGATTGTGGCAAGTAATCAGACGTTTTAATCGCATTTCCTTCGTCATATCTTGCTGAGGGTAAATTCAGTGCAGTAGCTAATTTACTGTCAAAGAAGAGGAACTACACATCACTTAACGTGACGATCTGAGATTAATGTTAATGGAATTGGAACCCAGCATTAGCAATTTTTTAAAACTTCACCAGCCTCAACCATCTTAATTTTTTTTATTTACTGTTAATTCTGTGTTTTTCTCATTTTTTTTTCTTATTGATTTTGTATTTGTTTTTAAAACGCTAATAAACAATTTTATTGTACATTTTATTAATTTCTACTTTATGATTTTTAATAGATAAATAAGCAGATAAATAGGGTACCGATAATATGCAACAATATTTGAATAGTTTTTTATTTTGATTTCTGTAAATGAGTAAATTTTTTGTCACAACTTTGTTATGTTTTTATTTCGAAAGAGTGTTGAATTTTAAGCTATTGCATAGCTTTTATCGCGGGCTTTGAGCGGCGACAGAATCAAAAAATTTCGTAACACCGTAACGAAAATAAACCTAACACCCCCCACTCCGACCGGCACAGCAGTGCGGCCTTAAAGCCATGGAAGGTTATATTTGACCTATTCATATTAGTATGAAGCGGAGTTAAATATACGTCTGCGGACTGGAACATTTATGCAATACAAGAACTAGAAGAGCTTCTAATAAATTGGTATCACAAATGTTCCCGGCTGGCTTAAATATTATAGTTGGAGAGCCAGTAACACAAATTTCATTAAGTGTTTGATGCACTTTGAAATTTTGTAATTTGAAATCATTTGGATGGAAAAGCAGGTATACCTGTGTTGGCTAGCCAACATAAAAATAAGTCTTATTTACTATAGAAAGAGATTTTAAATTCATATTTCGGAGTATAATAAAAAAATGCATTTATTTTTAAATGACTTATGTTTAAACTTTTAATCTCTCAAAATTAAAAATTAATACAATTAAGTAATAATGATACTTTTATAGTTTTTAAATCATATATTTATGTGATTCCATTAAATTATAATATAGTGTTAGAAACATACCTATCAGGATGCGTCAGTGATAATATTTTCTGTAAATCGACCGCTGACGGTCGGGCGATTGATTCATTCTATTGCCTCAGCTCGTGGCAAACAGCCGTTATTTTGCAGAAGATAATGTGTGTGTCGAAAAATAATATTATTTGTGATTAGTTTCTAACATCAGAAGTAGGGATTGGTCTACTGCCCATTAAAAATATGTGAGTACTATAATTTTGTTTATGTTTATACGAAAGTGTTGTTTTTTTACGCTTATCGTACAATATGTACTTATTTCTGTGCTTTTAAAGAAATTGAAAATTTTGGTTGGTTTCTTTTTACAAAATAAAGTTAATATTGCGTTGTTTCGACAGATTATCATCAAATAGAAACTCATACTAATTTTTTTTAAATAAATTTTATAAGTAAAAAAAAAAGAGAAAGAGAGAAATGCCGGCTTATTTTCTATTTACTAATTACAGTGAAAGTAATATTGATTTATTTAAAAATCTTAAAACTAAATCATTTATTTTATTAATTGTTATCACAATTTACTCGTTTTTTTTTGACACAACACTCGTTTGATTTGTTTTAATTGTTCGCTCTATGGAATTTATTTCGAGGAACCATATCGGTATGTCCGATGTGTAATTCATCACAGTTTTTTTGATAACGCATATTTATATTTGATAGCCTTTAACAGGGTGGCTCTATTATGATCTATTGTTTTATATTCCCGTAAATAATAATTAAATAAATGAAGTTATTAAATATAAATGTGTTATAACAATTAGTTTATGCGTATGTAGTAGCTATATAATGATTTAGTCGTATTTGATTAGTTAGAAACGGTATTTTTTTCCCGTTCCAGAATCAATATGGAGGGTTTGATAGCTGAGTTGGTTAAAGCAATAAAATCCTCTCGTACCGCGCCGGAACAAGTAGACTTGCCTTTTTTTCGTCCTAATCTAACTGATGCAAAAAAATGGTTATCAGAAGTTAAAAATATTAAAGACGAGTTCGAATGGTCTGACCAACAAGTTATTGTTAGGTTGGGTCGCTTTCTTACTGGGATTTCTAAAACTTGGTTTAATACTTGGTCCCCGGATTTAAAAAACTGAGAAATATTTCAAAGGGACTTTTTAGAAGCGTTTCCGCCGAAGAAAATTCTGGGTCAGTTATTATCTGAGGCCGCAGATTATAGCAGTGATCGGTGCAATACTTACGATGCTTACGTCTTTGAAAAAGCTAATCTACTTCGAAATCTTCGTGTCCAGTGGGAAGAAACGGATCTGGTGGAAATTGTCATTCACGGAATTAAGGAACGCGATTTACGTACAACTGCAAGCAATCAGAATTTTAAGAGACTTTCTGAACTTATTTCCTTCTTAGGAACTGTACCAAAACGAACTGTTGAACAGTTCGATCAAAAGAACAACAATCTAAAAGAACCTCCTCGTAAACGTCTTCGTGAAAATCACGAGACCGAAAATATTAGACGAAGACCTCTTCGGTGCTACCAATGTGGAGGGGATGGACATATACAGAAATATTGTCAGAAGTCGAACTCTGATAAACGCAACAGTAACAAACCCAGCACTATAACCTTTCCTACCACAAGCAAACCAAGCACATCCACTTCATTAAGTGCAACATGCTCCTTTTGTGCAAAAACAGGGCACGACTCCACTAACTGCTTTATTAGGCAAAACATTGAAAAACGTAAAAACATCAACTCTTGTAATACTGGGAAAGGTTGTGTTTCTATTGGGGTTAAAGTTGATGGTATCAACTTGACAGGTATCATCGATACCGGAGCAGACATCTCACTCATAGCTCATCGTCACAAACTTCCAACACAAAATAGAATCGTGTCACATTACCATTGCTGGAATTCTTCCTGGGAGATATGTATCCAATCAGTCATTCCGGTATGAATTCGAGGTGTCCGAGGTTGTCACGAACTTAACATTCGTCGTTGTACCAGACAATTTTCTCCAATATGATCTGCTTGTTGGTTGCAACCTGTACGACGATCCGGATATTGTTACTATTACAAATTATTCTGGTACAAAAATTGTCAGGAATAAATTTGCACGTATTTTAAGTTCGCTTCCCAGTACTGCTGAACTCTCTCTCTCGACGTTCCCAATAATTATAAGCTTGATCTCTCAAATCTTCTCTCTCGCTTTTCCAATCTTGTAGCATCTGGAAATGCGGTTCCGTGCGTAAATAATGCTACCATGCATATTAGACTACGAGATGATTTTTTGGTCAACCGACATCCTTATCGCTTGTCAATAAATGAAAGGCAAATTGTTCGAAACATCATCACCGATCTTATCACCAACAATATAATAAGAGAAAGCGAATCTCCCTTCGCCAGTCCGATCATTCTGGTGAAGAAAAGAGAAGGGTATAGATTGTGCGTTGATTACAGGGAGCTGAATTCACACACTATAAAAGACAGATATCCATTACCATTAATCGACGATCAGTTGGATCGTCTCGGAAAAGGGAAAATTTTTACATCTTTGGATATGTCATCGGGATTTCATCAAATCCCGATTGATCAAGAATTTATTCACAAGACCGCCTTCGTTACGCCATATGGCCATTTTGAATATATTCGAATGCCATTTGGGCTAGCCAATGCTCCGGCTGTATTCCAAAGAGCAATAAATAAAGCGTTAGGTGAACTTAAGAATACAATTGCCTTGGTTTATCTAGATGATGTCCTCATTCCATCTGAGACATACGAAGAGAATTTAAATTCTTTAGAAATTGTTTTGCGGGCATTACAAATGGCTGGATTTTCGTTAAATTTGAAAAAATGTCACTTTTTCCAGAATAAATTGGAGTATCTGGGCCGGGAAATATCGGCCGAAGGAATTCGTCCAGGCTTACGAAAAGTTGAAGCGCTCATAAACTCCCCTATACCGACTACAACTAAGCAGGTACGTCAACTGATGGGATTAGCAGGATATTTCAGAAAGTTCATCCCTGAATTTGCTTCTCGTACTGCGAGCATTACGAAACTAACGCGTGCAAATGAACCTTTTTGTTGGAGAGAAGAACAGGAAGCTGCTAGAAGATACATCATTGAACATTTAACAGACAGGCCCCTACTTAATGTTTTTGACCCAGATCTGCCTACTGAACTTCACACTGATGCTAGCAGTATTGGGTACGGTGGGATCCTGATGCAAACGTCAGATGGTAATAGGCGAGTTATTGGATATTTTAGCAAGCGAACAACAAAAAATGAAGAAAAATATCACTCGTACGAGCTAGAGACATTGGCAGTCGTCAATTCGATGAAATATTTTCGTGTTTACTTGCTCGGAATTCAGTTTACACTAATAACTGACTACAATGCGATAAAATCAACTGCAACGAAGAAGGATATTTTGCCTCGTGTAGCCCGTTGGTGGACATACATGCAGGATTTCAATTTTAATATTGTTTATCGGAAAGGTAGTTCTCTTCCTCACGTTGACTTTTTAAGTCGAAATCCCGTAACCGTTCGCCGTTTGAAAGCACATGATAGTTGGCTTTACGTTGAACAGCGTGGTGATGCTGAAGTTAAACAATTAATTAGCGACTGGGATGTGGGTCGTCTCGATAAAACTCGTTACACTGTTAAAAAGGGGATTTTGCATTATATTATTAAAACATCTGAAGGAAATATTCCTAAACCTTTTGTTCCACGACAAAGTCGCTTAGGATTGTTGAGAATTTTTCATGACGAGCAGTGCCACATTGGTACCGATAAAACTGTTGAATCCATTCAAAGACATTTCTGGTTTCCACGTCTTCGTCAGTTCGTCAAGAATTATATCAAACATTGCCTTATATGCGCCGTGAAGAAAACTCGATCAGGAGCCCTGCAAGGATTTATTAAAAATGTAGAAAAACCTTCAAAACCCATGAATATCGTCCATGCTGATTGCTTAGGGCCGTTAGAAGTAACTAGTGAGGGACATAAGCACATACTCGTATTAGTAGACGCGTTCACGAAATATTGTCTTTTACTACCGTTGAAAACAGTAAAAGCAGAGGAAACCAAAATAGCTTTTCAATCATTTATTTCACTCTTTGGAACACCCCAACAAATCAATATGGATGCTGGAAGGAATTTCAAAAATTTAAATATACCAGAATACTTAGATTCGTTAGGAATCAAGTACCACTATACCACACCTGACGTCCATAGATCAAATGGACAGGTAGAACGGTACATGAGGACCATTATGAATCTTATCCGAATTGAGACAAAAATAAGGTCAGAATGGATTTGGAAAATCCAGCTTGTGTTAAATAGTACAATTCAAAAGGCAACCAAGATGTCTCCGTTAAAAGCTCTAATTGGTATCGATGGTTCTACACCACTTATACAAAGTTTATTATTGAATTTAAGCACAGACCTACAACCAATACGTAACTTGGAATTAGATCGTAAAAGAATCAAGGACAATCTTGATGCATCTCTTGAAGTTCAGCTTAAAGGAAATGAAAAACGTCACAATACTGCTAAATTCAACATTGGAGACTTTGTCCTCATGCATCGCGATGATGAAATGCATAAGGGAAAGCTAAAGTATGAGTTTCAAGGTCCATACGAGATAGTGAGCATCACTCCCGAAGAGAGGTATGAAATACGAAGAGTCGGCAAGTCATTAATTACAAAGGCTGCCAAGGAACAACTGCGACTTTGGCCTAGTGACTGGTCACTCACAATGGACATGGAAGAACTTCTTGAGCTAATGGAATCCGAAGCAAGGTGAGCAATAGAATGGCCTGTGTTAGAATATGTGTTTTTATTGTTTGATGTATTCTCATTTGTTTAAATGTTTAAAACTTTCATGATTTGTTTTTGTTAAATGTTTAAAGCTTGTACGCTTTGCATTTAGTTGTATTAATGTTGAAAGCTTGTACGCTTTGCATTTGATTGTATAAATGTTTAAAGCTTGTACGCTTTGCATTTAGTTGTATAAATGTTTAAAGCTTGTACGCTTTACATTTAGTTTTATTAATGTTGAAAGCTTGTACGCTTTGCATTTAGTTGTATAAATGTTTAAAGCTTGTACGCTTTGCATTTAGTTGTATTAATGTTGAAAGCTTGTACGCTTTGCATTTGTTAGTATAAATGTTTAAAGCTTGTACGCTTTGCATTTAGTTGTATAAATGTTTAAAGCTTGTACGCTTTGCATTTAGTTGTATAAATGCTTAAAGCTTGTACATTTGGTCATATTATTGTTTGGAGCTAGTACGATTTGCATTAATTTCTAAAATGCTTTGCATTTAATTGTAAAAAGAAAATGTTTACGCTTTGTATTTAATTGCATAAATGTTGAAAGCTTGTATGCGTTGTATTTAATTACTTAATTCTTAAAACTTGTGTGCTTTGTGTTTAATTGTTTTAAACTTGTAAGCGTTGTATTTAATTGTTGAGAACCATAGACGCTTTTGTGCTGTGTTTCTGAAATAAAACAGTTTTAATGTTCGAGTATTGAAATGTGTATCATTTTCCATAAGAAAATTTGGATGTAAAAATTTGATGAATGATAAGATGAAAGACTAGTACATGGCTTTTATGCAGGACAGTACTATATTCAAATAATTTGTTGTTTTTAGCCCTGAAGAATCACCTTCTGATCCGTCTTCGCCAGACAACCATGAAGATTCAGAAGAAAGCATTATTTAATTACCGATACTGTTAAAATTTTGAGTTTGTTTTGTTGGATATTTTTGCTGCATTTTCTGTTATAGTAAATAAAATTACTTTCGTTAATATTGTTTTATTATTTATTGTTACGACGCCGAGATCGACGTCTTTTTCAGGATTGGCCGTGTTAGAAACATACCTATCAGGATGCGTCAGTGATAATATTTTCTGTAAATCGACCGCTGACGGTCGGGCGATTGATTCATTCTATTGCCTCAGCTCGTGGCAAACAGCCGTTATTTTGCAGAAGATATTGTGTGTGTCGAAAAATAATATTATTTGTGATTAGTTTCTAACAATAGGTATCATTTGACATGATAAAATTTTTCGTAAATATTTGTAATAAAATGTTATATATTATTATAAGCGATTCCAAACGTCTATCAATATGTGCTTGGTAGCGCAAAGCGTACAGTGGTCATGACTTGGATAGTGGGATAGCAAGTTGGTGGTTCGAGTCCCGAAACTTTTAGTTTCCTTTTGTTTTTTTTTTTTCTTAAAAAAAAGGAAAAATATTATTGTTTTATTATTTCACAGTTTTAGTAATTTAAAATGTTTTGTTTTTAAAAAGTATATACTTATTCAATGCATAGTGGCGCATAACGAGGTTCATTCAAGTTCAGCTAATTTTTAGAAATGCAAGCTACCAGTGGAGACTTCGTTTATTTAAATTCAAAAAAATAGGAATAGTATATTATACATTACAAGAGTGGAAAGTGACATTTCTCACACGAGTGGGAAATATTGTCGCACGAGGCACAAGCCGAGTGCGACTATCACACGAGTGTGGAAAATCACTGAATAAGTACCTATATACTTTTTAAAAACTAAACATTTTAAATTACCAAGACTGTGAAATAATAAAACAATAATATTGTGTCAATAATAAAAATAACTAAATAACCTACATGTATTGTAAGAAATTAAAAATATTTTAAACAATATTAACTTCTTATTTATTCAATAAAAGAACAAAAATTGTTTTCTTATCGGTCACCACGCTCAAAAAGTGTAACTTGAATTAATATCAAAGAAAAAAAATACTGCATAAATAAAATAAATAAATAATTATAATTGCATAAGTTGATAAAAATGCTATGCATTAGCTTTACCGCGGCAGTCCCCGAGTGCCACACGTATTTTTTATTTTTTTTTTTTTTCTAAAGGGAAGGCGCGGCGGTTTAGAAAAGGTTGGGAACCTCTGATGTAATTAGTCCAATTACCTAATTCGACATGTATTTTAATAATTGCATTAGAATAATAGTAAAATAAATTACTATATATTATGCTGTAACTCAACATAAAAAGTGCTGTGAAGATATTTTACACAATATATTTAATAAAAGTGCGACTGCGCAGAAACATCAAGCTTCTCTAGACCTAAAATGATGTTCCTTATTATAGATAATTGCTAGTTAAATATTTCTATCCTCATTTTGTCATGTTCCTGTGGGCAGTTTAGTTTTAATTTGATGCGCCATCTCTCCTTATACAGCAAGGTGAGTTGGCTCACCCCACAAATAATTATCTATTACCAAGTTATTAATTTTTTATAGGTATGTTGATAAAAGAAAAAGAAGCCTTAAAAGGGATAAATATGCAATAAAACAGTTGTCTTTAGCAATTAGTTCAATCGAGTGCAATCGACAGAGGACATATCGGTATCCAAGAAGAAGGTCATGAGTTTGGTATTCCTAAAGCAACTCTTCGACATTGATTGAAAACCAGAGATATTGGGACTAAAAATAAAGGTCCTTCATCTATATTAGGAGACCAAAACGAAACCAAAATAGTGACTCACATAAAAAATTACAAAAGCATGGATTTGCACATACGAAAACATTTCTTTTGAGTTGGTCGAAAAATTGAACTTACCACACAAGTTCAATAGATAGTCTCGTAAGGCTGGTTATCCGTGACTAGATTCTTTTTTAATGAGAAATAAGGAACTTACCATACGAAAATCTCAAGGAGTTTCAGCAGCACGTTCATTGTCGATGACAAAAGATAATGTAGCTTCATATTTTTTGCTCTTTGAGCGTACGTTGACTGAAAATCAGTTGATGAATAAGCCTAGTCGAAATTTTAATATTGACGAATCCGGCCTACAACTGAATAACTACAACGAAGACGTTGTATCTGTTAAAGGTTTAAAAAATGCTGTCTCAGTTACATCTGTTGAAAAGAAAGAAACTATTTCAGTTATCATTTACTGCAAGAAGGTTTCTATATTCTACCAACTGGTGTGTTTAAGGAAAAAACAAGCAGCCTGAATTTGAAGATAAAATGCCACCAGGGTCTATCGTGGATATGTCAAAAAAATCCTCGTACCTGAATAACGAAATCTTCCTTAATTGGCTAAAAGTACAATATGTACCCCGAAAACCTATAGGAAAAGTGTTGTTGCTGGATGGCTACTCTTCCCATTGCAGTAATGTGGAAATGCTCGAATATTCTGCCAAAAATAACATTTTATTTATTTTGTTTGCCTAGTCGCAGTACTGCAGCCTTTAGACAAAGGGTTTTTTAGATCCTTTAAAGTATTTTATTATGAAGCTTGTAGCCTGTTTTTAAGAGCAAATCCCAGAAGACGTATTAACAGTCAACAGTCGGACATTTATTTGCTACTACATGGGAAAAATTTACTAAAATAAAAAATGCAGTGTCCTCGTTTAAAGCAACAGATGTAGTACCATTTAATCCTTCAATTATTCCTGACCGTGCCTACCTACCTAATAGAGGAGAGGCCACAAACAATATTTCGTCCTTAGAATCCTGCATGCAATGTCCCTGCAAATAGTGACCCGGATCCAGTTAAAATTTACATTAGAATTGTTTCAAACTCCCCGCAGCCGGATTTTTCACATTGGCCTGACCAAAATCGTAGCCTTGAAAAGCTGAAGGATCAAATATCTACCGAGCAAGATTCTACACCTGCAAAAATGTTGGACCAAGTATCTCCTGTACCAATTATGCGTGCTGTAGAGTATGTGAGGAAACGGGCCAAACAACTTATTTCTATTTTAACAAGCAGCTAGAACATTGTAATAATTGGCATTATTATTGGAAAATATAAAGAATTTACCAAAAATTCTATAAAAGTATTTTATTGTTTTAAATTAAAAATTCAAAAGGAACACACGTATAGAAATAAAACAAACAATTAGGTTATTACTCCAGTCAATGGCTTACATTGAACTAGGGAATTCAAAGTAGAAAGTTGGCATTCTAACATATATCACGTAAATTTTGGGTTTATATAGAGAGACTAGACAGAAAAAAAAAACTTCGATTGAGGACTTGGGTCCAGACTCTCGTCGAAGGCGAGATCTCTCGTTTTCGGGACACTATGTCCCGAAACAAAGTAATGTTTGAAGTAAAGTTTTGTAACGATTTGTGAAATATATTTAACTTATTTTTAAAGTGTTTTGGTTGATAATAATCAATTTATTTACATATAAATGCCAATTTTACATTTTCGTCTTGAGTATTATATGTTTCTTATACATATTTTATATTATTATATAGTTAAAGTATCCGGTACTATTTTTAATTGTTATTAAGTCCAAACTATATAATTCAATAGGAAGGTTATCAAGTTGTCATAAATCATAGGTTCTTTTACTAAAAGTTCGGATATATTATCAAATAGTGCTTTATTCCCTAAATATAATTTGAGTAATTTACTCTTTAGACTATTAGTCAATTTTTTACTTATTTTAAATATATATTTGTTAATTTTTTAGTACTTAATATTAATCTCTACTACCCCTTTCAAAACCAGGAAAATATTCCGAGCATTTGAGAAACCTCGGCGTTTCTATTCCCTTGGGACTAAAAGAGTCTAAAACTAGTTGCTTAGAAACGCTCGACTATGCTATTAAGGGATAATTTTTGTTCTTTTAATTTAATTTTTTTTTATTATATTTATTTGCCACTGGTGAATGGATGTTCTTTCTGGACTCCAGGGCCCTTTGGCTGGTGACAGTGCTGCCTTAATCCCTTAATAGTATATTAACAACAGTAGCTAATGACCTATCAGTAGTTACAAATGGTCTTTATGCTAGTTGGTTGTTACATTTAGTGACAAGTAATGGTCTTTAGACTTCCCGGTTGTTATAACATTACAGAAAAAAAAAACAAAAAGCAGAGACGAAAATAAAGAATGTTACGAAATCAACATATGATAGAATAAAACCAAAAAACTAGAAACTAACTGTAAAGAAACATAAAATGTACTTTCGAATCTTCAAGTGATGAAGAGAATGCTATATTTATGAAGATTCTTCGAATTGCGAAGATGAATCTAATATTTGTGCAGGATGCAAGGAAGAATATAGTCAAACAAAAAGAAAGAAAACTTGATTAAGTGCATGAAATGCAACCAGTCGCTGCACGAAGGCTACATCAAGTTTTTGAATGTCTGCCATTTTTGTGGAAAAAGGGCGGATAAGAAAATCATCTAAGTACCCAGTTTAAAACAAGCACGTATTGTAGATTTCTAGTTTAATTTAAATATTTATATGCGTTAGTAGAAAATGTTTGTTAATTTGGTAGTATAAGTAAGCATAAGAAGATATTCGTTATTATTGTAAAACTTCATACAAATAAAGATTAAAGTTTATTTCATAAATTTATGCTAGAAGAATATATGCGTTATCTCTCCTTTTATATTGCGTCATCTTTACTATATACTCAAGGTGAGATACTGCAATAATAAAAAATAAGGAAGCCACTTTTCACCAATATTTACGCCTTATTTAAAATATTATATCCCAAGTTGATACGTTACTTTTTTATGGTTTGGAGTTATTACCATTATTTTGTACTACTTTATAGGTTTTATATTGACTTTAGAAAACGTGCGCCATCTCTCCTCGATTTATCCTACGTATGATATATTGTAATTTTAAAATTATATAAGTTAACGTTGGTTTCTTTATATTCTGTAAATTTACAGAACTGTTTTTGCAGTTTATTAATATTTCTCATCCTCTTTGGGTCTTACGTTCAAAATCAAATCACTTTTCGTTTTCTTAATGCTACGAGTTAGCCCGTGGTCGTTTCAGTCTCGATAGCGTCTCTCGAATTTTTTTTAACTAAACATATTTAACTGAAGTTATTTTACAGTTAAGGGGTTAATCCTTGTATACTTTTAAAAAAATGTAATTTACTTAATGATTGCAATGTCCTTTAAAGAGTTGTTTTATTAGGAAATTGTTAATATTCTGTTTTAAAATACTGTAATTATGAGCAAGTATTTTGAATGGAAAAGTTAAAAAATATACAGGGTGTTTCAAAAAGGTATGTCATAAATTCTTCCTCAGATAGACCACCAAAAAATAAGTGGATTTGGCTATATTTACCTATATTAAAAACTGGCTCCTAACAAAGTCACAGGGCGTTAAACTAACATTGAAAAAAAAACGTTTTTTTGTTGTAAAAAGTTTGCTGTTGCGATTTTTTCTTTAAATTTTTTACCAGTTCTGTAGATTTGGAAGCTCAATATTCTCAGGAGGAAAAAGTTAAAGCGACCCCCTTAAAAAAAGTTGGGGGGTTGGGTACCTTTTAACCCCCCCGTATTTTTTTTTAAATAATGAAACTTGCTTTATCGATCTTAAAATCAAAAAGAATTACGAATTTTAAAAATTTTTATACAAAAATTAACTTTGAATCTTTCTTAGTTAACGAGCTATTTATAATTTTTTAAGTGAATTTCTAGAGCAATTCGTCCGTCCTAGACTTAACATATCAACAAAACTAAGAATAGGTCAGGAGTAATTGTACAAAAAACGCATATAAAAATCAGTGGCGTGTCTAGGGCTATGCTTGAGCCCCCCATACAAAAACTACCTCTTTTATTTATATTTTTGTATTCAAAAAGGATGACATGTTGAACATTTACTAAATTAAATAGTTTATAAAATATGTATAATAATTCTTGTCAAGTGTTTATTTTTAATTGACAATTTTTTGTTAATTGTTTGCTTAAAAAAATATTTTATTTAATTATCATTAAATTTAATAAATACATTTCCAAACTAACGTGTATTTTTATCAGTGGCACGGTGAACCCATGAGGACGGGTGGCACACCATTTTTATGGCGCCAATCCAATATTATAAATACCTTTTTACAAAAATATAAATAAAAGAGGTAGTTTTTTGCAGGGGCGGCTCAAGCACAGCCCTAGGCACACCACTGCTTTTTATATGCGTTTTTTGTACAATAACTCCTGACCTTCTCTAATTTTGTTAATATTTTTAGTCCAGGACGAACGAATTGCTCTAGAAATTCTCTATAAAAAAATTAAAAATTCATAGTTCTTTTTGATTTTAAGATCGATAAAGCAAGTTTTTTTATGTAAAAAAAATTAGGGGGGGTTAAAAGGTACCCAACCACCCAACTTTTTTAAAGGGGTCGCTTTAAATTTTGTTTCTCCTTAGAATATTGGATCTTCAAATCTACAGCACTGGCATAAATTAAAAAAAAAATCGCAACAGCAAACTTCTATCTGAGGAAGAATTTAAGACATACCTTTTTGAAACACCCTGTATATTAAATTCTATTTTACATTTTTGGTGTTTTTAGAAATATAGACATAATAAATTGCATATTAAATTAAAAAATATATTTACCTCGAGGAGGATTCGAATGTATAAATAACCCATTAACAACCTTATTATCTCCTTGGGCCCTTTTTCTTAGCACAGGCATCTTGATTGAGCATTAACGTACTACCATTATTACAAAGTAACCACGACTCGGAATACGTGATAATCAACGTCAATCTTCATATGTTGCTGTCAGATTGATGCTTAGATATGTAGTTTAGGAACGTGTAGAAATAGAAATAAACCTGCAAAATTATGTTCTATAAAAAGATTTGTAATAGGAATTGGTTTATGCTAATATTCTAAAATCAGGGTAAATATAATACACGAGAATAACAACTTCATATTGGAAACAGATTTATATTAAGTTGAACATATTGATTTATTTTAATATCGTTTTAATTAGAAACAATCTGAAATTTTGTTTAGCAAAGGACCCCACAGTTTCCAGTTTTTGACCTCCTAATTAAGAGTGCCCATGTGCACAAAGTTCTATATGACTAGTTTTTGAGCTAGAGGGTGTTGAACTTGTAAATTCTCATAATTTTCAAAAATACTTTAAGACGTAAACGCAGGGGCGGTTTCTCCATTGATTCATTTGTGCAGTGAACACTCAATCAAATTTCATAAAAACACATTATTTTATAATTACATAAATAACATAAAAATATAAATTTAATTTTAATATTTTTATTTTCATACGTGTTAATCTATATTTTTTGGTACATCATTGCCCTCTGACTGATCGCGTCTCTGTGGCACAAAATACCTAAGTATACTGTGTCTGTGGCGCATTATGAGACGATGTGGTGAATGCATAAAGTTAAAAAGAGAAAACAACACGCCAACATATCCTTCAAACGTCAAAGGAACACATTAATTGGCGCGCCGCTCACAAACAAGGTTGCCAAACCAGTGTTGCCAGTCTAGTACAATTCGCAATTGTACTATATGTAGTACATTCTGCAGTGTTCACGTGTAAAATATATTGTGTTCCTTGTTTGGGTTTGTTATCTATAAAAATCCCCTTTTTTTTTCTCTTCAAAAATTAGATGTCACTGCAAATAGAATTTGAAAAATTTGGTACATTTAAGGAATCTGGTACATTTTTTGGACAAATCTGGTACATAACAAAAACATATTCTGGCAACACTACCAAATCAATCAAACTGTCATTCCGTCTACCTGGATAGCTATTCACTAAGTCATGGGAGCGATCCCATGGGAGTGTTCCCATATATTTTGCTCTCTTACTCTTAGGTGGATATATCGTGCATACTCACTTTTAGCCCAGGTACATGCGTAGTTTGCGTAGTTAGGTCGGAGTAAGCACAATATACCCACCTAAGAGTAAGAGAGCAAAATATATGGGAACACTCCCATGGGAGCGCTCCCATGACTTGAGACATGAGAATAGCTACCCTGTGGTTCGGTTATATAGCGCGAATTTAGAGATGAGTAGTAATAACGTAAATGTACCTACTTAACACTTACAGATTTGGCAATATCCATCTCTAAATTCCAGTGTGACACCGGAATCATTTGGAACTTTAGAGACGTTGTAACCAAACTTTGATTTTAGTTCAAGGACGACTTACCCAACTCCGACTCACCTGAGTTCTGTTTATAAATATGGACCTGAATATATTTGTATCCTTGTTTATCGATATATAAAAGAAGAAAGTGAGAATACACTCAGTGAGACACGAGATCCTTTTACAAGTTATACTTTTTATGGATTTGTGTGTTCCGTGAACCGAATTTTCGTTGTTTTGAGGTTGGCTGTACTGGTCTTAGGTTCTGTGTGAATTTACTAGTGTTTATGTACGATGGAATCGTATTCGGTGAAATTTATAAAAACAAATAAACATAATTTCGAGAATCGAGTGCTTATAAAAAAGAATGGCCCACCTGGATAGGAGATAAACATTGTTCAAGAATTTGCCATAAGAAATAGAAAGTTTAAACATACTTTTAAGATTGAACAATATAAAAAAACTTCGTGGTTGTGCGGGTGTGATAAACAACATGCTTTGTTTTGTTTTCCTTGTTTAGTTTTTGCAAACAATGAAAATAATAAATCAGAAAGGACAAAAACGGGTGTTAGGGATTTATCTCATTTATCAGCAAAAATTAAAAAACACTTTTGTTATTATTATTAAACTACTGGACTACCCAATGAACGGAGCAAAAACCTGACACTGATTATATTAGGTAAGCATGTTTTTGCATTATTTCTATAATTTAATCTTGACGTTTCTTTCTTGCACTGTATTAATCGAGGAATTAATATTGTACCCGACATTGTGTAAATTATATTTTTTTTCTTCTATAGAGCACAAAATTAAAAATTGTGGACACCCTTTTTAAATTATAACGAGCCGCCACTATCTTTAATTATAAAAAAAAGGAGGATTTACGAGGTTATATGAGGATGTACGAGGATGTGCAATGATTTACGAGGATGTATGAGGAATTCTCAAGAATGTATGATTATTTGTTGATAATGTACAAGGATATAAAGATAGTTTATATAAATTTATTTGCCACAAAACTATTAAAAATTTTAAATTGGACTAAAATAAAATAGAAATAGAACAGTTTTCATTTTATTACTAAGTAGAACAAAATAAGATATACTCTGTCAATTCATGGGGCCCAAGCTCCCACGTAATGTTTAATTTCACCAAATGACTGAAAATGGCTCAAAAAATTTCAGCCCTAACATACTTGTTATCTTGTTAATTATATTCCACACTTTGTTCTCAATGAGCATAGGTAGTACCGGCCTTTCCATGCTCTGCGACCACGTTTAAAGTCTAAATACTCTCAAAAGTATTTAAAAAGTTCCAAACCAGACCCAGCAGTGGCTAGTACAAGTACAGCATCAAATTTTGTAATGGACCAAACAGCAAAATAAAACGCGCAAGACATTTGAAGATGTCCTATTAGACGTCTTAAAAAAAAAGAATCGAAGCCACAACCCCAGGTCAAGAGGCGAAGAATAGTTACTAACTGCGAAATAATTACTTCTAATGAATATCTAAAAAAACAAGAACAGGAAGACAAGGAGAAAGAAGATGCTATACAAAGAAAAAAAGATGCCTCTTCTAAAAAAATAAAAAAGCAAAATAAAAAACCGGAAAAAATTATTGTCGATGAAGCTAGTGATACAACCGATAATTTTTAATTTCAAGAAAGCGACAATGACTCGAAATTTTGGTCTTCAGAAGATAAAGAGCCTATCAATAATAACTGCTTTAATATAAGTGACTTCTCTATAGTTAAGGTTTATGGAAAAACAGCTGCAGTTTTCAGGCTTT
This sequence comes from Psylliodes chrysocephalus, assembly GCA_927349885.1. Lineage (NCBI taxonomy): Eukaryota > Metazoa > Arthropoda > Insecta > Coleoptera > Chrysomelidae > Psylliodes > Psylliodes chrysocephalus. Next base: position 64,962,738 of record OV651813.1, on the reverse strand, counting down.
ATATGGCTAAAATTATCTCAAAACAAAAAGACGAATTTGTTGAAAGATTTTTTAAACGAAACCCACAAACATGGAAATTCATAGAAACATATGAAGAATCGTTAATTGCAAAAAGAGGTATTATACGTAAATTGTCCAAGCCGATTAAAAGTAGTTCAGCTCGTTATAAAGATATGATTGGCTTTAGCACTGTTCTTTCAGATCTCACCATCTTATGTTGAGTTTTTTTAGTTAAATATTAAATAAAAATACTTTCTTCGTTTTTACCCTACTTTTGAAACATTTTTTTTTTTTTCGTTGGCATAAATGTTACTTTTGTGTCAATGTATGTATATGTTATTTCCTCAATAAATGATCTTATTTTTTCAACAGATGTTCTTTTATTCCTCGCTCAAGCAACCTTCATAACATTGCTAGTTAATAACAGAAAACATTATTCTAGCTAATGCTAGATATTTTTTATGAAATCTTTATTGGACCCTAAAATGGCCCAGATACCTCAGTTTATTATAAAGCAACAGCATACATAAAAAAAGGTGCATGGTCCAGTTACCCCTTTCTCTTGGGGCAAGTGGACCCTAGCACAATTTTGAAAAAAAAAAATAAATAAAAAATGAAAAAATTAAGAGAAATTATGTAATCTTGTACATATTTTTTGAAAAAGAAGCAATGTTAGACTTACGGAAATTACTGAGCGGACGCGTTCCCTGTAATTTTTTATTTTAATCCACCAAAATCATGAGACATTGTAAAACCATGGCCCAGTAACCCCGACAGACCTTACCACGTTGTCCGATTTATATGATTCATTTTTTGTTAAAAAGGAATAGTCCCATATACAAATGGTTAGGATCTAATTATGAGAATTTATGAAAAAATTAAAAAACTTAATTTTTTAGGGCATCTGCACGATTTTATAGTCGGTTTTTTAAAATTATTTTAATTTGTCATATTACAAAAAATCTGATATGTCCACACCATGACTTTCCTATCTAGTTATTATAGGCTTTTTCCGGTAATTTTGTACTTGTTTCAGCACCTCTATAAATTTTTAGAGGATAAACTAAATATATACATTTTCCACATACATCTAACTCGAAACATTTTTCTATAGATATTCATTGAAAACGAAAATTCTGAAAAATTTAAATTTAGCACTTTTCCTCCAATTTTTCCATTACGGTTAATTTTATAAAAATCATGTAAAAAAACAAAAATTATAGAGATCGATATCACAAACAACTTTTAGTTTAACAATTTTTTTAAAATTCATTTCAGGAAAATTTGGTATGAGGCAAAAATTATAGATAATATTAGAAATAACTTTTATTTGAACAATTTTCTTCTCCAAACATAAATAACAGATATAATCCATAAAATATAAAAACGACCTCCTATAAAGTACCCCCAGATGTTCCGACTTTGTCCAAAATCTTATTATTTTACCTAAGGCCGAAATAAAACTTAAGTTTAAAATTTAATGTTTTGTTCCTTGATCCGTTTTTGAGTTTTCTTCAAAATTCGTAATTTACACATTTTCTCAAATATCTCGAATAAGGTCCATTTTAGAGAAATCATGTATAAAATAAAAATTATAGAGAAGTATATTATAAACAACTTTTTTTTGAACAATTTTAATAAAAAATTATTTTTTTTACATTTTGTCAAATTTCTCGAATACAGACCATTTTGGGAAAATTTTGTATAATACAAAAGTTATAGATAATAATATTAAAAGTAACTTTAATTTAAAGAATTTTCTTCTCTAAACGAAGATAATATTAGAAATAACTTTTATTTGAACAATTTTCTTCTCCAAACATAAATAACAGATATAATCCATAAAATATAAAAACGACCTCCTATAAAGTACCCCCAGATGTTCCGACTTTGTCCAAAATCTTATTATTTTACCTAAGGCCGAAATAAAACTTAAGTTTAAAATTTAATGTTTTGTTCCTTGATCCGTTTTTGAGTTTTCTTCAAAATTCGTAATTTACACATTTTCTCAAATATCTCGAATAAGGTCCATTTTAGAGAAATCATGTATAAAATAAAAATTATAGAGAAGTATATTATAAACAACTTTTTTTTGAACAATTTTAATAAAAAATTATTTTTTTTACATTTTGTCAAATTTCTCGAATACAGACCATTTTGGGAAAATTTTGTATAATACAAAAGTTATAGATAATAATATTAAAAGTAACTTTAATTTAAAGAATTTTCTTCTCTAAACGAAGATAACTGACATATTCCATAAAATATAAAAATTATTACCTATAAAGTACCCCCCAGATGTTTCGACTCTGCCCAAAATCTAATAATTTCACTGGAGGCCGGTATAACCCTTAAGTTTAAAATTAGGTGTTTTTCTTTGTATCCGTTCATCGAGGATACAACACACACACACACACACACACACACACGCACACCCGCGCTTGCGCACACTCACACACACACACTTGCGCGCGCGCGCGCACACACAGACACATACTCACACACACATGCACACATGTACACACGCACACACGCACACACGCACACACGCACACACGCACACACGCACACACGCACACACGCACACACGCACACACGCACACACGCACACACGCGCACACGCACACACGCACACACGCGCACACACGCATACACACGCACACACAACACACAACACACAACACACAACACACAACACACAACACACACACACACACATCATCGCGAAAATAGTCAAAACGGATTCAGGAGACCCCAAAACGTAAAACACCGTCGAAAACTCGAGGTCGAGAAAAATCATGATTCCTATACTTTCCTTATCTGTATACAGATAGGAAAGTAAAAAGGACAATTCGCTATATATTTGGTTTAAGTATTGTGAAAATAACTAAACTAAACTAAATTTCAGAATTCTAACTCTTCCTGTTCTATTTATTTTCGAGTCCGTCTACTCAGTTCGCAAGCACATTCAAAATTTATTGGAAAGACCAACTCGTAGATATCCTACAAGAAATTTAGATACTTATGTTTATTTAACAATTTCCACCTTCGTCCTAATAAAGAAATCTATTACCTACAATGCCAAGAAATTATATATTAACCTTCCGGTACAATTAAATCTATAAGTAAATAAATATGAACATTTCTAGCATTAATAGAAAACCAATTAAATCGTTCATTTTCAGGCACGTGTATTTATGTGAAACATTCAAATAACCAAGTTTTTGGTTTTTTATTTTTGTATTTTACAAAAAAAAATCACGAAATTTGGTGAAAACTTACCTTTATGTCCCTAATTTTATTGATTTAAAATATTTACTTTTTCACCTTATTTTGACTTAATATCGAATAAGCATCCTTATTTTCAATCGAAAATTCTCGCGTCAAAATATCTGCTTTTTTAAAAAAGTTGGTGGGATTTTTGTTCGTTGAAATCTCTACTTTCTGATGATGTAAAAAATATATACATTGGTATGGTACATGATCTCAGAAAATACAAACAAACGAAAAAAACTCGAATCCAATTTTTTTTAATCATGTACAATTTTGAGCTATTTATTAAAATTTACACTTTAATTACTCGAAAAACGTAATATTCCATGTTACATTGGTAAACAAAAAAATTGTAAATTGAAATATACTACTATAATTAACAACCAAATAAGTTAATAAAGTTCATATTTAATAAGACATCTACAATATTTTGAGAAAAACATGGTTAAAAATGCACAAATTTATGCTCAAATTGTCTTGGTTCTGAAAAATGCTCCAATGTGGAAGTTAATGATTCAGATGAAATTGTGGATGAAGAACCAATATAGACTGGAAATAATATTGGAGACGAAAATGGTGATTTACTAGAATCGGGAAGGTTTGTCGAATCTAACGATGAAGAAGTGCCATTTAAGAGACAAAAACTAATGTGATAAGTGATTAGAATTCAAGATAAGGTATTTATAAATAACAAGCCTAATGTATTTAAAAATATTATAACGAATAACGTAATCAGTCCCTATAAAGACTCGCTTATCGGGGACAACACTAATCATTTGTAATTGCTGTGGTGGGAGGTGTTTGTGTGAATGCGTCTTGTTCGTTTTCATTTACGCCGTGACTAGCAGTCACGGCTTCGCCGCCACCCGAAAATTTTATTCCATATCTGGCTACGCCGACCGGCATAAACACCAACGGCCTGAACACAGACAACCTACTCTGTCAAAAGGAGACCGATGTACAAATAAAATGCGTACGACATGCGAACTACAAATGATTAGTGTTGTCCTCGATACGCGAGTCCTATAAAGTATCTACATAATACGATTTACTTGTATATTTATATACTATGAGATTTTCAATGACATAAATGTAATTAGAATTTAATAAATGAACTTTTTTACTGAAAAAAATTGCAGCAGTTACATGTTTTAGATGAAATCCCTTTTAAATCCTATCTTTAATATTTAGAACAACTATTTTCGCAACTGTTTTTGCAATTTTTATGTTTTGTAGATTTGTAATTTTTTTTATCAATTTAACATGGAATCTTACGTTTTTCGAGTAATTAAAGTATAAATTTTAATAAATAGCTCAAAATTGTACATAATGATTAAAAATTTTTGGATTCGAGTTTTTTTCGTTTCATTGCATTTTCTGAGAACATTTATCACAGTAATGTACATATTTTTTTACACAATCAGAAAGTAGAGATTTCAACGAACAAAAAGCTCACCAACTTTTTTAAAAAAGCAGATATTTTAAAGAGAGAATTTTCGATTGAAAATGATTGTGCTTTTTCAATATTAAGTCAAAATAAGGTGAATTAATAAATATTTTAAATCAAAAAAATTACAGTGTATTTGGGACATAAAAAGGTAAGTTCTCACCAAATTTCGTGAAAAAAATATTTTTTGTAAAAGATAAAAATAAAAAACCAAAAACTTGGTTATTTGGATTTTTCACATAAATTTTGAGGTTATGTGAAGAAAATGTAAATACAGAAGTGATAGATCTTTTTATTACCTAAAACTTTGCAATTTAACTTTTTTCCATAGGACTTGTAGTTTTGCCGGAAATGGAGATAAACCGTTTGTTACCCTTAAAAACTCACCCTTCCACTTCCCGACCTCAGATCGCCCGTAAATTATTTTTCCTTTCATTTTTGTTATATTATCGTCCTCATTTAATGGGTTTCATCCTACTCTTATTTTTTTTCACTTTTTACCATTTTCAAAGGCAATCTCGTTACCCTTTACTCCTTTATGTCGCGGGATCCAAGTGAGAGTAATACTTTGCTTTATATTATATTAAAATAATATTAAGAAAATATATGTTAGAATACCTATACCTAGAATATTAAATATGCCCATTGTATTTTTTTAAAAAGTGGAAATAATAATTTTTTAACCAAAACTGATTGCTTAATTTTATATTGTAAAACTCTGCTAGATACTCAATTTGATGTTTAAAATACTTTCTGTTTTTATTTTATATTCAAAGGAACTATCAGTCGTTCAAGAAGTAACTTGGACGTCGCACAACAAAATAGACAAGACTTTGGGCCACACTTGAAAGTACCGACGCCAAGTGACCCTTCTTGTCTTGTTTATGTTCAGTGCTTTAAGTGAAGTTCATTGTATAAGAAAGTAGGGGATCAAAGGGGTAAAAACTTATAGAATTAAAATAATTTTAAACGTCATTGTATACTAACATGTCGTGTATATTTTCAGAAAAATATGTTAGGCCGTTTCAGAATAAGAGCACAATCACTTCTAAAATATTTACTTTACCAGCTTGTAACATTTATACTATTTATTTTTAATATATACGACTAATTTTCGACCCCAGAAACTGTAAATTTACATCTTTTTTTGTACCCTGTATATAATAAATACTACCAGATGAGATATTTTAGATAGAGACATATATTTTAATTCTGTAAAAGCCAGTTTGCAGAGCATTAAGGGCCAATTTAATAATCAAATTAATATAAATAGGACACTTTAAATGTTATATCGATTTCATAATACACATTTATTGAAAAAGTACACTTTAAAGCTTTATTTAACTAAATACCCGTTTCTGCTGCTTTAGAAGCTTTAAAGCGTTCTTTTTCCGGTGACGTTTGACAGTTTGTCGTTTTGATTGAGTTTTGATAACATCGCGTTAGTTGTTTGGTTTAGTTTGATGAGAATAAACAAACAAATAATATAGTTTGTATTAAATTGTCGAATTTTGAATTAAACTGTTCAATAGTTCACACCAACCACTTGATTTATAGCATTGAATCCTAAAGTCAGTGAATTCTAAGCTCTTTTCTGAAAAATGTTTCCATATTTTGCCTGATAAAAATATAGGGTATCCAAATTTGACATTCCGATTTAAATTGACCGCCATTTTTGGTAATCTTCATTGACAGTATTTCTCTGGTGACATATGTCAAGTAAAAACATTGCGGTTACTTGTTTTTTGTTCAACATGGAAAAACTGTCTATCGAAAACCCCGTTTTTATTGTGAAAACTTATTACCAAAATAAGGAATGTTTTGCTAAAACTTCAAGAAGATACCTTACGCATTTCGGAAGAAATTTAGCACCATCTGTTAAAGTTATTGAGAAATTTCAACAGCAGAATATGGGGTGAAGAAATTCCAAGAGAAATATTGGAAAAACAACTGTATTCAGGAAATGTGACTGTGTGGTGTGGTTTTTGGTCTAGTGGTCTAGTCCTTATTTTTTCCAGAATGAAGCTGGTGATCCGATAACTGTGAATGGACCGCGATACAGGACAATGATTACAAGATTATTTGTGGAACGAATTAGAAGATATAGATGTTCAGAATATGTGGTTCCAGCAAGACGGCGTCACTTGCCACACATCGGATAAAATACTAAATCTTTTAAGGACGAGATTTGGCATTCGAATAATTTCTCGAAGAGCTGAGGTTAATTGTCCGCCTAGGTCGTGCGACCTTACACCCTTGAATTATTTCTTGTGGAGCTATTTGAAGGGAAAAGTTTATGCTAATAACCCTCGAACACCTGAACAGCTTTGAGTTAACAGTATTCAAAAAATGAAGAAATTGAACAGAGTGTTTGCGAAAATGTTCTTGTAAGTTTTGTAAAAAGAATGTTAGCATGCTAAAGAAGCAGAGGGGTCACATGCCGGATATCATTTTTCATTACTAACCGTAACATTTAAACTTTAAAATAATACAATAATATATTATTTTAAAGACTTTTTGTGTTTTATTATTAAATTTAATCCGAAGTCAAATTTGGACACCCTTTAGTATTCTAGCTATACCAAACTTTTCAACATTGTTCATTTTATGTGTTGTTTTTCAATCCAAAATATTTTTATATAACTCTTCTTCTTTCGTAAAACTGCAAGACCACTTTTTTGTCCATATTATTCATTATAACTTTAACACTATAACACAGAACAACCTCCAAAAAAAATACTAAAATATTTGCAAACATATTCCCAAATAGAAATAAACTGTGGCACAGTCGTTAATATAACTGATCTGAATTTTTATGTTTTACACAGAAAACCTTTTTCACCATGGGGCACATTGACATATACTATAATTTTGGAAATCCCGAACTAAAATTTAAAATATAAGTGCCGATCTTTTCACCTCATAGTAAAGTTACATACAGGGTGTCAATTTGAAAACTTTCAATGCGTATATCTCGCAAAATAAAGAAGTTGGAGAAACGCTTTTTGGCACAAATGTTATAGAGTTAGGGAGAACTAGTACCACCATATTTCAGTGAAAGGGTGAGTCATCCCTTAGGCGCGACACACCCTAACTTTAAAATGTCATATGACACTACCCCTTTTGTTATACCTCAAATGAAAGGTCTCATTTAGTAGTATTCACCTGTACAAGAATTTTTTTCCATTTAATACAGGGTGTAACAAAAACATGCATTCCAATAAAATAAACTGTATTTTGTTAAAATGGTACTTTATTTGATCAGATAATTCGAAATGCATTCCATTTATTTCTAAACGATAGTACAATCGATTTTCAAACTCCGTTATTGTTATTAAGATGATATTTTATTTCATTAGATGGTCAACATGCATTCCATTTTTTTGTAAACAAAAAAAAATCAAATTCCATTCTAAAATGTTGGAGCACTTATCTGAGAATAAAAAATTGCATTGAATTTATTAGGTACGTACCTACCTATCAATGTTTGTATAAAATTTAGTCGTTTGTACAAGATTGTACTGCAAAGTCAGAACTGTCTAATTGAAGAAATACGAGTATAATTTTTATGTTCTGTTCATCCATGGTCTACAGTTTGGCTGAAAGAATTCAGATGGTGTTTATGGTTCAGAAAATCGTTGTGCCTTATGAACTGCTGCAGCATTTAACGAAATAAACCCCGGAAAAAATCTAAGTCATACTTACATCAGACAACTGATTATTAAATTTGAAGAAACACGATCAGTGGCAAACAAAAAAAGGGTCCATCAAAGAGTACTTAATGAAGCAGCACAAGTGGAAGTTTTAGGGCATTTTGGCTATGAATCCTACAATGTCTCTACGCCAAGCTTCGGCGATAACGGGAATTTCTCATGAAGCTGTTCGTCGGGTACTCAAACTTCATATTTTTTACCCGTACAAAATGCAAATTCTTCAGTAGTTGCAGGAGGATAGCCCCGATCGAAGAATGCAATTTTGCGAGGACATGACCGAAATGTTACGTGTTACTCCCCAGTTGCTAAAAAATATTTGTTTTAGCGACGATTGCACGTTTCATTTAAACGGTTCAGTGAACAAACAACTGCAGGTATTGGAGTGACGAAAATCCGCATTTCTTCAGGGAAGGGCACACGCAGTATCCAGAAAAAATAAATGTCTGGGCAGAAATTTTAGGCGACACTGTGATTGGGCCATTATTTATTAATGGAAATTTTAATGGCGATACTTATTTGGAAATGTTAGACACCACCATTCAACCTCTCATTGTTGAAGAAAATGAAAATCAGCTGAATATTGACGGAAACAGGAATCTGAATGAAAATTTAATACATTTTCAGCAAGACGGAGCACCACCCCACTACGTTCTTCCAGTCAGGCAATTTTTGAATGAAGCTTTTCCAGGTCAATGGATTGAACGGAGAGATCCAATCGAATGGAAAGGACATTTTAAGCTTTAAAAAATCAAAACGACATTTTGCTTTAAAAAGAACTGTCCTTTTCAAAAAAGGACAGGTGGCAACTTTAAACTTACCTAACCTGTGTCAGAGCAATCAGTTAAATTGTTCCAGGTCGTACAGGTTAGGTAAATTAACTATTTTATATAATTTTTTTGCGAAGCAACCCTCGAAGGCTCCAGGCCACACAGATTAGGTAAAATAATTTTTTTATAATAAAAAAACTTACCTATCTAATGCGAGAGCAATCAGTTAAATTTAAATAGCGCAGGTTAGGTAAATTTGTTAAGTTTTTTATTTTTTCCTTTTTTTGTATATTTTTTTGCGAAGCAACCCTCGAGGGTTCCAGGCCGCACAGGTTAGGTAAATTAAATTTTTTATAATAAAACAACTTAACTAACTTACCTAACTAATGCGAAAGCAATCAGTTTAATTTAAATAGCGCAGGTTAGGTATTTTATTTTTCTTATTTTTTTTATTTATAATTTTTTGCGAGGCAAACCGCGATAGCTCCAGACCGCACAGGTTGAGGTAAGTTAGTTAAGTTTTTATAACAAAAACTTAACCACATTACCTAACTTGTGCGAGAGCACTTAGTTAAAATTAAATTGCTCTAGGCCGCACAGGTTAGGTAAATTAGTTATTATTTTTTCTTACTTTTCTGTATTTTTTATTCGGCTCCAAGTCGCACAGGTTAGGTGAATTAAATAAATTTTTTATATAAACAAAATTTAAAATAATTTAACTAAAATGTCCTGTCGGGAGACAACTCAACCTTAATGAAATACATATTTTGTGCGAATTACTCACAATTCTTTAATCTCAATGAAGATAAATAACCGTTTAGATCTAAAATATTATTTTTTTTTTAATTAACAGTATTCTAAGGATAAAATTTGTTAAACGAGGTAGCTATCGTTTGAGATTATCGAAAAAATTGCCATTAGTTCCTAATTTTGATAGCCGTTGAGTTTAGTTTCCCCGGTAGTAGGGATTAGACGGGCGGTTGCATGGTATCGTTTGATTTTTTGATATTTTACTATTTTTAATGTTGATTTTTGATATATTGTCCTTTTGATCTAATGAATTTTCGATCTATTGTCTTTTCGATAAATTGTTATTCCATAAAATATATCTTCGATCAAATGTTGTTCAATCAAATGTATTTTCGATCAAATTTCCAATTTAATCAAATGTTTTTCGATCAATTTTGTGCCACCCTACATGACTCCAGAGTGTTTTTATAGGTAAACCCTGTATAGTTGTTTTCCAAAAAGGTTGATTTTGTATTTTGGTAGTCACACCGTAACGTTTAATATTTTTGAATATCAGCATATTAACAATGTTTACGTCTTAAATTATTTTTGAAAATTATGAAAATTCAAAAGTTCAACATCCTGTATCTCAAAAACTAGTCGAAGGAGATATTTGTGCCTATGGACTCTTTTAATTATAAGGTCAAAAACTACAACATATATAAAATTCAGCAGACTCGACCGAAAGCCATTTTGCCATGAGGAAACTGTAGGTTCTTTACCTTTACTTTACCGATACTGATAATATTATGCAACAAGAATGGGTATGACGGCCTAAACGGACAATCCACCCAAGTTGTACAGTATATTTTTTGTACTATCCACTAAAGAAAAAACTACAACATTTTAAAAAATATTTAAGATAAATGCCCATTTAAAAAAAAATTACATAAGATTTGAGATTATGACATTCACTAATTTATAAAGTAAACTTAAAAAATTTCATCCGAGATTTAAACCTCAGTTTTTCTGTCATCACTCGAAATTTATGTGCCAACAAGTCTCATTTTAATTTTAGTTATAATTTAATTAGTATTTGGTTAATTTTACTAAAATTTACTTTTTTTTTTAAATATGAACGAATATCTAGTGGGTTAATATTATTTATCAAATCTTTACAAAAATCGTTCGATTTTAATTTAATTTTACCTAAATAACAAATTTACAAAAAGAATATTTAGCGGAATACTGGACATCAACTGTGATTGGTGTATTTCATATCCATTCTTATTCATTCATTAGTTCATTCTGTAGTTTGTGCAGAATGCAGAAAATTATTATTGTCATGTGGATGTAGATTTTTTTTTATTTATATTATCAGTATGCATTTTTCAAGCGGTTACTAAAAAGAACTCATAGACGTTGACTAAGAATTACCATGATATACCTGCTTGTCTTTTCAGAATTACATATATTTTTTTCATTTATTATTAATATAGAGCAAAGTGAAATTTGAATTAACTAATGTTTTCCTAATTATAAATTTTTTAATATGAATTATTTTACCAAAATGAAGGGAAACTAAAACTAAACCAACTTTTTTAAAAGCATTTTCTTTTTTCACTTTTATATTATTATCAATATTATTATTAATTAAAATGTCTTATAATTCATGTTAAAATGAGTCAAAATAAATTAAAATAGTGACACATAAAAAGTGAAAAAAAAAATAAAAGTTTCGAAAACTTACACAATATCAATCCTCTTCTAACAAACAACACCGAAAAGAAAGAAAACCAATACTAAAATAGTTGAATTGAATTTTTCGATCAATAACAATATTTATTTTATAAGTCCCGTAGTAGTCTGTACGTCCGCGGGGCTTCGACCAATTGTCTTTCTCTTTATAATTTATCATCGCATCAAAGCATCAAAGTTGGCGTTGGCCAGAGCGAACCGCCGGGAAAGTACGGAGTGCCACATACTTTCAAACCTCGTGTGACTGGCGAGTGTGAAACTCCCGCCCAACTTTGGACACGGCGCGAACGGGGGCGCGTTAAAATGTGGATAGTCTAAGTGCATTGACAGGAAAATTCATGGGAGGCCACACAAGTGCTGATGAACTTTAACTTATGCTAGTTTTGAAGGTTAGATTTCAGGAATGGGACAAAATAAAAATACGAGGTATTTCGCTAAAAAAGTGGCATAAGGGAAGGTGTCCTATAATGACATACTTTTTATAAAAAAAATCATAATTTTTTTGTATTGATTTATTTTGAAAATATTTTCACAGAAGGGCAAATAAAAATGAATAATCCTTAAATTTCCTAAAGAAAAACGTAATATAATGAAAAATAAATGGAACAGAGACCTAAACTGTTATTAGTTGAACTATGTCATTTTAGACACTGGGGGTGTCCAAAATGACACTATCAAAATATTACTAAAAATTAATTGCACAAGTCACAAATAAATGTCTTTGATTTTGAAGTTAAATCTGTACATTCCAAATGAGCCCACAACTGACACAGCATACACTGGATCCAAGTTTCCTTAGATTTTGATGCCCTAAATAACCCATTGCAATAGATGCAAGACGCATCATCTTCATCATCAGTCTCTTAAAAGGGTTCACTTTCTTCATCTGTCTCATCTTCAATTATTGCCTTGGGACTCTTTTTTGTAGTATGATCACGCAAATTCATATGTAATTTAGAACAATGTGCTTCTGACATGTTTTGTTCTTTAGAGTTGTCACAGGAAATCTTCTTTTTAATTTTCCGTGCGTCAATTTTTGATTTTTTCTTTGCTTGCTCTTTGTTTTTATATTTCAATTCCTCAAGATTCGGAGAACATGTTAAGACCGCGTACTTTTTTGTTACATTCCTTTTTCTTGATTGGTATATTGCTTTTGGAGGTGGAGATATTTCTAAAAATGGCACCTTTGCGACTACTGTCTTGTCTTCTTCATTACTATTGATTGGAAGTTCAGAAACGACATCTGGTTGATTTTCTTTTTGTTTGATTGTCATCGTGAAGCTGCTCCCCCAACGGATTTGGTGTTTCAGCCTGAGTATCTTCTAGTGCAATATCAGTTGTGTCCGCTGGTACAAAAAGGTAATCGGGAAAAACGTTGGAATTAAATGGACTGATTCCTATTTTGGCAAATCCGCTCAATGCATTTTGGATTGTGGCTGCTTTACCATACGCTTTAGAAAAGAGTTCACTCACTTGGTAAGCTGTAATAACACGACCTAGATGATTTTTCATCCAGGTGGTACAAGCCTGATTATAATACGCCTTTAGGGGTCCAAAAAAAACTCACATCAAGCGGCTGCATACGGTGGGTGCAGTGAGCTGGGAAGCACATGAGAATGATGTTATTCTCTCTACAAAACGACACAGCTGCTAAGAAGGTATGGCTTACATGACCAGACTCTCGGCACAAACCTAAACTTCCAGGAGGTGCTTTATCAAAAAGTTCATCTTTTTTGTTTCTTCTTGAAAAGATCAAGGCTGGAGGAATATAGTTACTTGTTGCACTCATGCAACAAACAACAGTTACATACTGGCCTCTTTCTGCGCTTGTCAGGGATCCTGCTTGTTTGCGCCCAGTTAATGCCAATATTTTCGGAGGTTTCTGGATAGTAGACAGTCCACTTTCATCCATATTGTAAATCTTCTAAACAGTGATAGATTTCTCTTGTTGAACAGAATCTAAAACCTCAAAAAATTTGGAAACTTGAGGCTTGTTAAAAGCTCGTGCCCTGGCTGCTGAAGTGGGTTCCGGCCGTTGTAGAGATATGTCGGTATTTCTTTTGCGAAATCCTCTGAGCCACTCTTTTCCTGCGATTCCTTTTTCACGGTTAAATCTATTATCTAGTTTATTTTTTTCCGCAAATTCATAAGCTAATTGTCTCACTTCGGTTGTGATTAAACCAAACAGTCTAGATTCAAGATATTTTAGGTGTTTTATCACCTCTTTCTCTGTTTGAGAATCAAAAGTTATTGAAAATCGGCCCAGACTTTTCTCTACACCTTTAACTCTTTTATTCTTATTAGCAGCTCTACGTCTAAGAGTTGCTTGGGGAACGTTATAGACTTTAGATGCTTTTAGCCATCCCATCTTTTCTTGTACATCTTTTATAGCTTGCTGCATAGATACTTCATCCCAGGAATGTCTATTAGTCTTCCTGGCGTACCTTCCAACCATGGTCATCTGTAAAAAAATTAAAGATCGAATTACAATTAATATAAATCATTGTACCAAATTGTACTGTGCGTCGTATAAAATGACATACTATGTCACTTTAACAATAACCACAATATGTTATTTTAAACGCAATGTTACATTTTCAATACATAGATTATTATTGATAATGTTAAAGTTGCTATTAAAAAGCCTACTTACCAATCAATTGTTCACTGTTCACATATAACAATTAAAGCCAACACAATATTTAATACCACGAAGAATGATATAAAAACAGCAATGTAAAATCCACGCATACAAAACTTTCTTGCCACTGAAACATAACCTACACAATAAAACCGTTAAATAAACCTGGAGAGAACAGTAAACTTATAGTATATTTTAATAGTGTTTGTTACTTAGTACAGTTACCGAATAAGAGATGCCGCTTCTAGTTTCCTATATTAGGCATTCCAAACAAATGAATTGCCAGTGGGAAGGTTTGGTATATCTAAGGGTGACGACATACGGTGTATTCTATCTACTTTACGTAAAATCATGAATCATGGATTACATTTAAATATTTTATGTCAAACACAATAAAAATATTATTTAAAAAACCTACCTATACATTTCTTCATAAATTGGCAGGCTTGGCGACTACTACTTCGAATAAAAATAGCGTCCAAGTTGCAAGACTATGTCGCTACCCCCTTAGATATACAAGAATTTCCCACTGGCACATATTGTTTGACAGGTCGTTGGAATGCCTAATAGAGCAAGTGTGTCTTTTTAGCAGCTATGTCATTTTAGGACACTTTCCCCTACTTCAATGGGTATTAGGTATAGTTTTGTTCAGAGATAATTTTTATTTCAGCACTACAATGGATCCAGGATAGAACTTTAATTGGATTTTACCATTAATTTGTGATTGTGATAATATTTAAAAATATCTCAAGGTGTCGGGACAGATGCGCCTTCGTACATTTGAGCCCTCGATACATTTGAGACCCTGTCTTGATTTTTCGAATAATGATATCATTTAAGTGAGACAGTTGCGACCTTACCCCTATTAATTCCAAACAGAAGTCGAATAATGAAAGTAGATTTTTTGGTTTACTGATATATACAGGGTGCTTCAGAGTTAAAAGTACATACGTTAACTGTAAGTGTAAGACACTTGGATGATTCGAAATCACCCATTAATAATGGGTCTATCACGTCTCATTACATAGAATTAATTTATTAATTTCGCCTGGATTTTTATTTGGCCAAAATTCAACAACAATCATTCGGTATAAAAATTTCCAGTTTGGCATGTAGAATCAATTCGATATTGCAAAAATAATGAAATAGAAATAATAGTTCAAATCCAGGCCCGGCGTAACAAAATTTATAGACGGAACTTTCAGAAGTTCTCGCAATTATATTCGTTTCATGTAGACATAGGAAGCAACTGCACCGAAACGAATATAGTTCCTGTAATGTTTGCGCTACTGCAAAACTAGCAGAAGAAAACATATATTAGATGGTGTGAAATAAAAGAAAAACTTCCCAGGTAGTTGCCGAAAACAGTAAAAATTGACTTTGAAATGGCTGCAATAGCAGCTTTGAGAAGCACATTTCCAACCATTAGAATTAGTGGTTGCAACTTTCATTTCAATCAATGCTTATGGAGGAAAGTACAAGAGTTGAGACTGACCGAAGAGTATAAACAAAATGCGGAAGACAGGTTACATATACGTATGTGTGCAGTATTAGCATATATTTCTCACATGGTAGTAGAAAATGGTTCATTGATCATTATGGAAGGTATCCCTACTACTTCAAAGTTGCAGTAATTTCAAGTAATTTCATTGAACAATGGATGGACAATTTAGTCCTAGGCATTTGTATGTGGAGCATCTATGGTCAAAAGCATCGAACATACAACTCCGTGGAAGGCTGGAATCACAGATTAAATAAAGCCATAAAAAACTCTCACCCACATATTATACAATTAATTAAGTGCCTAAAAGGCAAGTCCATATATTCGGATTTATTATCGAAAAGGAAAACATTAAATTTAGAGCGAAAACATTTAATTAGATAAGCGCATTGATAATAAACGAGTATGCGGAAACAAATGATTTTTTAAAATGTTTGAAAACTCTTGCCTTTGTACAAAAGCTGGAGTA